>JAIUJO010000055.1:600707-1201414 GCA_023846275.1 Vanilla planifolia | reverse complement strand
CAACAAAAGTGAAAAGTCTTAGAGATAAGGTCCTTAGGGAGGACTTGAATTTTTTTACATGCAAATATTAATTTTTAAGCTAAAAAAGTATTAATATTCATTGATACATTACAACTACAAAAATTCATGATTTTGTTCAAAACAATATCTTGAAAAAGGAACTATACAAATTGAACTTTTGGAAATAAAAAATGCTAAAAGAATCACTATTTGATGTTCTTTTTCATCATATTATTAGTTATCAAAACAAGTGCATTATTGGTAATTAACCACTCAGTTAAGCTACAAATAAATAGTAATGGTAAAACTCTAAGATGGAGATTCCTTGAAGGCCCATTAAACAACTTGATCAATTATCCAATGCTCAATCTAATGCACAATAGATCATTCAAGGTTTAAATTTGAAAGACTAAAATAAGTTGATCATAAAATTCACTTTCTATAAGATCACCATCAAACCATTTAATAGGAATTTTAAGTTCAATATGATGGCATTTTTGAACATGGAATAAATCATCTAATGTATGAGAATGAAACTTTAGCTAAAGTTAGGATTTTATCAAAAGCTAATTTGAAATTAAAAATTTATAGTTTGTTGAATTTAGGAAATAAAAGTTCAAGGGAATTGATAAAGTAGGAGCAACATGTGTTAGCTCACAAACACATTAATTTGAATTGCACCATTGCCATTAAAACTTGAAGCCATACCTGACAAGAATATTATTTCAATTAATCATCTTCGTGAAACATAAGGTTTGACTACAATGATATACTTTCCCTATCATTACCTCAGTTATTTCTTCTCTGTATATCCAAAAAAAAATTTCATAATAAAAAAAGTCATCATGGATGTTAGTTCCTGTGAATCACTCACTATCAATAACTATCTTTAATCCCTTAATCATCTACTGCTCAAAATCACTACTATCTAATTACCCAACATCGCCTACTTTCCCATCATCACTAGGCCATCGGCTACATCCCAACAACCTAAATCTGCTAGCCACTCATTAGCTACTAGCTTTTGATAATCATCAAATGCCATCATCCATCTTCTTCATTGCTGGCATCCTAACAACATCATCATTGATGTTTGATCATCATATTGTATGATTGCATTATTTTTCCAATGACATAAAATTTTTCATAAATTTCTATATTTGGAAATAATGTCATGGAATTCTAAAGATTTTTATCATTTCTAAAGTGATTTAATTCAAAAATTATCTTTCTCTATATATTTTGCATTTAATATGTTTATCTTTTTAGAATTAATGTCATGAAATTCTAAATATCACTTTTAGATTCTCAAGTGATTTAACTCTAAAATTATCATTCTTTTTTTTCATGCATATGATATTTTCCAAAAGTGTAATTTCTTTTTATTTTTGTCATACATTAAGCTCTCTTTCAACTATAAGTAAGAGAGGCTCTCTCATTATAATGTAGTTTTTGATGAAAAAAGTTTCTCTTATTTGTGTGCTTCTATATTTTTGAGCAAAGAGTGTTTTCCTAACTCTAGTTTGAGAGATTCCACGTTACTTTTCTTTTAAGAGACAATGATTGAATGTGAGAGAACTTCTACTAGAAGAGCTAACTACCAAACAAATTCAATTTTTTGTGAACACCCATAAATCTTCACCTACTTTTTTACTCTTTTCACCTGATCGCCAAACTATCACAATCCTTAATAAGGCTCGAGATCCTAGACAGCAAACTTGTTACCCTATTATCATCCCCACTAATCCAAACCTCCAACACATCATTCTTCTCTATTGTTGACACTTTACAAGCTAACTCAAAAGGAAATATAGGACATCATCAGCAAAAAGTACACTCTTTCTATAACTTTGATTTTCTAAATGGCAATCTAAATTAAATATTGCTCTTTCATCAATTCGAGTACTCCAAACAAAGTTTTTCTTAAATTCTTTGTTTTATTTGGGTGAAACTTGATGTGATAAAACTTCTTAGTAAAACATTATAGTTAACTCATAATGGGTTGCCACATTCTCTACTTAATAATCTATGTTACAAATTTAGATACTAATATATAAATAATTATATAATACCTCATACACCACCTAACCCTAATTAGTGTATGGTAGCTTTTAATATTTTCTCATAATTTATTAAGAATTTCTATATTATAGGCTCAAAATAAGATCATTATAAAAGTCTAATTTATCTTATATCAACTTTGGTTTAGTGCTATGTTTTTCAACTTAATATTTGAAAATTATATTTTAAAAAAATTCTAATAATAATCTTTTTTCTTCAAAAAAGTTCCCTTTACATAATGCTTCCACTAAATAACTCTTAATTTGTTTTAGAGAAATTTTGTCTTAGGAGATAATATGAAAGCATATATATTACTCCTTATCATCTTTCCTAAGAACCATGTAGTTCTATGTACGAGATGGTTTAGTAAAAGTGACACCATGATCATCATGTTTTTTGAAAATACATGCTATTTAAACTTTGGTAGTGTACAGTTGGCGTTACTTGCATTTACAAATTATTTTAAATAAAACAAATACATCAAAAAAATGGATATCACTCATTATTCTCCTTTCTTGATATCCTCTTGTGTCAAACTTCTATATGATCACAAGGCCTAGTAGGTCTTTTGTAATATCAAACTAAAGTTAAGAATCAAATCAAAACTAAAGATAAAACTTAATCCATGATTACATGCAAGAATTATCTTCATCTATAGCCTAATTCACCTTGATGGTTATACAAATTCTCTTAAGCCAATAATGTGAATTAAAACTTAGATGATAAAGAGATAATTAGGGAAGAAGTACCACACCTAATAGTCTAGTAAAAAATACTAAAAGACATAAAAACCATAGAAAATATGATGATCTTTTTGATGAATCTCACCAAGGTAACCAAAAGACAAATCATAACCATAGATGAAGAAATGAACATTCTAATGAGTCAAAGCTAAATGATGATCTAGATATACTTGGTAAATAAGAAAGGCTTAAGAGGCATCAAGAGACAAAGAGAGATCATATCCTTAATATGAAACTAGATGCCCTAACGTTTAATGATAATTCTGACCTTAAGAGTTATATTGACTAATAGATTAGTATGGACGATTACTTCAATTAGTACCAAATAATTTAATATAAAAATATTAATTTATTCTGACTAAACTCAATGATACTATACATAGGTTTTGTAGACACTTAGAGTGGTAATCTGTTAATAATTATGAGGAGATATCCTAGACTTCCTGAAACCTTAACATTAGTTTATACAATAATTCTATTAATTTATAATATTGAAATGTTCGATAAATAGCAAAAACTTTTTAAGGTTGTAACTCTATTAAAAAGTAGACAAGTTTAAGGATTATAAACTTTGAATTGATATAGATCAATCCAAACATCTAGTACTCTCTTATTTTAGGGTAAGTCTAATATATATATATTTATATATATATATATATATGTCAAGCCCCCACCTAAATCGGTACCTCTAAATAACAAAATGATGATCAGAGTGAGGACAATAAACAAAACTCAAGGTGGGGACCTGACGGTAAGACAAACACTAACTAAAAAATTCAAAGTTTATATATAAAGGCATGTTTTAAAGCATTTAAGCACACCAAAATTTTTTCCTCTCTCACACATCTCTCGAAAATAGCACTTCTGTAGCAGCACCATTTCCATCTCTTAGTGTAGTGGTTTCATGACCTGTGATGTAAGCACTAAATGAGATTTTCAAATCTCAATAGGTAAATCCACATAGTTAACCCAATATAAATACATATAATGAATAGTGCACATGAATCATATGCATAAAGTTCAAATCATACCAATGTCATATATAATACCAGATGAAAAACAAAAGAAAAATCGAAAGAAATGCCAGTTCCTTATATAGTGTGTTATTACCTGGCTCAATTCCCTTTGACACATTATCCTCTGGATCAAATCATCATCATGACCTCCAGCCGGTATCCAACCAAACACATAACATTAGGCAGATATCTTATCCGAAGATCGATACCCTGGAACACA
This sequence comes from Vanilla planifolia, assembly GCA_023846275.1. NCBI lineage: Eukaryota > Viridiplantae > Streptophyta > Magnoliopsida > Asparagales > Orchidaceae > Vanilla > Vanilla planifolia. The sequence goes on along the minus strand of JAIUJO010000055.1, from coordinate 1,197,374 downwards.
TGCTGAGCCTAGTGCCTCTAGGAAGGTATGGTACCATACCCTGGAACACATGCTGAGCCTGGAGTAAATCATCATGGAGTCATAGCACATAACATATAACACTAGGCAGATATCTGATCCAAAGGTCAATACCCTGCAACACATGTTGAGCCTAGTGGTGAGGATAATGTTCTCTGGGAATTCATTTTTACTACCATTTCCAATCATAATTCCAAACAATTATACCATATCAAAAGATCTTTCTTTCTGTGTTATTTCTTCCTTTTTATTTCATTATCATACCATGTTATTTCTTCTTTTTTAGTTTTCATGCAAATGCATAAGTAATTCATATCATAGTGTTTCATTCTTTTATGCCATAAACAACATATGTAACAATCAAAATACTATAACTGTAAGAAAAGCATGTAAAAACACATAATATTGTGCTACTTTGCAGGGTTAGGAATTTATCTACCTGGATTTATTGTACAATTTGTATTGTCCACTTCTTGTTTTTTTTCTTGATGTCCTATAAGCCCATGGTCACAAATTAAAATATGTTCAATAACCAAAGTGCTTTCAGAAAAGCTTTCCCAAACCAACCACAAAATAAATAACAAAATCGGCTTACGCTGGAGCTGGACCGCCAACGCCCGACGCTAGACCGCCCCTCCACGCGTTGCACCACGTGCTCTAGGAATTCTTCACTGCGCGCTCTCAGCACGCTGGACCGCCGGCGCTCAGTAGCCCGGTTCAGCAGCGAACCCGGTCCAAAGGCGTGGACAGGTTTTTCGTACTTTCTCTCTCTCTCTCTCTCCCCTGTACGTCCGACGAAACCGAAATATTTTGCCGGCGAACTCGAAATCTCTTGCGTCTCTCGCCAGCCAATTGACCACCAGTCACTGGAAAAACTTATACAACCCGACAACCAAGCAAACAAAAATTCTCACCTTCGTTTGTCGTTGTCGTCGCTTGCCGAAATTCACGGAATTCCTCCCCGTCAGTTACTGTAGCATGCCGGAACCTCGCTGAGCACGACGGAAATCGTCGGAAATCTCACCCTCTCACTCCGTCAGCCTCCCTGCAGTCGGGGTTCTTTGCTTGAATGCTTTTCAAAATGCACCTTGCTTCTGAATTTATAAAGCGGGCGGAACCGACTTGCCATGAACCTCATTTTTGCATAACACCCGTTCCCAACTTTTAATTTACACAAATATCCTCTGCTCGGAGAAATAAACCTGGGCCAAAATTCCTAAAATTGCATATATACCCATCGCAGCCAACAACTTTAAAATTACAAATATACCTTCTACCAAAATGAATTGAACTATACCAACATTTACAAAATTATAAATATATGCTCAATATTATAAATATATCTAAATCTTTAAAAATTCATAATTTATTCATTAGAGCTCCAAAAATTACAAATTAAACGTCATTAGACTCGTCTCAAAGAGCTCTTTTTTAAAAAAATACAATAAATAAAATAAAGGAAACTAAGGCTATTACAATCTTCCCTCCTTCCAAAATTTCGTCCCGAAATTTAGAACAGCTCTGGATACTGAGTGATCATATCTTTCTCTACTTCCCATGTAGCTTCTCTTTCTGTTTGACCATGCCACAAGACTTTAATCATAGGAATATCCTTGTTTCTTAGCTTTTTCTCTTGTCGATCAAGGATCCTCATTGGTGTTTCTAAATAACTCAGATCTTTCTTAATTTCGATGTCTGAATCTATGTAATTCACCACATGGGAGGGAGATGCAATGTATCTCCTTAAAATTGAGACATGAAAAATATTATGTACTCCTGTCAACTGAGGTGGTAAAGCTAGCCGATATGCCAATTGTCCAACCCTTTTCAGTATTTGAAAAGGACCAATGAATATAGGTTTTAATTTTCCTATCCCTCCTAACCTAATGATACCTTTTGTTGGACTTACTTTAATAAATACATGCTCTTCTTCTTGAAATTCTATCATTCTGTGTTTGATATCATAGTATTTCTTCTGTTTGTCCTGGGCTGCTTTCATTCTTTCTCGAATAGTTTTGATCATTTCCGTGACTTCTTCCACAAATGCAGGACCCATCAAACTTCTTTCCTTCCCTTCATTATACCATAATGGTAATTGACATATTCTACCATAAAGTTCTTCATATGGAGCCATGCCAATACTAGACTGATAACTGTTATTGTAAGTAAATTCTACCAGCGACAAATGACTTTCCCAATCACCTCCAAAATCCAAAATACAAAGTCGTAGTAAATCCTCCAATGTTTTTATAGTTCTTTCTGATTGACTATCTGTTTGAGGATGGAAGGTTGTACTAAACCTTAAACTTGTACCAAAAGCTTAATGTATACTCTTCTAAAAGTGAAAAGTGAATTTAGGATCTCTATCAGAGATATAACTTTTGGTATCCCATGCAACTTAACAATTTGTTTTACAGATTTTTGAGCTAATTTTTTAGCAGAATAAGTTGTCTTTATAGCAAGAAAATGAGCTATTTTTGTCAGCCTATCCACAATTACCCAAATTGCATCATGACCTACAAGTGATCTTGGCAATCAAACTACAAAATCCATTGTCATTTCCTCCCATTTCCATTCCGATACTGGCAATGACTGTAGTAATCCTCTAGGCCTTTGTTGTTCTCCTTTGACTTGATGACAAATTAAACACCTTTGAACCCAATTAGTCACATCTTTCTTCAACCCTGGCCACCAGTATTATTGTCTTAGCTCATGATACATTTTATTCTCTCCCGGATGTATAGAATAGTGAGAGTTGTGAGTTTCTTTTAATAATATTTCTCTAAGTTACTGATGTGTTGGTATACATAATCTATCTTGAAATCGAAGTAGACCATCCTGATCGAATTTAAATTCAGATTCTTATCCTTTGTGAATCCTTTCGATTATCTTTTGTAGTTCTGAGTCTTTAGCCTGGTTTTTTTAAAAGACATCAACCAATCTATAAGGCCAAATATGTGAGCTAGCAACTTTGTATTTCTTCGTATTTCAGCTTCCAATTGCAACTTGTCCATCTCAAAGATCAATTGCTTTTCTTTTGAGGTAGTTAATAAGATATTAACATTGGCTTTCCTACTGATAGCTCATAATCTTTAATAAATTCCAACCATCTTCTTTGCCTAAAATTTAATTCCCTTGGAGTGAAGATATATTTTAAGCTTTGATGATTAATAAATATCATACATTTAATTCCGTATAAGTAATGTCTCCAAATTTTTAGGGCAAAAATGATAGCTGCTAACTCCAAATCATGCACAAGATAATTCTTTTCATGTGTCTTAAGCTGTCTAGATGCATAGGTAATTACCTTGTGATGTTGCATCAATACACAACTTAGCCCTTGCAACGAGGCATCACTGTATATTTGATAACCTTTTATTCCTTCTGGCACTGCTAGAAGTAGAGCTGTAGTTAATTTCTCTTTCAGCATTTGAAAGCTATTTTCACAAGTTGCATCCCATTCAAATTTTGTTGCCTTCCGTGTTAAGTTGGTTAATGGTATGGCAATCTGAGAAAAGCCCTTGACAAATTTCCTACAACATGCAGCAAATCCCAAGAAGCTTCTGACCTTAGTCACTATTGTGGGTCTTGGCCAATCGATGATAGCCAAAATCTTTTGTGGATCCACAAAAATCCCTTCTGCACTGAAAACATCTCCTAAGAAAATGACTTTGGATAACCAAAACTCATATTTCAAGAATTTGGCATATAATTGGTTTTCTTTCAAAGCCTGTAATGTTAAATGCAAATGCGTACCATGTTCTTTCAAAGATTTAGAATAAATTAGGATATCATAGATAAAGACAATAATAAAGTGATCCAAATATTTCTTGAACACTAGATTCATTAAATCAATAAAAGTTGCTGGTGCATTGGCTAGCCCAAAGGGTAGTACTAAGAATTTATAGCATCAATACATGGTTCTGAAAACTATCTTTGGAACATCTTCCTGCTTGATTTTTTAACTGATGGTATCTCGATCGTAGATCAATTTTGAAAAATACAACTACTCCATGTAACTGATCAAATAACTCATCAATCCGCGACAAAGGATATTTGTTCATGATAGTGATTTTATTGATTTCTTGATAGTCAACACACATACAAAGACTACTGTCTTTCTTTTTCACAAATAGGATAGGTGCTCCCCATGGGAATACACTTGGCCTAATAAACCCTTTATCTAATAATTCTTGTAGTTGTATTTTGACTTTTTGTAGTTCAGCAGGTGCCATACGATAAGGAGATTTTGAAATTGGTTCAATACTGGGAATCAATTAAATTTCAAATTCAATTTCTCTATCTGGGGGTAACCCTACTAATTTCTCTAGAGAGATATCCAAATTTTCTTTAACTATCGGTACTTCTAAGGGTTGACAAAATTGTTGATCCAAGTCCACAATGGATACCAAATATCCAGCACATCCTTTCTTTAGTAGCTTCTAGGCTTTGAGCATAGTTATGATAGAAATTTTTCTACCTTGACCAAAATAGATTGATTTATCTTCTCCAAGGATTAGGATTTCAATCCTCTTTTCATAGCAATCTATTTTTATTTTATGCTCAAACAACAAATCTTGGCATGGATTGGTCAGATAGACTCTGATCTAAATTCTTCCTTATGCCATTTTCCACTTTTCTCATATCTACTCGTTTCACTTGAACTTAAACTAGCTTTGCTAGTGCTCGGTTCAGATGGTCTGAACCTACTAGGTCTTGAATGTTTCTTCTCTTGAAAAACTAAGACTACCTCTTTTTCTTGTGAATCTAAATTTAGATTTTAGAGAATGCAGGCATGCTCGAGTAACTCCACATAGTTTGTTGTTAAAACTACTACTAATGGTACATGAATTTCATCCCGTAGGCTTCGTCTAAACATGTAACATCGTTGTTCTTTAGGTGTTACTAACTGGGGTACATATTTAGCCAGGTGGGAGAATTTGATTTCATATGCAGTAACTGACAGATTTTCTTGCTTGAGATTATTCAATTCTCCCTCATTTTGGCTTTGATTGATAGAGGCATACACCATTGCTCAAATTCTTTTGTAAAGTCTTCCCAGGAAATGTCTTTCATTGGTCGGCTAGAAAATCGAAGCCAATGTCGAGAACTCCATAATCTGGCAGCATCTTTGAGTACCAAAACTGCCAAGGCTACTTTTCTGTCATTTGAGCAAGATATCCCTTCAAAGATAATATTCATTTGTTCTAGCCAATTTTCAGCAATCATGGGATCCTTTTCCCCCCAGTCAAATGAAGGGGGATGCATCCGCTGAAATTGATCAACCACCAAATCAATAGATGCCTCTCCTTTGTGGCTACTAGTACTTCCAATGGATCGCAACAAAGAAACTATGGTTTGTGCTAATTCCTGTTATGTATCTCCTTACTGCTCTCTTTCTTTATCCTTCTCCATACTTTCAAATGCAGATCTTTCCATATCTGGAGTTTATTGCAATCATGTAAAAAACACATAAGTTATTTGACGACTAATTTCTAAGCGAGAAATAACACTAAAGATGCAAATGTATATGCTGTGTTGGTGTCCTCACTCTCATTTCTCACTTATTCTTGAACCAAAGCTCTGATACCACCTTGTCAATCCCCCACCTAAGCCAGTACCTCTAAATAACAAACTGATGATCAGAGTGAGGAAAATAAACAAAACCCATGGTGGGGACCCGACGGTAAGACAAACACTAACTCAAAAATTCAAAGTATATATATAAATGATTGTTTTCAAACATTTAATCACAAAAAAAGTTCTTCCTCTCTCACACATCTTTTGAAAATGGCTCTTCTATAGCAGCACCATTTTCATCTCTGGTGCAGTGGTTTCATGACTTGTGATGTAAGCACTAAATGAGATTTTACAAATCTTAGTAGGTAAATCCACATAGTTAACCCAATATAAATACATTCAAGGAATAGTGTAGATGAATCATATGCATAAAGTTCAAATCATACCAATGTCATATATAATACCAGATAAAAAACCAAAGAAAAATAGAATAAAATGCCAGTTCCTTATATAGTGTGTTATTACCGGGCCCAATTCCCTTTGACGCATTATCCTCTGGATCCAATCATCATCAGGACGTCCCTCCGACATCCAACCGAACACATAACACTAGGAAGATATCTTATCTGAAGATCGATACCCTGCAACACATGTTGAGCCTAGTGCCACCAGGCAGGTATGGTACCATACCCTACAACACATGCCTGAGCCTGGTGTTAATCATCATGGAGTCAATGCATATAAAATATAACACTAGGCAGATGTTTGATCTAATGATCGATGCCCTGTAACACATACTGAACCTAGTGGTCAGGATAATGTTCTCTGGCAATCCATTTTTACTACCATTTCCAATCATAATTCCGAACAATTATGTCATATCAAAAGATCATTCTTTCCGTATTATTTCTTCCTTTTTATTTCATTATCATACCATGCTATTTCTTCTTTTTTAATTTTCATGCAAATATAACACTAGGAAGATATTTGGACCGCGCGCTCTCAGCACGCTGGACCACATGCACTCGGCACGTTGGATCGTCGGCGCTCAGCACCCTGGATCAGTAGCGAACCCGGTCCAAACGCGTGGATCGGTTTTTCCGCTCTTTCTCTCTCTCTCAACTGTACGTCAGACGAAACCGAAATATTTCACCGGCGAACTCGAAATCTCTTACGTCTCTCGCCAGCCAATTGACCTCCCCCTCACCATGAAAACTTATACAACCCGACAACAAAAGCAAACAAAAATTCTCACCCTCGTCGGTCGTCGCCATCGCGTGCAGAATATTCAGGGAATTCCTCGCCGGTAGTTACTATACCGTGCTGGAACCTCGCTGAGCACGACGGTAATCGTCGGAAATCTCGCCCTCGCACTCGGGCCATCTCCCCACAGTCGGTGTCCTTTGCATAATGCTTTTCCAAATTTACCTTGCTTCTGATTTTATAACGCGGGTCGGAACCGACTTGCCATGAACAGCATTTTTGCATAACACCCCTTCCCAACTTTTTATTTACACAAATATCCTCCTTTCGGAGAAATAAACCTGTGCCGAAATTCCTAAAATTGCATATATACCCAGCGCAGCCAACAACTTTAAAATTACAAATATACCTTCCACCAAAATGAATTGAACTATACCAACATTTACAAAATTACAAATATATGCACAATATTACAAATATATCCAAATCTTTAAAAATTTATAATTTATTCATTAGAGCTCCAAAAATTACAAATTAAACATCAATAGACTCGTCTCAAAGAGCTCTTTCTAAAAAAATACAATAAATAAAATAAAGAAAACTAAGGCTGTTACAATATAGGTTGAGCTTAATTTGAAAAATGTTACTACCCCTAGAGAATATTTATCATATAACTAGAAATATGAAAAAAAATTGAACAATTTATTTTAAAATAGATGGCCTTCTAAACCCTTTAAAGGCTTATACCACCATTGCTTTCTTAACACACTCATACTTGCACTTCATCTATCTCCTCTACCATAGTTTTTAAATCTCCTAAACCTATAGTATCATCAAGTTCTTTACACCCTTCTTCAAGTAAACCGATTTTGTTCCAAATTACCCAATCTAGAATCTTCTATTTTAAGGGCCATAAAAGCAACATGTAGCCATCGACCATTGAAAGGGAGCCATGGTTGTAAACTTATATAGTAATAATGAACAAGAAGAGGTCAAAGGAAGAAGAAAATAAAATATCTAATAAGTATGCTGTGCAAGAATTAGAAAATATGGAAAATTTAGTGGTTTTTAATGGTTAGGTTCACTCTTACAACCTTATAACTATAGGATACTAGAGGTGCACCAACATCTTCAGCACTAGTATAAAAATTTTGGAATAATCATGTATGATGAACATCAATATTGGTAATTACATCAATGAAACAGACTACAAAGCAATAAGAGTTTCCTTATTGAAACACTGAAAACTCTGCTCTGCCATGAATAGATAAACCTAAATACCTATTTTGTAATGATGTTGTCTACCCTTTCAATTGGAAATATTTAGTGATGATAATTTATTCAATATCATATTTATGCAAGTCTTCTTATCCTTGGAATACCATAGGTTTTTAGTGGATACAACTTCAAAGGGTAAGATTAATATGTGTTCTTTTATTTATGATGGAAAAGCCATCACATTATACCCTTCTCCACCTCATCAAAAATCCTAGTCACTTAAGCTTATTAGATCTAAAGAAATTTTAAGCCCATTAAAAAAAAGGAAAGGACAACAAATTTGAGCTTGATTACACTAACTCAAGTTTAGACCACCATTGATCAAGGAAACTTAGTTTGGCTTTTTATAATTAAGAACTTAGCCACCACCATACAAAACTGTCACATATTTCATAAGGCTTTCTAAATGAATTTTTTTGATATTTTTTGTAAATGACTTACCTAAAACTCTACCACACATGCAATACATAAAAGCTAATGACCAATCTAGTTCCCAAAGTATGCCAACCCAATGGTCTTTATTATAGATTAAGCCAAAAGACTCATACTTTGTTAGCTCATCAGGTAGAAAACCTACTTAAAACGAGATTTGCCCAAGAAAGTATTATTCCATGTGCTATCATTATACTTTTAGTAAGCCAAAAGGATGGAGCATAGAGGATATGTGTGATAATCAATGATTAATCAAATAATAATAAAATATCAGTTTCTAATTTTCTATTTAGATGACCTATTAAATCAGAGTTTAAGAGCCACCATATTTTCTAAAATAAACTTAAAAAGTTTTTACCCTTAATAAATGATTATAATGAGAGAAAAATGAAAGATAGTATTTAAGACGAAAGTTAGTTCGTTTGAATAGTAAGTGATGCCATTTGAGTTATAACACACACTAAGTAAATTCATGAGATTGATGACCTAGGTTTTAAAATATACTTAAGGAAATTTATCATATAGTATTTGATGACATTTTGGTCTTTAACTAGTCTATTTACACAAATTATTTTGCACTCCATAAAAGAAATACTTATTTATCAATCTATATAAATGTGAATTCTTCACGACCCAGATTGCCTTCTCATTGTACTTAGTTTCTTCTAAAGGGTTGTCTATTGACGATAACAAAATCAAGTTATTTATGAGTGGCCTTCTAAAAAAGTAATTTATGACATTAAAGGCATTCACACTCTTGCCACTTTCTATCGATGACTTTCAAGCCTTTAGTACTACTTTCACATTGATTACTAAATGTTCTGAGTCTGCTAAACTTAGTTTGAAATAATATGTAGACCTAACTTTTAAAAAGTTAAAAGAAATTATAACTATGGCACCCATTCCACACCACTTGGATTTTTTATTAGATTTGAGGTTGTATGCAATGGACCAAAAGTAGGGATGAGTTGCTCCTTTGCCATGATAAATATCTTATTGTCTACTTAAATAAGAAACTTCGTGATGTTAAAAAGAAGTGCTTTATATATGACAAGAAACTATATGTCATAGTTTAATCTTTAAGTCATTAAAAATATTTTTATTTTCAAAGAATTTTTCTGTTACTTTGATCATAAGGTGCTAAGGTTCCTAAATACCAAACGAGACCTTAGTTATACATTTGTTGTCAAACAGAAGCCTGGCTTAAAAAATAAAGTAGTTGATGCATTTAGTCAATGTGTTCTCTTATTAACAATTTTTCTACTAAGTCAAAAAATTTTACAAAATTAAAAACCAATATCTTGATTATTCTAACATTGAACAAATTTTTCAAGAAATCAATCAACTCCAAACCTTGTATTTAGCTTAATTGTGGGTTACTTATATAGGAATAAAAGGTTACATATAAAAAATTTATCACAAAAACATTTTTTTTGTTTGTGAAATACATATTAAAGGATTATCTAATCATTTTTTAAGAGATAAGACTCATTGAGTTATTTTGAAAAGATTTTATTATTCTAGAATAATACATTATTTTACATCTATTATAGCCCAATGTCACATATACATAGCTACAAATGCTTCAAATGTAGGGCAAGAACTTATATTCCACTACCCATACTTGACAAGCTATAAGAGTACATAAATACGGATTTTGTATTTGGATTACCTAATACCTCATCAAGGAATGACATTATGTTTGTGGTCATTGATTATTTCTCTATAATGGCTTAATTTATCCCTTCTTATAAGACCCCAAAAATAACCCATGCAACTGATATTTTTTCCAGCGAAATAATTAAATTATACTATGTTCTAATGAACATAGTATCTAAATGGAATGTAAGTTTTTCTTGTTATTTTTGGAAGATCTTATGGCATTTACTAGGAACTAAGCTAAAAAAATTTTCAACCTACCACCCTTAAATAGATGGACAAATAGAAGTATTCATTCATAGTTCAAAAAATCTTCTTTGTAGCTTTATAGGGTAATAACATAATCTTTTGGGAGCAACTACCACTATGAGGAAAATTTACATACAATAATTTTATTAATCATAGTGTTGGTCTAAAGCCCTTTGAAATTTGTCCTGGTAACAAGAATAAGTCTTCAATTGTTCTTATTCTCTTACTAGTAAACTTTCATACTTCTACTTCTACTTCTTTCTTCATTTCTCATATATTTTTATTACAAAAAATAATATATAAAAAACCTAATCAAAGTAATGAAAGATATAAGAAACTAATAGATGACTATAAAAAAGTTAATAAATTTCGTAAAAAAGATTATGTTATAATTAGAGTTAGGTTAGAATGGTTCCTATTTTGAGCTTACAAAAAATTAAAAGCACATGGAGCTGGAATTTTTAAGATTGTCAAAAACTAGTAAGTAATGTGTATGTTCTTGATTTTTTTGTAGAATATGGGATTGATGTAACCTTTAATGTTAAGGATGTAGTCTCATATAAGGTGCTACATCTAATAAATAGTATGTTGTTTATGTTTTATTCTTTTATGTTGAGTGAACTTATTCCTACCACTATGTTAGATGTAAGAGTAAGTATGAAAAATATGAAAAACATTTTAGATCATACGAAAATTGTAACCAAAGAATATGTACTTAGAAAAGTTTTGGTTCATTGCAAGGGAATTTCTTTGATGAGAACTCTTGGCTTACATTTTATGACATATATTATATCATGTCGTAGTTATTTGAGCACTTCTATACCCATCACCCTGATACAATTTTGCCAAGCTCTCTCCTACCTAGGGAGGATGTTGTAGGAGCAAGTTATATTTGCCCACAAACAACACACTTATTGCATCACGCTAGACTCACTCAAACTCAAAGATGAACTCGAGTTAAATCTTATTTTGATTAGTCATCTTTGTCAACAATATGGGTCAACTATAGTACTTTAGTTTTTCCTATGATTATCTCTATTATTTTTGTTCTGTTTGACCAATAATATTTCGTAGTAAAAAATGTCATCATCGATGTCACTTCTTGTAAATGTATTGTTTGCTATAATTAGAAGTTCACCATTCCTTGATCATTAATTTCTTCTGATTTCTAATACCTAGTTGCCCAACATCACTTGAGAGCCCATCATCACCTGGTTGCCTATCAGCTAACACCCTCTGATCACTGTCAATCATCATCATTTGTCTTGTCCATATTTGATATCCTGCTTATATTATTATTAACATATTATCATCATGTTGCATAATTGCATAATTTTTTTATCAAATTTTTTTTTTGCTTTCTTATGTTTTATATTTAATGTGGTTGAACCACTTAGAGTAAATGTTATAAAATTCTAATCATCTTTTTAGATTTTTAAGTCATTTAATTATAAAATTATCTTTGCCTATATATTTTATATCTAATGTGGTTAACTTATTGATAGTTAATGTCATAAAATTCTTAATCTCTCTTTTAGAATGTTACGTGATTTAAGATCAAAATTATCTTTTCTTTTCTTCCATATTCAAGATATTTTCCAAAGGTTCATTTTCCTTTTTTATTTTTGTCATGCATTGGGCTCACTTTCATCTATAAATAAGATAGATTCTCAAATTATGTAGTTATTGATAAAATAAATCTCTCATATTTGCATGCTTCCACCTTGGTAAGAAAAAAGTGCATGCCCAACTATAATTGGAGAGATTCCAACTTTCCCTCCCTTGTGAGAGACAAGGATCGAAGGTGAGAAACCTTCCACCAAAGAGCAAGCAACCAAAAATATTTCTATTTTTGCAAATACCTATAAGACTTCACCCACCCTTTTAACTCTCTTGATGCAATCACTAAACCACCACCCTCCTTAATTATGCTTTCTCTCTAATCAAAGCCTCCACCTTGTTTCCCTATTTCATCTTTAGTGCTCCACATGTTAACTCCAAAAGAAAACTATAAGAAACCATTACTAAAAAGGTACACTATTTCTATAATTTTTTTTAATTGATAATCTAATATTAGAGTTGCTATTTCTTTTATTATAGTACTCTAGTTTGGTTTGTCTTAAAATTTTTATTTTATTTATGTGGAATTTGGAGGCCAATGTTTGAATAAATATAAGATGCCACACATGCAACCTAACCCTAATTAGTGTATAATATTCTTTAACATTCCTTAGTAATTTGTCAAGAATCTTTAATATTGTAGGCTCTAAATTAGACCTTGGTAAAAACATTGTTTGTCATACATTAATGGATTATCTCATAAGGTGCATTGACCAATAGAGCGTTATAACATTTAGCTTAACAATTAGTTTAGAAATTATTTCATTGTGCCTAAACTTTGATGTAAAAATTATGGAATCATAGAGGTAAGAATTTGATTCTAAGGGTGAGCTAATATACTTGCAACAATAACAAATAATACATAAGCTAAAATAAAATGTCTATAGTTTAACTCTTTACGTGAAAATTTTATTTTAGTTGTTTAAATTTAAAAAAGCGATTTTTTTCTTTTCCTTCTATGTTCTTCTTTTGGCCTCTAGCATTACTTTACTTTTTTAATATTTTTTTCTTGGAAGTGCTTAGATGTGCATTTTGGAAGGGTTTAGAAGAGCTATATAACAACATTTATCATACAATAGTTCTTAAACATTCTTTGGTAAAAGTGATTCAATGACTATGTTATGATTTATTATTTTATATCTCCAAAAGGATACATTAAATTTTATTATTTTCCCTTATTTTAACAGTATAATTATTATGGTTTATGTCTTCTTAGCATGGATTAAGAGAACAATCTATTGCTTAGTCTTAAAGAAGAATGAACTCTCCTAGAGCTTAGTTTTCTGGTTTGTTAGAGTTATTTAACCCCATAGAAATTAACTAAGGTAAGTTCTTGTAACCAAAAAGTAATGAGGGTAATTTATGGCCTCATGAAAATGTAGAGAGGACTTTATGCTTTAGCCTATGTAAATAGCAATTGTAAAACTTTCTCTACTTATGAAGGAATGGTTAGGTAGTGATAGGCTTAAGCTTGGCAACTTAAGCACTGATGAAGTCCATAGCTTTGTTGGGAAAACGTTGTAATATTTTGTTGGTGCTTTTGTTTAGTACATATTTTTCAATCTTATTTCTTGATTCTTTTCAATTGTTTCAATCATTACATGCAATATTTGACGATCCATTATAATACTCTAAAAAAATTTAAAAACTCTAATAACTATAAATTCACCCCCATCATGGGTTTAGTTATAACACATCTTGTGAGTGGAACTCCAAACCTTTCAATAAGCACCATAATAACCTAAAAGTGCTAATTGTTGTTATCAAAAAATCCTTTGAGACCTAATGGTGGGTCAACTACAACTAATGTATAAATTCTTATCTTATAAAAATTAAGAGCTTATAAATGCACATCAATATAAGTATGCTGAATCCTTTATGTTTGCAATTAGGATGGGCAACATAGTTAAATTCTTGTATAAATATCAAATAATGTTTTATAAGACAACACTAGATTTATAAATTATATTGTTAAATGACTTATTCATGGATTGCATAAGGAAAAAATAGTTATGTCATTACTATTCATCATATTAATTATGAAGTTATTTATTTAAGTGATTCATGTTAATATTAGATCATGCTTTTCATAGCATCACTTCAATTGACTTATGCATAACATGTGTAACATAGTTAAAAAATCATTACTATATCACAATAAAAACTTTTCACATAATAATCATCACTTGGTTTATTTTGACACTTGTTTGAATTGACTAAAAGAAATCTAAAAGACAATTAACATTAATACAAAAAATTATGACCATTGCAAACATTTGTTATCATATAGTTATGAAATATACATGCTTGGAAAGACACATAATACTGTGTTAAACATAAATTTCGTGGCATTAGATACAATCATCTGATATGTAGGTAGAGTCATTCATGTAGGAAACCAATGTGTAAGTGAGCATTATTACTTTGAAGTGCATTGTTCAATGCTAACTAGCATAGGAATTTTGCGATGTGTGATCTCATATGTTCGTGGCATTGGAGTGCTAAATATTCTACTAAATTTAACTTCTACAGTCTTAGTGATGTAAGGTATGCTTATGTTGTATAATAATATGTTTAGAATTGGAAATCTATGAAGACTTTTATGAATTGTGAGGGAAAAAATTTTTCACTTAGTTGTAATACAACAATTTTGAAGAAATTACAAGTTCTCAAGTTCCTATAAATATGCCTCATTTTTCTCACATAATGTGGTTAAGAAAAATGTGATAGATTTGAATCATATTCTATCATCTAGCATCATTTCATTTAAAGGTTGGTCCTTTGTTGAACTTTTAATTGAAATAACATTTTTGGATAATGTTCAAGCACATTCTTCTACTACTATAACATAGCTCCTTCAAACATTCATAATAAAACCAATCCCATGATTTTCTTTTAAAACTTCTAATCTTAATGAATTAGTGACATTTATTACATATCCATAGAATTGACATAGGGTTAATGTTTTCTCAATTTTATTGTTATAACATTCCTAAAAATTTCCTTAGCTCTGAAATCCTATGGGGCGTGTATAATAAAGTCCAATGGTTGAATATCTTTAAAAGTTTAGTCTGACTTAGTTTCTTGTATTTTTCTTCATATTTTCTTTTTATGAACCAAAATGCTAAAATTAAAAATCAAGTATGCTTTTAAATATCAAAAAATTTGGTTAATCAAAATTCTCCACCACTGGTTATGCCTAAAGGTGAACAAGTTGTGTCAAACTAGGTTGTTACTTTGTGTAGAGAAGTTATCTATTCCATAGGCTTAACATTGTGGAGTAGATTCGCTACAGGCATATTACATTACTTCTTTAAAACTTTGCAAAATCTCATTTGTGAGCATGCTCAACAATGTTCATAAGTCCAATGTTCATAAGTCAACAATTTTAATTTTGGAAAAATTCTTTCAAAATATTTTGTTCAAAATGCTGATTTAATGTTAAGGAAATTATTTCAAAATCTCATGTGATTATAATGAAAATTTCTAATGAGATTAATGCTAAAACATTATTCAAAAGGTATAAAAAACGTTTTTTGTGATAAATCATAAGAATTTGCATTATAATGTTAATGCAAAGCACTTTCTTTAAGGTAATGTATGTTTTAGATGGGTAATATGGAAAAGCAAGAAATAAGGCAATAAGAAGAAAAGAAAAATATGAAATAGAAGAAAAAGAAGAGAAAGATCATGTCTATGACATTGTTCTTCTAGAACATGATTCAATTTTCAATTGTTTGGTCGTAGAAAATAACTTGATCAGAAATGAAAATTTCAATTAGAAGAACAAAAAACTTTTGTATTGTTTGATTTCTATAAAATCTATTCTTTGAATGAAATATTTTTAGCCTATACATTATATGTGCA
The DNA here is from genome assembly GCA_023846275.1 of Vanilla planifolia. NCBI lineage: Eukaryota > Viridiplantae > Streptophyta > Magnoliopsida > Asparagales > Orchidaceae > Vanilla > Vanilla planifolia. Next base: position 1,181,528 of record JAIUJO010000055.1, on the reverse strand, counting down.
TATGCATGCATCATGGTAAACTCTTGCTAACATTGAAATTAAAGAAATTTTATCAATGCAATTGCCTTATCATCAAGGACCAATTTGCATGCCTTACATATGTATCATCAAAAGTAATACCAAATTATTGCAATAGACTAAATCATATTTTATTGGGCTACCCTTTGAGGAAAACCATTTTTTAATTACATGTAAATATGTTTGGATTCGTAGGTGACATTGTGTTGGATGTGACTAAAAATTCTTCAGTCATCACACATTACTACTTATAGTGAATCCCAAGTTTATTTAGATTTTTAAGTACAAAGCTTTGCTAATTGTATAGGTATCCTTAACTTTTAAGCCCTTATAAAGATTAACCTTAACTTTCTTAGCTTCAAAATGAGAAACCTTATTGCTTATTAAGATTAACATCTTGAACAAGTTTATTTTTGAATTATTTTATGTGAGTAGATAATATTATCCCATTTTGGTTCTTTAAATTATAGGCTAATTCTAAAATCTATTTTAAATATAAGTTTTATTTCAATATGTATTCACAATTTTTTTTATAAGTCATAAAACTTAGTCAAACTATGTTCATAATGATTAGCTACAAGAACTAATAATTTATACAACTCCTAACATCAAGCAATAAAAATTTAAGCATAGCATAATGCTTTAAGATTTGAAGATCTTAATCAAAAATGATAAATCTGATGTGAATATAATTCAATTATTCTATTAATATTGATTCAGTAGGAATTAAGCTGCACCAAATTGATTGGGATTTATCCTTTGTGAATAAACCAAGTTAAATAAGGAATCTGATGAACTAGAATTCTAAATCCTTAAATACATATGTTGTGTAACATATTCAAATTGTTAATATTCCAAATTCATATGTATTTAAGGCAAACTTAAATTTTTATGTCTCAACAAATTTTTTTATAGTAATTAGTTGTGGAACTAAAATTATACAAGAATTAGTGTCTAGTCTCATGAGAAGTTTTCACATAAGAAGGCTTGATTTTCGTACATTGTATTCTGGCTAATAACATTAATTTATGATTCACCCAATGGTTTGGATAATGAGGGATTATTACTAAATGTTACTTACCCTAAATCATATTTTTTTTATATTTACATTAAATGCATGAATAAAGAAAACATATTACCAAAAATTAAATGATGTAGACTCTTCAAGGTGAACACTAGACCATATTTTAATTATACCAAGCCGATTGGCTAGTAAGTCTTCATAGCAGGTTTGGTAGCCCTCACCACCATCAACTATTCATTTGTTGATGTTGCTTGTTACATAGCTAAGCTTTCAATTGTCAATATAAATGAACAGTAACATCAAATGGTCAACTAAATATTATTTTCAATGAAGAAGAAATTGATAAAATGGCTATTCCATTCAATCTTGAAAACATTAAGAAACTTTCACACAAATTCCTAAATGGGAAATAATCTTAGTGGTATTTGAGAATATCAAAGTTTTAAAAACTTTTAAGGTTAGATCTCTTGATAATTGACTTGCACTAACTACATTAGCTACATTATTTGTTAAGTTAAGTTCATTAGGCATGGAACATCAATGAGTTTAAACAAGCAATCTTTATGTGGCATTCTAAGATTCACTTAAATGTTGAATCATCATTTGCTCTAGTTTTGGTTTCATTTGAGTTTCTATTGACACATTTTTTAAGAAGGAAGCATTGTGCTAGTTAGCTTTGGTAGTTAAAAAATCCTATACTATTTATAATAGCTACTATAAACCAAATAAGATAAAGCATAGCAAGGATGTGTGTTGATACAGATCTAGTAATGGAATTACCAAGTTTCATCTACCTAACAAAGAGAAGATGAAAACTCAAATGGATCATGGCAATGAATTCAATAAGATAATTTGTTATTAAATTGACTTGTATGTTCAAAGGCACATTAGTCTTCAATGTAAAAAAAAATGAATGTCATCTAATATTCAAGTTGTAATTGAGGCTTCCAAAGCACCAACAATTGTGGATGAATCTATGAATTCAACTGATATGGTAAATGTAAAGTCATTTCAATCTAATAGTTTAACGTTATGTAAGGATGCCTATGAAAGATAATAAGGCACAACACATTGTTACAACCCAATGAAGGAGTATATAAAAGTCACAAATGATTGTGCTAATAACATGGGTAAAATAATTAGCACATGCTCAACGAAAATAATGGTTGCCAATCAATTGACATGAAACAACACAAAATTTTAATCTAGATTACTGATAATTAAATTTCTTTTAAAAAACCCAAAGATAGAACAAACAACTATGTTTAGTTTTTGATTTAGTAGCATCTTAGGATAAAGCTTATTTGCTATATGACTTAATAATCATTTAAATATTTTAGCAATCACTAACTTAAAAGAGCTACAAATTCTTGTCCAATGTAATTTAAAGAGAAAGATGTGAACCTATTTTTGCATAGACACTTAAAGAGAGACTAGAAATGGTTAAAAGAAGCAACTCAATTTGAGCAACATTCATAGAAGTTCCTGATTCTTTCAAATTGCATAACAAATAACTTTTTTTTTGATAATATCTTAGTCAGGAACATAAGAGCTACAACAAATAAGAGCACTGTAAGTTCTTTCATCTACTCAACACAAAAAAATAACTCTTATTGCTTTCATGGAACCTTTGATTGATAATAACAAATCACATAAACTATTTAAGAGATTAGAATTCAAGCACAAGTTAGGAATACATCAAATAATACTAACATATTATAAATGAAAATCATCTATTGTCTATCCTCAAATGAGGATGAGTAGTCAATTCACATGCTCATTTATAATCCAAGGGAGTAGAATAGTGATTATTATACCTTTATTTATGTTAAATTCAAGGGCTAAAGAAAAGTCACTTTAATAAAACTTAAGTCAAATTATAGAGAAAACTAAAGCTTTGTTGTTAGTAATCAGTGACTTTAATATTAACAGTACACATGATTAATATAGGGTTCCTCTAATCCTATATAGAAAGTATTTTATGAATTCAATGATTATATTAGTCAATGGCACATAAGAGAACAACCAATCATAAGGCCTTTAATGACATAGACAAAGAAAAGAAAGGGAAAATGGGTTTAGAAAACGTTTAATTGATAGTCAGAGAATGAAAATTTTATTGATCAATTCTAACCAATAGTAATGTAACAATTATATAGAACTAGATCAAATCATCCACGTCTTCTTACATCTATAAAGAATCCTACACCATTGCAAAATTTATTAAAATTTCAAAATGTGTTAGCGAAGTATCTAAAATTTACACAAAACACAAAACAATATATAAAATTATCTCGTCATTAAAATATTGAATAAATTTCTCACATAAAAATTCACTTTTGTTATCACTTATAATGGTATGTTGTGACCCAACTTTTTTCATAATTTAGTTATCAAGATATTAAATTGTCAACAAAGAAAATTCTAAACAAAAAAATTTCTTGCATTAAAAATAGGTACATTACTTGCTAAACAATCTTAAGAATTTACTATTCATTACATTCCATGATATAGAGCATTTTAAAAAAAAATAGAAATCATTATTATTAAAAGCATAAATTGTTTAAATTATAGATATAAATTTTTTTTAAAAGAAATTATCTATGGATCCAAACAATGAAAATATGGCAATATAAATTAAAACTTTTATGGAGATAAATGATAATTGTATTGAAAACTGCTTAAAAGAGATATATATTAGTTGTTCAAGCAAATATTACAAAAGAAATGTTTTTTGGATTGAGAAAAAGATGATTAACAACAAAAATTATGAAAATTGCTTAAAAGAACACACCTTTTCATAAGATGCACTTAAATTTATAAAAATTTAGATATTACAAGGTAATTAAAAAAATTTATAAAAACAAATAAAGTTAAATATTTGAAGTATAATGAATTAGTTTTTGTTATATTAACAAAAGAATAAATAACTATCAAGAATGACAATATGATATTTCAAATAAAAATTAAATAAAAATGTCCATTTTATGAATGATTAAAACATTTGATAAAAAGGACATGCCAATCCTAAATCATATGTACATAGAGTCTCATTTGACTCGTTAACATTATTTGAAAATAGTCACAATAATATGAAATACAAATCAACATTAAGGGAAAATACAAATTAGCATAATAAAGAATCTTTCCTCTATTTGTCGTACATATCATTGAATGTTTGTTTTAGACAATGACGTTTAACTTGTTATATTATTTATTTTTTTGATGAACGTTTTCTTTGTTATTTTACAAAAAGTTTTGTGCACTTTTAACAATCGACATGTTTAGCATCTTAAATAATTATTATTTCTATATATGTTTTCATTTTTAACTTCTTTTATTTATATTGTTAGTGTTTTTAGCTTGGAATGAGAAAAGATTTATTATTCATACATTTTGTAAATTATTTTATATTTTTTAGTGTAATAATATTTAGTTATATTTTTAGTGTTTTTGCAAATTGCATTGAAACCTAAAGTTCTTTGTTGTTACACCATATTTAATATTTTTAATATTTATATTAAACTAATTTTTTAAGATTCAAAATTTTTAAAATAAGAAGATTTTTAATTAATGTAAAAGCTTTCAATATTTTGATCACATGTTCTATTTTTCTGACAATGATATTTCTTCATAATACTACAAGCCCATTTTTTATAAAATAAAATTTATTTCATACTAAATATTACAACATTTGTTGTGTGTTACATCCAATATTTGAAATAATATAACATATTTTTGAGAAGACTTAACATATTTATTAAGCACTTTTTAGTACAATATTTTAGTTATGATGATCTTAGTTTTTAATTCCCTTTATATACTTATTTATTTTCTAATAGAGTGCTTTTCATTAGTTGTTCATTATTAGTATTGCTTTTGATAGCTTGCTATGTGCAAAGTTTTTAACCTATTTAATATTGTAGATTTCTATTTTGTTTTATATCTCTTAGTGATAAATTATTCCCTTCAAAAATATATTTTGTTTACAATAACGAAATCAATTAGTGAAAATGTACACAAACATCTTTTTGTTTGTGAAAATATATTTTTTTTGCAATTAAAATTAACAAATACGTAATACATAAATATAAATCCTAAAATATATTTAGTGTAATTAAAATCATGTAATATTAAAGGTATGTATTTTCTTGTGAAAAATATCTTTTGGTTTAATCCAACTTAATGAACAAATAAATTTTAATCAAATTCTTTAAGTATAGACATAAAAATATATTTCATAGCACAACATTAATATGTTACAAACATATTAATAGCACAGCATTAATATAATTTGACAAGAAAATATATATTATCAAAAATATAGGTGGAACAAATGCTTTCTTGGAGACAAAAAATAAAAATGGTAGATGCTATAAAAAATCTAAAAATAATCAAAATATCTTATAAAACTAGTCATAAAATATAACATAGATGTTGAGAAAAATAATAAAATTAAAAATTATAAACAAAAAATAATGAGAAAATAAAACATTTATGTTATCAATAATAGTTTAATATGATATTAGTTTAAAACAATAGGTAAAACATAAAAATAAGAAAAATATTTCATTCTAAATAAAAAATGGAACAAGAATAATGGAAGAAGAAAGGAGGATGGATTCTAACAATGATATTTAGCTCTTTCCTTTATGCCACAAAGATAAAGACAAGTGGGCAAAGAGTAAAAGAAAAGGAAGCAAGGCCAACATATGCCCTCCACTATAATTGCATGCTTGGGTCAAAAATCTCAAGGATGGAAAAATCAAATATTATAATTCCAATTTCATATTTCCATTCAAAAAGTATTTAAATTTTTTATAATGGGAATCAATAAATTAAAAAATTAATTGCCATGCATAAAAAAAATTTACATATAAATAAACCATTGTAAACAAATAAATTATATAATTGCAATGATAAAAAAACATCCCTATATGATCATTAGTGTGCCTCCTATCACAACTTGTCATATATTAGTTAAACAAATAAAGAGGTTACATACTCTATATATTTATACTCTTAGAGTTTTTGTTGAGCTCAACATTTGTTTTAAAAGTGTGACTAATCATTTTTTCAAAAAAGTTATATATATGCAAATAAACTTTTAAGCTTAGTTTTATATTTTAAATTAAGGACAAGAAAATTTATGGAAGTAACATAAATTCAACCTATTTATCTTTTGATGCCCTTTTTAGAATAATCTTACGACAGACAAACTAAGATGGATATGTTTCAAAATGGTAATGCTTAAAAATTTTATTGCCACAATAAGAAAACAATTAGTATGACATTATTAAGATATCTGTAACATTCTTTTTGAGATGATTTAAATGGTTGAATTTTTTAAATTCCTTCAAATTTATATTTGCAACAAAGACAATCAAAACTTCACTTAATTGGTTATCATCAGTGAAATGTAAACATGAAGTGTTTAGCAATGAGATTGATATTTTAAGTCATAGAAATTACTTGGTCAAGGTGTCAAGCACATACTAACACTACTATGTTCTTCCTAGTACAATGTAAATGTAGCCATATAAATCAGTCACATGAAATATTAAGCAAGAAATTTCCAAAGTACATAACAATATAGTATGTTTGAGTATCCTTAAGTTGAATTGATTTATCAAAGTTCATTAAAATGGGTGAAACATGCACAATATCATTAATATTTTAGATGTAAGTAACCATGATAATCCCTAATAAATAATAATATTCTCATTAATGAAAATTATAGCTTCTTAAAAAACTTTTAATATTAAACGTGTTAAGAGATTTCACATAACAATCATATGGATTATGATAGTGGATTAATTAATATAATACAAAAAATGTGTAACAGGAATCATTTTATGGTTTGAGTGTAACTGAAATGTATGCAACTAAAACATAATTATAGATGCTCATGTTTACGATATTGACTGGAAGGGATTGTATTTTTCAAGAATGATAAGTTTTCAAAAGACAACACTAAAATATATAAGAAATTTGTAACCTAATTTGACAAATATAAGTATAAATCTTATCTTAACAAAATATACTTATGCAAAATAAAAAGCAAGCCTCTAATAGCACAAGAATTACATAAAAATATGGTAAAATTTCAACAAAAATGTTTTTGAAAACCTGCTTTCAAACTAAGCTAGAAATAATCTTGAAAGAGGATTTGACCTTTGATAAGCCATTTTTAATTTCAATTTTTGTTAAAGTAGTTAAATGTAATTACTTAGCAATATTATTCATTAGTTTGGGGGTATAGGATACAAGTCACTTGCAACTATTGCGATCTTGTAAGCTACTTGGCCAATATGATGCATAATAAGGTTATGCCACATAGGCAAGATAGCAAGGCCATAGGTGTGGCTGCTGATATGGTATTGATCAAGGATAATTTGAGGAAAGCTTATAACATTGTGTTGACATCAGGTATGTAACACAAAATGCAATGATTCAAAGCAATTATGAGGGTAAGAAAAATTGCTAAAGATGAGGAAACTCTGGCCAAGTGTGATAATGCAAAAAGTAGCATTTGTGGATAATCATGGTTATTTGAATAACAAAAAATTGGCTTTGATAATAAAAAAATTAATAGTGAAGATACATATGATACGAATCCTGTAGTTAGAATTGAATTTAGCTCTTATTCCATAAACAAGAAGAATAATGAAGAAAGAAAAAAGATAAGTGAAGGAAGTGTAGCATATGCCATCCACTATTTAAGTGAACGTGCAAACAAGAGCACCACAATTTTGGACACCAAATGTCAAATGCAAAATGATGTTAAGAAGAACCATGATGGCATGCAACAAAGGAAGACCCTTCGCAATGTCAAGGAATTATGACCGATTTTGGGAAAAGTTTTACATGTGGTTTTTTGCAGGAATTGATCTCATATGATTCAATTTGCATGCATTATGTTTTTAAAACTATGTTAAAAGATGTCAATTGAATGTATCCACAACTCACTCATAAAATGGTTTGAAAATGTTTTAAAAATAACAAGTATAATGGTTGCATGCATAGACTCAAAGAAAATTTACAACACACACACATCTAATGCACTTCTAGTATTTGTTAAATTAACAAAATCCAAGGTTTATCAAATAGATGTTTGTAAACCTTGTGTAGAATAGGACAAAATTTTGTCTAATAATGCTACATACCTACAACACAAAACAATTGATAGTACATTGCTAGATATGTGTGAAATGTCAAGAATAATGAATAAAAATAAGACAAATACATACAAAAAATATTCCTAACATAAGTACATCTAGTTCACTAGAAATTACTAATCATTAGTTAATATGATCAATTTGGTTAATGATAAATTTGAATAGCCATTAGTGATCATTTGTTCATCTTTCATATAGTAATCTTAACCATATCTATGAAAATTTAAAAGTAAATTCACATTTGGAAAGGATTTAATTAATTTTATGAATGCAAAACAATCCTAATGTTTTCATAAGAATAGTTAAATAGAGAAGTTTTGGAAATAATTCTACCTAACATTTCTTAGTGTAATCAAATTCTACTATGCCTTTAGTAAATTAATTTTATAATATTAAACAATTTTGAAACCCTTGCAAACTTTAAAAGCTTATATCTATTTTGCAAGTCTTATTGAAGAAGCAATGTACATTGTTGTACATAATCTCCTTATCACTTGAAGCATGAACAAGATTGTGGGAATGCATTTTTATTTTTAGTAACTTCTACACATGAAACACATTTTATAGGATTAAGCCAAAAAAATTATTTTTTGGAATTATAACTTGATTAGGATTTAGCTACAAAAGTAGCCACTTTTCTAAAGGTTGAAATAAATGAACAAACAGCCAACAAAGGTTGGCTTTAGCATAATAAGAGACAAACTTGAATTATGCTCTTATTATCAAAAAGTACAAGGGGTTGTGGACTAGCATTAGGAGAAAAATACTCAAAGTATGGTTGTTTGTTTACCTTAGAAAAAAGGCCTATGATTGTTCCTAAACTTGATCTAGCAATGGTTCACCTTGGTAGAAAATAATCCAACTAAAATGCTCTAGGTGTGTTTTCAATACTATTATTGTTCTTTTCTTTTTCACTTGCCAAGAATGTGATTACTAGTGGTACTACAAGTTGGGTTATTTGGGACCAAAAACTATTATCATAAACAATTTACTCTTTTAAAACATGTAAGGTAGGATCTTTAGAACATGGAACATACATTTGTTTTAAAAGAGCTATAGTTCTTGTGATACAATCCAAGCAAACAATCTTTTGTAGGACTCTTAGTGGGACATCTATTAGAATTTTTGATGCCAAGATACCAATCAAACATTTGTCAAACATTTAGGCAAGTAATATTTATATTCTTGTCAAACAAATTTAAGATTGACTCTAAACATTTATAATAAGCTCAAAATTCATACCAAGAAGGAAAAAAGATCCAAAACAATGGCCTATTGAGGCAGTTTTTGTGAATGCCTTCAAATGTTGCTCATTGTGAACCTAACTACACCTTAGGGGTTACATGAACCACGTTTGCCTAAAACAGATCAATGGATAGGGCTTCTAGGTCTAATCTTGATCACAAGTTTATATGACATACAAACACATCTAGATTTTCTACATCAAGTTTACTAGTGCCAACCAACATAAAGCAATATAGTCTACATAACCCTCATACAAACTTTGATCTACCAAACTATGCTGACCTAGAATCTCATTCCACCATGCATTGAGCTGGATCTGATCCACGACACTATCGTTGTTCTGTAGACCCATTGACATGATCTATGACACACTAACTCATATATAACATAGGTACCATAGACATTGCATCGACTCCACGACTCGATCCATAACAAACAAACATAGGTCAAAGTGAATTTTGGGTATTCTAACACTATGGAAGAAAAGAAGTCAAAGAATATGCTTATTATTCTTACCAAGCGGATGAGTCTCCAATGAGGTCATTGATGACACTAGGCCATTATAGTTGTGAGACATACCTTTACCCAACCTAAGAGAAGTGATGATTGTAGACATGCTATGTGTTTCCATATCTTTGTCAAGTTTTGTGAAAAGGTTTGGAAGTTCATTATAAATAGTAGCTTTATAATCAATGGCACTTCTACAAATGGTTTAGCATGCAAAAAACTTGACTATTGATTGCCCAAACCCATAGATTATTTTTTATTAAAAAATCCATTTATGTCAATAAATAAAGAACCATACCACTTAAATTTGCCAATACTTCCAAAGACATTTTATGTGATGTTGTTTATATTGCAAAAGAAATTATTATCATATAATGACCGTTGTTATGTGACCATGATGAGCTTTTTGCCAGCAATCCATACACCTACAATTTAACACCTCATTAGCAAATATTTAAGCTATACCCATTAGCATCTATAGACAATATCCATCTTATTAAAAAAACCACCCACCACTTCAAATAAGAAAATATTATTTATTTCTTATGACGACATAGATCGTGAATTTATTGATAGAACTTTTATTTGAGCCATAGTAGTAGTTGATATTATAATAGCTAACACAATAGAATTGCTTTTATTTAGCTTTCCTTAAATTTTTACAATGGAACCCCAAGTTTTGCCACTCCTTCATGACATCAAACATGTTGTAGACCTATACAAAATTTGTCACATGATTGGTTGAATTCTTCTAAGCATCCAAAATTAACCTAAAAAGTTCATGACTTATTAGAAAAAGCATTGATATGTGAAAGATGTAGTCAACGTGCCACATCAACCCCTCAAAGCCTTAAGAAAGAAGGTTCATGGAGAATTTTTTGCATTATATTTCATATTTTTAAATTTCTAAAAATATATTAGTTAAGAATTAGTTTTTAATGTTATCAATATTCTATTATCCAAATTATCTACTGGTCTTTCTTAGTTATTTAGTTTTACATAAATTTTAATATTTGTAAGTTTATTTCAAAAACAAAAATAAAGATTCAAGTTCCCAATGCATTCTTTGTAATTTGTAAAAGAAATTATTCTATAAATTCTATTAATATTGAAACAAAAAATAAGAAGGTACTATGAGCATAAATTTAACTAAATGTTTAATGTGTTTAGGAATTTCTACAATTATCACAAAGCACATAAATTGTGAAACAAATTGAGTTAAGGTTTATATAGAAACTAATATATAAGAAAATATTATAATAAAGAAATATGAGATATTTTTATAATATACAACTTAAATTAATCAAAATAATGAAACAAAAATCAATTATTTATTTTTGATAAATTAAAATATTTAACATTTGAAATTGTAACTTATTAAAGAAATTGGTAAACAACTACACACAATGAAAATTTATATTAAAAATAAAAATTAAATCTTTAAAGTAAGAAAATCATTAACATAACTAAAAATTTATATTACTCTAAAATTTCCATTATCATCACCATTATAAATTTCAAAAACAAAATAACTTAATTAAAACAAGAAAGTTAAAAAACTAAAAAAATTGTAAAATCTTGAGAATAATATGCAAATTTCGCTAATGCATGGCTCATAAGCTCACAAAAATGGAATAAATTATTCAAAGAATTTAAATTTTGTGAAAAATAATACAAAATAAGATTAATTTTAATAAGTAAAAAAATTTTACAACTTGTATGTAAAATATATTTTTAAGAACAAAAATAAAAAAAAAATATTTTGAACTTCAAATAAAAATGTTGTCATACGATACACAACTTCCCTTAATGATACATAAAAAAGATTCAATGACTTTTAACAAATTATTGAAACAATGCACTAAGTTATTAAAAAACATTTCATAGTACCTAAAATGTTGTATTAGAAAAAAGATGAAATGCCAATTAATGTGTTCATATACCCTCTTCATGTCCAACAAAACATCATAAATTATGATGTATTATTTACTTTTAGCGACATATTTATACGATCTATTAACTACTGATTTTTTTTTAAAATATTAATAATTTGTTGATTTTTTCTTATCAAAATTTTCATGTAGTCAACAACGAGAATGTTTTTTTTTAAATTATGGTATGAATTATTTTTAGTAGTTTTATCATTCCATTATTCTATCAGATATTTGTATTTTTAAATCTTTAGTTTTACAATTTTTATAATAATGAGTAGCCTTGTTAAATTAAATTTTTTAGAAATGTTTTTGTTAATCTTTTGTATAAAAGTGCAAAATAATTTCTATGTTCATTTTATTTATGTTATTAATTTTTTGGTACTATTGTATAGTTTATATAAATATGATGTAATTGTTCTTAAATTAATCATTTGATTTGTATGCTTTTTTAAATTACAATAACTCATTTATGATACATAGATTACAATAGGATTTATAATTTTCAAACTTTTTAATATGTAAAAAGAAAATAACTTCTTCACATGTTATTCAAATAAATATATATATTTTAAACCTTTCTTTCTCTAAATAGCTTTATATATTCTTGTTCCTTACAATTGTTATAATTTGTTTTTTTAAACATATTTTTTTATTATATATTAATATTTTAAAATTTAATTATGACATTTGTTTTAACTTTTTTTAGTTTTTTAGAATTTTTAGATGCATTACAAAGTATCCATGGTTTAATTCCTGACCTTTTTTGTTATATTATCTAATTAGAAGCATATTTTTACTAAATATTTTATTGAGCATTTTAAAGTCATTATTTGAAGAATATTTTAAAATTTTGCTTATATAATGAAAATAAAATGTCTAAAACATTAAATATTTTTTTACAATATATTAAAAAACAATATTTAGAATTTCAATAAGGTAAATATGCATAACAAATGCAAATATTATGTCAATAAAAATAGCACAAATAATAAAGGTAATTTAAAATTTTTAATAAATAAGCTATATGAAGAAGTAGTAAATTAATCATAATTGCGAATGAAAATTTAATAATCAATAATCTCGTTATGCTATTGTGAGAAGTATATCTTTGAAATGAAAAAATATTACTCACTAAAAAATCTAAAACTATTTGCATTATAGAATATTTCGTTTTTAATTTAATAAAATTTATATATGGCATATCACAAAATAAGTTGCATAATTTTAGGAAACATACGAACATAGAGAAAATAGTCAAGTCAAAATATATGAAATTTTGAAAATTTAAACCATTAAAAAATTATTCGTAGTACAATATTACTAAGTAACAATAAGAGAAACTATTTAACAAAATAATACTTATATAAATTTTTGAAGTAAAAATAGAAAATAATAAATATTATATAACATCTAAAATTTTTAATCTATATTGATAAATTGAAACAAAATAGATGACATATAAAATAATGAATAAATTAGAAAATATGAAAAAAAGCTTTATGAAATATAATAAAAATTTCTCTATAAATAAATCAAGAAAAATATTGTGTATATAATGGATAAAAAGAGTACAATAGTAAAGAGGAAAGACCATCTAGGATCACATGCATAATGTAAACCATGTTCCAATTTTGAAAATGCTCCCTGTTATCTAGGTGCACAAAAAAAGCATGTTCACACATGTTGTTTGTTATGCACTTAAGTTAAAAAATTATATGTTTTTCTATTAAGTTCATGATCACATTTGGTAAATTTGTTGCACACTTTTTCTTGAAAACATTTTTCTAATAAATATGTTTTGTACATTGCTTTCAATATGTTGAGCATTCTAATATCTTAAGAATTTTTTTATTCTTATTAATTTTAGTTTTTTTTATTTCTAATGCAATTTTTCTATAATTAAGAAATTATTATTATGCTTGGTAAATAGTTTAAAATTTTCAAATAGTTTATAACAATCATGATATTATGTTTTTTGTTTAGGTTTCATATTTCTTGATTCCCTTATCATTATAATACTTTTTATTTAATTATTAAAAATTCAACTATACTTTATTGAAAAACTAATTTTTATTGTTAACAATTACTTATCCAGGATAGTTTCAACAATTTTAAAACTCTTTAATAATAAACTTTTATTTAGTAATTATTATGTTTTTATACAAAAATAAAGTTGCTCAAGTGAAACACGAATAGTTATATCTCTTGAACACTTGATCATGCAACAATTTTTTGTTGAATCAAATTTTTGTTAATAATTATTTTTTTTAGTAATAGTTGAATCATGTGTTTTAAAATCAAACATTGATTAATTAATTAAGAGTTTGATCAAGTATTTTATTATGTATTTAACTTGTGAGTATAAGTTGACGAGTGTTAGTAGTTTTTCGCATGTGTAGCTCAACTTGTAAATTTAGAAATGATTTCTTTAGCACTTGAAGAACTAATTTCGTCTACAAAATTTAGTAAATGTACTTTATTTTAGCTAGAATTACAAAACTATCGGTTTTTGTTGATATGGTAAATATGCTTATATTATATTACTCTTGAATATTGAATTTGCAAGATAATAAGACCGTCATTTTATACTTGTTACATGCATATAAATATGTCCTAATAAATATTGAATATATACATTTCGTTCTTTAAATTCATCAATTATTATAATTTGTAAAAGCAATGAAATTACATATTAGCTATGCCTTTCGCATTTGTACCATTCAACTATCTTACAATACGATTGATATTTCATGGAAACAAATGTAACATAAGTCAAGTAAGATCATAAGCAATTTGCATAAATTACATTGTTTATACTACTTTGATATTCTTTTCATATTTTAACACTAAGTGGCTACCTAAGGAGTGTGTTAAGCTATATAATTTTAAAGATTCATACAAAATAATGGCATATGTTATAACATATGATGTAGTCATTAGAAGATTAGATAGGACATGAGCTAAACAAAATTAAATATATGACTTAAAGTTTGTAGTGTCATATAAGTACAATAGCATTTTTTATTCCTTTAAGAATGAGATTTTAATTATTTAAATTTCTTGATTTCTATAGCATTTTTTATTCCTTTAAGAATGAGATTTTAATTATTTAAAAAAAAAAATTTATTTTTAAAAATATGACAACGAATCTATTAGTAAGTACTATTATTTGTAAAACTAGAAAAAGAAAGTTGATTGTGTTTTTCACTTTGGTGTCATCCTTTGTGCTGTTTGCTTGATTTGTAATGTATTTAGTATATTACTTCGTTTATCAACTTTTCTATTATTTTAAAGTTTGATAGATTAATTTGGTAACTTTCTTTCATAGTATTTAATCATTGTATCATATTATTTTTTTTTCAATTATATAAATTTTGATATATTATTTCTTCAAGTACTTAATCAGTGACGTGACTTGTCTCCGGCCGTTGTCAAAAAAATAGTAGAGTTGAGTGAGGTGCCTTTTACGTCATTTGAACTTAATCCAACATAGCGAATGGTGAAAATTTGGTGCTTTTTAACGTTTTGCTGCTTGTAGCTGCAATAATAAGTGTTGTTAATTGAATCATATTTTAGGCTATTAAGAGAAGTGCAAGCAATAGTTTTATAAGATCATATAAAAACATTTATGCCCATTTTCTTTTGCTTAATTTATTTACACTTCAACAGTAATAATATTGTGACATAATGGTTTACTAAAATTCAAAAAGACATTCTAAATTTTTTTATCATAGCATTCATGACAACCAAGAAATTTTCTTTATGGCAGTTGATTTTAATTTGATTGATTTTAGCAAAAACATAGTTTGTGAAAACTAAATTAGTTTTCCAAAAAGCACCTTCTTGAAAGACACATTAAAATTAAGTGATTATTAAAGTGACAATAATTAGTTCGATATAAATAAATCTATATTAAATTGTTAAAGTTTTTTTATTTTGTTTTTAAAAATTAAAAGAATCCTACTAATATATATCATGACTTGATGTGCCAAGATAGAGTTAATTTTAATTAAGTTAAAATTTGTATAGTTCACGCCCTCTTATAAACATCGTGTTAACAAATTTCTAACACTAAATATTTTTATATTTTATTATTCTATAGATTATATTTTTTAATCTTTTATATTATTTACTTATATGTGTTTATATGCATTTTTTAGAGATATATATTTTTAACTTTTTAATATAATAATTTTTTTGTTCTTATAATATTTTTTGTCTTATTTTTAATTACATAATATTTATCTCTCAAATTATTGAAACTTTCTTATCGAAATGTACTATAATTAGAATTTTGCTAATATATTTTGTTGTGAATATGCAAATACTTTTTAACATTAAAAATTCATTCCAAATATATCCGTGTATCTTAATGAATTATATTTTTTGTTTTATATTTTTAATGCAATGTTCTCACATTTTTGCATTATTCAATCATTTTTATTTCTTATGTTTTTTAAAGTTAATTTTTATAAATAGATATTTACTTTTGTTGCCCTGATATAATAATTTTTTCTTATAAATATACCTAATTTTTTCTCTTTTTAATTATCAAAAAAAATTACATCTTTTAATTTTACTTTAGTCTTTTTTACACTCAAATTACGTAAACATATTACTCAATTTTGTGATATTTAAAAATCTTTTTTTAACAAATTAAACTTATTTTGCCAAATTAATCAATTGAGTTATTATCTCTAAGATTTTAGATTTTTTTTCTTTCATACCTTCCTTTATTAATGTAAGTTCTTTGTAATTTGCATGCTTGCACAAATACATTTAAAAAACTATGACGTTATGCCATCAAATTGATTTTTTTATTATTAATTGTTTTAATTAATTACAATATTGGGTTGAATAAAATAATATTTCAATATACATGCTATTAGTGTTATACATAATGTAAAGAATGTTGATTTTTTTAAAAGCTTACATGTTTTTTTTTACATTTCAATTTTTTTTTTATTTTGTTCATTTCTCTTTTGAGATTTGATTATTAAAATACCTTTTTAAAAGATCAAATATAAAAATAAAATATCAATATTTTAATTACCAAAATACTAAAAAATTTTTTATTAATCATAAATTTTGTTACTTATGCTAAATTTATTTTCTTTTAAAAGAATAGGAAAACTATTTTATTGATATAAAACGCATATTTTTGCCAAGTGAAATGTTATACTTCTTAGTCGTTTTGTAATTTTTATTTTTTTTTGGATAATGACATATTACTCACTAATTCATCATGATAATATTTTTTTTATTTATATAAATTATATTTTACATTAAACAATACTGTACTTAGTTTTTTATTTTTATAAATTTAATAAACTTTTTCTTATTAGAATATTTGTAATTCTTGTTTAAAAAAATTTTTGTTGCTTAAATTGTGTCAAATTATTAAAATTTAAATATTTTTTTTCTTACATTTTAGATATATTATTCTTTCACTTTTTATCATTAATCTTTTTATTGAAATGCTTTTCTAAAATAGATCATGCAATCTAATCAAACCGCATCTCTGATGGCCCAATATTGTATACAATAGACCATAAGAAAGGCTAGTTGATGTAGTCACTTGCCTTCTCTATAGTTACCATAACAATTGTTGTAGATGAGTCAAATATTCATATTTTTTTGTAATCTTTCACAACTTTTTTTTATCATCTAGTGCAATCTAATTTCAACATTTTGTGTTTTTATTTAATTGTCAATTTTTTTCAAGGGCTTTCCAGAATTCTTATTATGTAATTGTAAATAAATCGTTCAGTTAATTTTTAACAATGTGAGTATTTGTTATCATAATGATTTTCTTTTATGAATGTATTGTCTTGAAATTCCTACATATTAATTAAATTTTTTTTATGTTTTATTATTAATAGAATATTTGGTTGTTAGACCATATAAGTATTTTTATAGTATTATATTTTAATGATTTGGCTATCTTAATATTTGTTTTAAATTATTTTTTTACTATATTACAATTCATTTTAAACATTTAAGCTTTTTAATTAAAATGAAAGTTTTGTGAAAATTATTTAAAAAAATATTTCCTAAAGCTTAATTTTGAATACTCCTTATTTTTTATAAAAGTTTATTTTGATGTGTTATCTAATTAATTTTAAATGTTAAGGATTTTTTTATTATCTTAATAGTTTTATATGTTTTTATATTTCTTGTATTGTTTTTAGGCAACAAATTTTCAATATTGTATGAATATTTAAGTATTTTTTACAATTATTTATTTCACATTCAAATTATTTTTTGGAATATTTTTGATATCTTTGAATCAAATTATTGCAATCCCTTTTTTAAAATATTATACAATAGAAAACAATTAATAATATAATACCCTATTAAATTATTGTGCGAATTCCTTTGAACATCTTAAAATATAATCTTCTACTTTGTTATTTTTTTGTACATCTTTTTTTGAAAAAGAAATTCAAAATATTTTTTGCTTTATGTTTCTCATTAACATGTCACCAAATTCTTTTTAATATTTAAATATTTTAATTATATGACTAACATTTTCTATACATATTTCTTTTTTATTTCATTATTATAACTACATGCGTAATTTTTGATATTTTGAAAATGCAAAGTTTTGTCAATTTTTTGTTTATAATAAGGTCGATATTTGCTCTAAATTTTAGTCATATTATTTAAATATTCCAATGTGTAATTACCTTTATAGTTATATTTTATTACATTTCTTTAAACAAGTTATGTCTACATCAACGTATTCCTTATCATTATAGTTTAAAAATGACATTTTTAATAACATATTTGAAACGTTTTGTAAATGTTAAAGGTTTTTTACTTTCTTGTAATTGAACATTTTTTTAAAAAATATTATTTATAATTCAATTGCAAAAAATTTATTTAATTTTTTTTCCTTTTATAATGTTTATTTTTATCAACACATTTATTAAGCAATTTTTCGTACAATATTTTACTTATGATAATCTTAGTTTTCACTTCATTTCTTAATAGAGTAATTTTCATTTTTTTTTTCAATATTAGAGTTATTTTTAGAACAATTTTTGTGCAAAATTTTTAGCAAATTTAATATTGCATATCACTATTTTTTAAATCTCTTAGTGATACAATTTTCTTTTACAATAATATTTCATTTTCTGGAATAATGAAATCAATCATTCAAAATGCACCTATGCGTTTTTGGGTTTTTTAAAATATAACTTTTTGGCAATTTAAATTTAACAAATATTTAATGCATAAATATAAGTCTTAAACTCTATTTAAAATAATTGAAATCATTTAATATTAATGGTATGTATTTCGTTGTGAAACATATTTTTTTGTTTAATCCAAGCTTAATGAATAAACCAATATTAATAAAATTCTATGAGTGTAGACAAAAAAATATATTTTTTTGCTAAATATTTGAAGTAATCAAAACAATGAAAAAATTTGAGAGAAAATAGTTTGACTAAACAAAAATAAGTGCTATATCAAAGATATAAGAAAATTATCAATGATTTAAAAAACCAAAAATATTTGAACTTTCTTGGACATTTTAAATGATAAACTTCTATAAGTTACCCAAAATAAATTGAAGTGTCATAAAATGAATAGAAATTACCATATTTGATAAAAAATAAAATTTTAATTTAAAAAAATAGTAAGATATATTATTGAGAGAAGAACCTTTATAAATATTCTATAATAAGTTAAGAGAAAGATCATTTTCTATCAAATAATGTGCTTAAAAGTTTTCAAAAAACAGAATAACACAGTCAAATCTAACAAATTTACATTAATATTAAATTATTTAGCATAATTTTTCAAAACGAAAGGAAAAATATTATTGAAGTGTAAAATAGTTAAAACATAAAGACTAATTAATGAACAGACTTTGAAAATATTAAAATGAAATGTTATATTATTTAAAAATAATTATCACACACAAGTATAAAAACTAATTTATTATAAGTAAGAAAGTTAAAAATAGACAAAAGACTACAACAAAAATTATTTTCATATATTAAAAATCTAGCATGATTCATTATAGATTTTCTAAATTGATTACTGGCATGGAAAATTATCACATCTTTAGTGTGACAAACCAAACTATTATATTAGCATTTAATTTTTAGGAAATTATGTAGAATTGTTTTCTCTTTTGCATTACCACATTCATAATCAATAATCTTACACTTTCTTATTTAGGTAATAGCTAAAACATATAAATTTGTTTTAAAATAAGAAAGTAAAAGCTTCTTAAAAAATATCAATGATATTATTTTTTAATAAGAAATTATATTCAAAATGCATAATATTTTACTATAAAAAAGGTATTGCATGCTTCTAATTATCTACATATATTAAATGGAGTAATTTTTTTTAAAAAAGAGTTTGTGCTACTTAACTTTTTGACAATATCTATCCCTTTTAGCTATTATTCTTGGCAAAATAATGGATGCTCCCTAACAAAAATATGCCTAAAATAATAATTTGATGCAGGAATATAATTCTTGGATCAAGTTATTACTGTTGTATCCTCATTTACTGTGTGTAGTGCATCACTAGTCCTAAGCAAACTAATGGGCAGCCAACCCCGAATATGGGACAAAAAAACCTTTTTTTTTGTGAACAATGTTTCTAAATTGTGGTAATAGCCAAAATTGTTAGGTTGCATAATTTTGTGATCAAATGATTGTCAACTGCTTTGCTTTTTATGAGGATAGATAATATCCTTCATTAGATCATGCTATTTTGCATTCACACGGTCAATGTTATTTTACACATCGAATCAAAATCTAGTCATTCGATCAAGATTCATGTCTAATGGTCATAATAAAATCCAATTTCTAAGTAGCCCAAACTGAATCTTATCCACTCAATCATGCAGTTCTCATGATCAAAAAGTCCTTTATCGTTTTGACCAAGGAGCACATGAACAATAGCTCTTTTAGTTATTATTTTAGGCTACTAGAGCATTTTATTTAAATGATACTTTTTTTATTAAAAATATGAAAATAATAGGAACAATATGTTTATTTTTCTTATTTAGTAATGGTTTTTGGTTGTTAGAAAATTTCTATGAATAAGAGAATTTTTGAATGACATGGATTAATGGATTTATAGCATGTGATCATTATCACTTCAATACATTACATCCTTTAGTCATCAAAGTTTTAAAAGCTGTGTTCTTCTTAATTGGCAAAGTTATTAATTTTTTCCATCCCTAGATTACTTAATTAAAATACTTGTGACTCTTTAATCATTTTTAGTTTTATGTCGCTAATTCTTTTTACTCTATTACTATTTTATATTATTGTAAGGTTATTGTATACTATTTCCTTTGTTCCATTGTTGTAATAGTTTAGTCTACCAATCTTTTGGCAAAAGGTTTACATTGATTGTTTATTATGGTCAAAATTTTGTTGTGGATGACATAAGCTTGTTTTAAATTGAAGATCTAAAAATTGTTTGTGTATATTTTAATTCTCATTGATTTTTTTATTTTATGATTTTTATAAGTTATTAATAAAATAAATTGACATCATTTAAATTAAATTTCAAATTTATAAAAAATAATTTTTGATTTTTTCTTAATCATTTCAAAAGTACTTTTATGTTATTTATTTTAGTATTTTTATAAAAAAAGAAATTTTAATTCTTAGCTATTCACTATCATCTTGTGAAACCAAACTTCAGTTAGCATCAGTACAAGAATCCCTTCTTATGACAAGTTGTACAAGTGATCTAAGGCACAAATTAATTTTTCAATACATTTAGGCAAATGTGATTCTTCTTATAAGCCAACACACTTTTGTATTGATTTTTACCTCTATTGTAGGCAAAGACAACTAGTTATTTAAGACACATTAATAGAGAAATGTGAGAAGTGATACAAATTCCTTTCAGTTTTCTCACTCATAAAATCTCACAAGATATTTTTTATTACTAAATTTAATAAAATTATACTTTTAATACTATTAAGTTTAATAGAATTTTGAGTTTCAAAATAGCTAATAAAATTTTGCTTGAATTAGTGATGATTTATGAAGAATAATTTAAGAAGAATGGGATAAAAAGGTACACGAAAAATAGAAAGCATTGGAAATATCTTTGAATGAGTCAAAAGTGATTATCACAAATTGGAAGGAAGAAGACCATGAAGGACACATATGCATTATGGTTAGAGAAGAAGATGAGTAGTGTTTTTCTTAAAGTAAGCAAAAAAATTAGTACAAAAAATAAGCTAAACCATTACTTTATGTTTGCAAAAGATATGAAACGTTTAATAGAAAAATAGAATTTAAAAGGAGAATATAGTGGACATCTAATTGATTATTAAAAAAATTAGTGAAAAGGTCGACAATTAAAACAAAATGTTAATAAAAAATGCATCATTAGTTAAGGAATTAAGTGATTTTAAATGCTAATGCTCTACTTAATCATTTTCTAAAATCAAAAAGTAATTAATATAAAAAATTTGGTTAAAAATGTTAAAAGATCTTGTATACATACACATGTTGATCGTTTACATACAATAGTCATATTAAAAGACATTAGTGAATGCAACTTGGTCATACATTACAAGCATGTAAGGGTAAAGCTAAAATCTTATTTAAATTTTTAACTTTTTCAATGAGAGTGAAATGAATAATGCATAGTTAAATATAAATATCTTAAACCCAAAATAGATTGGATTCTCAAATCTAATAATTAAGATCAAGTATTGTGCATATGAACTTTTAGTAATAAATGTAAACTAAAAAATTAATATGAACTTAATTAAAGAATAAATAAGCTTTGAGAAATGAAGGTTAAAATATTCAAACAAAATAAATAGAGAAAAATTGTAATGAAAGAAAATCTTAAAATTTTAAAACCTATTTAGGGTCATCATAATGAATTATTTAAATATGAAATTTTGATCAGTTTTATAATTGATTTTTATCATTAAAGAGAAAACTAATGTGCAAATCCTTTAAAAGGGGGATTTTAAAATTATATTTTCTAATAAGAAATGCACTTATTTTTCAAAAAAATTTTATAAGAAAATTTTATGTTAGTTAAAAACTTTAATTTATAAATAGATTGAATTATGA
The DNA here is from genome assembly GCA_023846275.1 of Vanilla planifolia. Lineage (NCBI taxonomy): Eukaryota > Viridiplantae > Streptophyta > Magnoliopsida > Asparagales > Orchidaceae > Vanilla > Vanilla planifolia. Next base: position 1,158,538 of record JAIUJO010000055.1, on the reverse strand, counting down.
TTTCTATGATTACGAAAAATAAATATAAAACTTGACAAGGTAAACAAAAATTTTAGTAGGCTCGGTTCAAATTAGAATTTATATCCACCCCTAACCAAGCTTGAGAATTTTCATACGATTCATGTCAAATCTATTTGAGATTTTTTTCTTATGATTCACATGTAACTTAATAGCTTTTGGGGGTTTCACTATCACCTAGGCTTTCACGAGATGAACCCTAAGTCAGCTTTTTTTGAGATCAAATCGAACTTAGGTTCTCACAAATTCTCGTTTAGCCAACCTAATAGAAAATACAAATATGATAATAAATAAATTTTTTACAAAAAGTTATAAATTTTTTGCATGCGTTTTTATTAATATAAAAAATAAAACAACTCAAAATTATAAGAAGAATTGAGAATATAAAATCTTAGAAGGATTAGGCTTACATGAAAGAATTTAAAATTTCAAGTTGTTGTCCATAGGTGCTGTTATAAGAGATTTATGTTAGTAGAATATGATTCAAACCGTCTTTGAGGCGTTAAAATCTTATTCACAATCAATAGTTATTTTATTCACAATAATTAGGTATTTATAGAAAAAGTTTGGTCATAACCATTAAAAAATCAAGTAAAAGCATTTTGAAAAGCTATAGCCAAACATCCCAAAATGTTTTTTAGAATGGCTGAAAATTCTAAAATGACTACTTCAATGACATATATAATGACAAGTTATTTAGCCATTAGGCACAATTGACATGAGTCATTGGATGAGCTCAAAGGAGATTGCAACCATCTAATCAAACGTTGTAAAGGAAGATGACTTTTGAGCAATTGGATCAAGCGAGATTTAATCTAAGACATTCAATCAAGTTGGATTAGATTTGGATCATTTGACTGACCAACTATAAAATCGAGAATGATCTCTACCTTAGGGCCAAAAATGGATTATTTAAAGCCACATAATGAATAGATTTTGCACATGAATAGATTATTTAAAGACAACTACTTAAAGGGAGAGGCAATCTCCTCTATGCCTTGACAAAAATGAGCGATCAAATAGCAATGTGAACTCTCAATTTTGGAAGTACAAAAGTAGCAAAGAATAGTCCCAGAATGCATAGTACGAAATGGTTGTGCTTTTTATAAGCATTTGAACGACGGTATTGATTGAGTCGAAAAAAGGCTAACTCCCGCTTTTTTGTTTGCGATTTAATGACCTGATTAACTCGTATGGTTATAGAATTACATGTCAATTTTGTGTCTTATATAGCAAAATTTGATTTAGGACCATGATAGACTTCCTTAACCTTATTTTTCTTGAGTCATTGGTCCCAACACTTGAAAATGCTGAGATTAGCATCACCTTAGGCCAACAACTTTGCATTTTGGCATAACTATGATGTAGCTTAGCTTTTTTCATTATTTAATTATAAAAATATTAGTAGAATCATTTTTTAATTTAATTATGGTTTAACCACCAACCTAATATAAAATTTGGGAAAAATATAAGAGTATGATTTAACCAAGGAAATAATGAGTACAAATGACTATTTGGGCTTAAGCTCAACCCAAGAACTTTGCATTCTGGCACAATTCAGATGTAGCTTAGATTTTTTTTATTTTTTAATTTTAAAAAAATTAATAGACTTATTTTTCAATTTTAAAAAATTCATGACTAATTGTTTTACATGTAAATTTGTTTCATAGTAAAAAAGCATGTTGCAATAAAATGTTAAATATTTAGAATTAGATTCATTAGGCACAAGAGTAACCCAACAATCATAAAAATTAAACTTTTTTACAAATTTTGAATCAATCATAATGCAATATACCTTAAATAATTTGTTTTGATAATAAATACAAAAGATAAGCTAAATAAATTTGAAAAGAATTATGTGAGCTAGATTATTCAATAAAATGTAATTGGAGCAAAGTGGCTCTCTTAAAAAAATAAACTACTTCAACAATTTTTTAAAAATTTCATAAAAATTTAGGATTATTAATAATTTACAAAATTTAGATTAAGTAACGTTAAGTGATAACAAAAAATAAAGAAGAGTAGAAATTGAATAAATTTTAAAGAAACTATCATAAATTAAATGAAACAATTAATCAAGTAGTGACATACATATTTGTAAAGGGAGTTTAACTTTAAATATTTTTATATTCCTTTGATAAATAATTTTTGTTTTTATCAATTTTATTAAATATTTTATTATTATCGAAATAAAAATATTAGTGTGTTATTCACCTCTTGCCATAGTATTTTGTTTGTTGAAAATAAAATCTAAGTATATTTAATAACTTTTTTAAGCTAATTTTTTAAATTTTAGATCAATATTATCTGTATTAATTCAAAAATTTGAAGAAGTTTGGCATAACCGAAATCCAATGAAAACCATTTTAGTTGGAGTAACAAACTACCAAAATATACACTTTGAATTAAATTTTAGGTGCTTTCTTTTACTTTGATTAAAATATTAAGCTTGATTGAAGTTTTTATTAGAACACACAAAAATAAAATTTTATTAAAATTAATATTTTATAAAATATTTGGTCTTAAAAAGATTAATTTTTTTTCTTTATTATCTTGAATTCATTTTATTTTTTATTATATCCTAGTATTTATTCAATAAATTTTGTAAAACGTAAAATATAATTATATTAATCAAGTAAAAATATAATGCTAATTAAAATAATACTTATTATTAATAAAAAAAAAGTCTTTACAATAGCTAAAACATGATGTCTAACGTTAAGAGGTATGGAATGCAAGACCCAAAACTCGTTGATCAGTTGGGATACTAAGGACAACTGTGAACATAATTTTTAGGGTCTTATAATGGCTTAGCACTCTAGTATCGACATATGCAATTTCTAAATCATCACTGATAGCATGAGTAATGACCTTTTGAACAAACAAGAGGGCAGTTAGCCCCGAATAAGCTGACTTTGAGTAACATTTAAGTTTTATATAGAAAACATCTTTATTCACTTTCATAATGTGGGACTAAAATAAAGCCTTGTTTTTACACAACATGCTTCCAAAACATTTTATTCACTTTGAGTAACATGCAATTTCTTCCATCTTTTTTATAAAGCTTGATAAATCTTTGCATTATATCAAGATAGATTTAATGGTTCTAAAAAAATTCTTTTTCTAAACATCCTAAAAAAATCTCAATCATGCAAAATGTTGTTTTCCTGAACAATTACGCTTAGTTTGTTCTAATTGAGCGACTCATACGCAACATCTCTTGAAGCTTTTGTAAAGCTTTTATAATATATTATTCAAATAACAATTTTTCAACTAAAAAAATAAAAAACTTGATGATATAATAATTCTTTTTTTCTTATTGAATAAATGCTTTTAGCTATTAGAAAAAGTCTATAAATAAGAGAAGTTTTGAACAAAATAGAATGAGAATTTTTATGCAATTTGAAGAAAATTTTTAAGCCATTAAAAGCCCATCATAATTGCCACTACTATAACTGCTTCATTTAGTCAATCAAACTCTTAATTACAGCTTTCTTCACAAGTCAATTAAGGCATTAATTTTCTTTTTTCCTAATTGATTAAATTAAGATAGTTATGCCTCTTTAATAATTTCATTAACCATAGTAATTTAGTTGTGTTGATTTTGATTTTTTGTCACACAATGTTTTTCTTTATTGTCATTTTATTTTGTTGTAAAGCTATCATAATTTGTTCTTTTATCTCAAACATTTTTTCCCCTATTGTCATTTGATTTTGATATTTTTATTTCATGTTTTTTATGAACTATTGTTATTAAAAGAAAAAGAAATATTTCTAAATTAAATTTAATATTTTATAAAATATTTTTAAAAAATTTATTTAAATATTTTTGTAGGAAACCTAAATTCTTATTCATAGAAAATCATGCCCTTCTTATAGATCTAAACTTCATCATATGTCATTATGTAGTGTTTTTTAATAAGAAAGGGGTGAATTGTTTGGAATAAAAAGATCTTTCTCAAAGAATATCTAAAAGAATTCTTTAATATACTTTTTAATAAACATAAGTATGCATTTAAAAGTGAGTTTTAGGAAATATTAAATTTAATTTTAAAAAATTTAACTCTATTTTGAAATATGTTGATTTTCTTTTTGTAATAAAGTTTTAAAAAATATCCAAAATTTTATTTAAATAAAAAAACGATAGGCCAATGTTTTTTAGGTGATTTAGCTTAAAATAAGGACTTTACCTTCCCCTATAAAGATATAACAAAAACCAATATAACTAATATAACTCTTTTGCCAAATGATAGGTAGGTTAAAACCTTAAAATAACCATAAAATAGAAATTGACTACAATGACCTCACAGCTTAACAAATTTGGAATAAAAATAAAATAATTAAGTTAACCAAAATAAAAATTAATACAAACAAAAACTTTATGCTTAAAATGTTTAATGAGGTACAATTATTTTAAATGAATTTATTAAAAAAATTAAGAACTTCACTAATTTGAGAAGAAAGTAAACATTACGAGTTTGATAAGAGAAGGACAAAGCATATGGGCGTGATTACAATTACAAGCATTAGGTGCTAGCAGCTTAAATGTTCCCTTGAAAATTTTTCTTTAAAATTTCTAAAAAATTCATCAATAAATTTTATTTAGGGATTCACTTATCTATAACCATTTTTGTAATTACTAATTGTACTTACCAAACTGATCAATTAGTCATTATGTATAAATTATGAAAGTCCCACACACCATTTTTGTTGATGACATCAAAAAGTTCTATTTTACATGTCCTTCTAAAAAGTTAAAAGCAAAATTGAATAACTTATGAGGTAATAAATAATAAATTTATTAAATAAGTAAAAAAAGTGAAATATTCCAAATATTTTTTAAAGTCTAACAATGGAATGTCAAAGAAATGATTGAAAATGATTTATAGCTATTTAAAAATGAGACAGCCGATTTATGTTGTATTAGGGGTCATCACCTTTAAATGGAAATCCCAAACTTGAAAAATAATGACCTATTATATAAAATATGATGAACAAATATGTGGCTTAGCTTACTTAATCCTTTTTTCTTGCTAGAAGGGTTGTTATCAGTAAAGTATTAATTAAAGCCAACCATATATGCCCTCTTAGTGATACCATGGCCATAATGGGGATTATCATTACACTTAATTTCATAACTTGAACAATTTTGTGGGGTTGCCTAACTAAAATCAATATAATGCCTAATGATTTATGAGGTTTAAGACTTGAGGGACTTAGCACATGTCCAAACCTTATTAATGTAGTATGGGTAAGAGGAACTCCTATAATAAGATTTATGAACAAAGATTATAATGAAAAGTTTGACAGCAATGGTGGAGATAAATTAAAATCATAATCTAGATATTGGATAATCATCTAAAATACCTAAATAACAAACTAAGAAGATTATTATGCTTCGTATTGGCCAATTAGCTCCATAAGAATAAAAGTTTCAAGTGACTTGTCCCCTTTTCCTCCAAGCTAATAATTGACATAGCAAAGTATTTGCATCTTGACTACTTCTAAAAAAGTTTAATCCTTTTTTGTGACTATTATAACTTATTCTTAAAGAAAGTTTTGAAAATAATTTTCATTGAAATTTTACTATATTTTGATAGTTCTTATACCACTTGTCACATACTATTTTTTAAATTAGGTCAATTTTCTAAAAGATTAGATTCTATTTTAAGGAAAATTAAATTGCAAAATTTTTATCCAGTTTAGAGTTGTCTTATAAAAACATAACAGCATTAAAATTTATAAAACACTACATTCAATATTGTAAACATAAGAAACTTAAATTATACCTTAGTTACATGGGTTTTTATTATACTCAAACTATAAAATGATTCATGTTACACATATATGTCTTAAATTACTGAATACACTATCAAAATCTAATTCCTTATTATGTGCAATCTCTTGATATGTTTAACATTAATTTTTTTAAGTAATTTTTATTAATGGGATCTTTATTGTTTACTAGGGATTATATTAATTAAATTTGCAAATATTAATTTGACTAAACTTCTTGGACCAATTTTAAAGAATTTTTATGAAGCCATTCAAGTTAAAAAAACACAAACATATCGTATTGCTAATAACTATGGGAGTTACATACATAACACTTCGTGTGATGGATTTATATAGCCACATTTATATTATGTTTTGAAAGACTTAGTTATGCTAATTGTTTTGCATTTTTGTCATGAAAGTTCAATCACATAAAAATCCATCCTATTATTCAATACTTCACCTTTACATTTCATCATTGATAAGTTCAAATGCGATTTTTTGAATTTCTTTAATACAAATATAGTTTTGAAGAACTTTTTAAAGTATATCTACCTAGGTTAAATCTAAGTGAATCTAATTAACATCAGAATAATTTTCTAATTGTACTTTTTAATATAATAACAAAATTTTTAAACATTACCTTTCTAGAACAAACCCACTTTTGTTTATCTATCTTAAGTTTAATCTAACTAAAGCATTTAATAATATGGTGAATTTGTGTTACTCCAAAAAATGTTCCTTTACATGATTTCAAGAAGAACACGAAGCATAATGTTTATTCACCTATTTATATGAATTTGTTTTGAGAAAGCAATTAGTCACGTCTTCAACATAAAAGTGAACAAAATGAAATATCTTAAGAGTATGAACAAGTAAAGTGTGAAATGTTTTGTTAGGGCTAACTAATATAAGAAAACTTGTATTACAAGATTAATAATGATCATTTCTTTGTTTTTTTTCAATTGCAAGTTTTATTCTTTTTCAATTGTTTATGTACAAGGAATTTTTTAATGCATCAAGGTTAGCATTTTGATACGTGGATTCCTATTATTAACATGTTAAAAATATTTATGAATGAAAATATAAAAATTGTATTGCAATATTTAATTTCTCTATCATCGAAATTCTGGATACAAGCAAGAAATTGGAGAGGAGCGCAAAGATTGTCCATCCTTCCTTTCCGTTTATCCTTTATCCACCTTTTTTTTAATCATTATAGCATAAGTGCAAGAGCTAAATTTAGTAGGACAATCTCCATTTTTCCTTTTTCTTTATAATTCGTGTTCTCATATATATCTTTAATAAAAAAATTATCATGTTTTTTTTTGTAATATATATATATATATATTTAATTAATATAATATCAATTTTTTATTAATAAACTATATGTTATATAATTTTTTATTTATTTTCTTTCATTTGTATTTTTTAATTTATTTTTTATTTTCTCAATATACATGCAATGTTTTATGACAAATTGTACACAATATTTTGATGATTTTCAAATTTTGGTGGCATTTGTTACTTTAATTTTTTGATGTCAAAGAAACTTTAGTTTAACTTTTGTTTTGTAAAACGTGTTTTCTTGTCACATTCAATTGATATTGTGCTATGAATTTAGTTGAAACATTATATGTTTTGTTTTTTCATTTTACTTATTTTCTTTAATTTATATCTTGTTTAATTTTCCCTTTTTCTTTTACTTTGTATGAATGTATAAATTATTTCTTCATATGTTATACAATTGGAATGCTACATATCTTTAATTAATTAGATTATTTTTTTAGTTTTTACTATTCTATATTTTCATAATTTTAAAAAAAATATATTTTCCTAGTTTGATGTAAATTATTTTTTGCCATTTACTTTACAATGTTGATTAGTTGGATCTTTCAATATAAAAATAGATTATTTTTCTTTGCTTAATAAATCCATTTAATTGGAAAATTCATAGCCATCCCTAATTCACAAAAAAAATATAAAACATATATGGAAATAGTTCAAATGCTAGAAGGTTGTAAATTAAATATAAAAATATAAATAGAAAAATATCCCATTTAAATAAAATGTTGTAAGACAAGAAAATGTTAAATTGTCATGAAATAAGCGTACCACAATTTTAACACAATGTGCATAATATATTAAAAAAATATTTAGATAACTAAATCAAGACAAATTTGTCAATATGAAAAAATAAAGGAATGAATAAATAACAAAACCATTAAATGACATAAATAATTATCGCCACTTCCATTAGAACTGAGCAAAAATTTCCCTAGTGATATAATGGTTTCAAACATATTAATGTAAATGTTTTCAAACAATTAAAATAATTTATTATTTAAAAGTTTAATCATTATGTTCAATATATCAGGTAGTTGCAACAAAAATTCAATAAAGAATAACCAAACATAAAAAAAATAAAATGAAATAATTAATGAAATATTCTAAAAAAATAATATGTTACAAAACTTTAGGAAAATTGGTTCATAGAAATTTCTAAAAAGATTTAAAATAATTTCAATTAAATGTGATGAAAATTGTTCAATTAATTACAATTTAAATTCCTATTTATTATAGAAAAAGAATAAAAAACAAAAACATTTCTTACTATATAATTTTTTCTTTTGAAATAACATTGACATTATGTCAATAAAATAACATACTAAAATATAGCATTATATCATTAATATATAAATTAGTTTGTAGTAATTTCTAAGATATAAAAATGGTAAAAATATAAAATATTTATTAATGTATTATATATGTTGTGAGACACTAATTTTTATTTTCATATAAATATCAAAAACATTACTACTCATCATAAAGATTTTTTATTACTGCATGACCCAGATATAAAGGCCATTTCACAAATGAGGAAGTCATAAATGTTAAACTGATTTGCCACCTAAAAAATTATTACACAGAAATACAATTCTAAAGGCTTGTAAAAAAACAAAAACATACAAAAACATATATCATGAACCTCAAAAAATACTTTAAGCAAATATAACATTAAAAAATTTTTTTTTAAAAAAAATCATTAAGAAAAAAGATTATTTACTAAAAAAATTAATTTTTGAAATGATTTTCATAATTTTTCAAAAAGAATTCAAAACAAAATTTTTGATATTAAATATATAAATAAAATTTTTTTAAAGATTTAAAACATTTAGATTGTGTGATCTAAACAAAAACTTTTTAAAAATTGAATATGTGAACACAAATGGTATAACATAAATTAAATAATTCAAATCTTTGTCAAATCATATTAGTTAAAACAAAAAAACAACAGTAGTTAAAAATATGTCAATTATTGGGACAACCTAATATTGATAGTATTTGCATTGTATGGAACAATTTTAAAAAAAGATATATATAAATAAGATAAGCAATAAGAGTAGTATTTCAACATAGAGCTTTCCTATTATTATAGTAAAATAAATAAGCTATTCCCATTAAAACTACTTAAATATTTTAATTTTTTTGAAATTTAAAGATTAGTTGGCTAAACAAAAGATGATCTATTTAAATAAAAAATACAAAAAAGACACATCACAATTATATAAATATTTTAAAAATATTTGATATACTTAGATGATACATCACAACGTTGCATAGTAACTTAATAAAAAATTCCTATTATTGAAATTAAAACTATTTATAACTTTGTTTTCAAACTTATGCTAAAAAAGTAAAAAAAATTTGGAAATTTTAAAAAATTAATTAATAGTAAAATAATTAAACAATTGTCTATAACAACTAAAAGATTAGTGTACATATTTAAAAAATAAGTACACATAACTCGTATGTAATGAAGCTTAAGGAAGACTTAAGACCTTCTTAAAATGCATTTTCACATTGATATTTATTAAATTTTTATTTGGATAGAGGTTGTGTAAAAATATTCTCATCATATTATTTATTTTTTTAAGGCCATAATGAGATAAAAGACATTTAGAAAATATAACATTTTGTCATGATAATTTAAATTTAAAAAAAAAATAAAATAATACAAAATAATATCCCCAAAAAATAAGTATTGATAATTTTGTTATGAATAAGGAGCTTTCAATACCTTTAAGTTTTATTATAAAATGACTCAAAAATACTATAACAATAATTATTGAATAAAATTCTCGTGACAAAATTTTAAAAAATGAGACAAAAAATTGTTGAAAATTTCAAATAAAAAATCATAGAAGATATAATATAATTTTAACATTTTTGTGCAAAACATGAAATTGTGATAAATGAAGAAAATTTGAAATGTCAATTATTAAAATAATAAAATGTTTTTAAAAAATTATTAGAAAATTTGTTACATATTAAAAGAATTCATTTAGTGACACAATTATCAAATAATATTTCTAGAAACCATTTAAAAAAATGATTACAATTGCTAACCTAATTAAGTATTTAAAATTTTAGTTCATGTTACAAACATTTAAACTAAAAGCTATAATAATTCTAGTTGAAGTAAAGATTTATAAGAAAAATTTATTAAGTAGAAAATAAAATATTTTTTATAAAAATATTTGATAAGCACATATCAAAGAAAAAAAATCATCATGTAAATAATTTAATGACATATTTGAAATTTTTTATTGTATTTCTCCTTGACGTCAATAAAAAAATTTTTAAAAATACAAGCTTTATAAAAAGTTTAAAAAAAATATGACAAGAGAATTAGTAAAATAAGATTAAGGAAATCATTAATGAAAAAATTTATACTACAAAAACGATAATTATCACATAGAATATGATTCATGATAGTTAAAAATGGAAAAAAGTTTTACAAATTTTACAATTATTGTCATAATAAAATATTTGAAATATTCAAAATGTTACATGAAAAAATTAAATAATTAATTATCTAAAAAATTAAAACAACAAGTTAATAAGAACCTCTAATATATGAGCAACATATTGATAATAAATTCTCTCTATGACATCAATTTATAAAATATTCATATGTAGTTAAAAATATTTTAAAAAGAATAAAAAATTTCAATACAAAAAATATTAAAGTTATTCTAGGCTTGTAATTAGTCAACTCTTTTATTAATTTAAGAATAAATGATGTCATAATTAAAATTAAAAATTCGAACAAATAGTTTACAAAATAAATTCATAGAATATCTATAAATCTAGATTTTACTAAGACTTACACATAATTAACTAATTAAAAAGATAGATTATTTAAGGAATATAAATTAGTTAATTTTATAATTTTTTTAAAATTTCTAATACTATAAAAAAATAAGAACAAAAACTATTTACAATAATCGAAAAGTACTATTTTTCATTTAAAATAAAAATATTATACCACCACAATTTCGTAGGAATATATGTCATTGAAAAATTCTTAGCTATGAATATGTTAAGAAAATGGGTGCAATTGGACAAAAGAATTAACAACATTTAACTTAAAAAATTTTTTTTGAAACTTCTTTCAACATTCAAACTCAATGCTACTTATTTTCAAATACTTTATAAGAATTCATGAATTGTTAATAAAATTTCTCAAGTTAGAATAATGTGATTAGAGAATTTCATAACATCAGAGATCTTTAGTGGTCTGATTGTGTAATTCAACATAATAATCATATAGTCTGATATCCATTTATAGTCAATCTTGTTGGTACAAAAGAATGTTTGCATACCATATGAATTCAATGAATTTCCTATGGCAAGTAAAAGCGAGTTTATCATAGAGTCCAACAAAATTTCATTATAGCATGCTATTGTTTTTGTTATACTTATGTCTACATGAATAACATGATTACATAGTCTACATGAATAACATGTTTTGTTTGACTTAATTAGGGTGAGAAAATCAACAATATACAATTCAAAATGTTCATTTACCATTACATATTATATGATGCTGATATACAACATTAACAAAAGTTTAATTTTAATTTGAATAATTTTACTATAAGGTGTAACTTAACTATATCAATTGATTTGTTTGAGTTTTCCTTATACCACTTTTATGGAATGGTTTTCCCTTAATTTAATAGTTTTATCATATTGTTTTAATCTTTGTTAGTAAATTGTTTCATCAAATTTTACTAGATCCACTTGTTAGCTCAGATCAAATTGTCTAGTCTTAAAATTGTCTCTTTTCTCCAATAGCTAAACATATTGTGTAAAATATGATCTTTTGGTGCATTTATTCATGCAAAAGTTTTCATTTTAAATTTGAAAAATCTTGAATAGTATGGTTGAGGCATAAGTTTTTTTAATTTACAAAGTAGGGAAAATATCTTACTTGGAAAGAACACTTAGTTTCTTCATCATACAATTATCTTTCCCATTTTTATTTTACAAAAAGTTACATCCGCATATCTAATAAACTGAGATGCCTTCCAACATTAATCTCCTTCCAGTGTTGTTCACTATGATACCTTGAAACAAAGCTTGATAATCATTGAGTATGCTATTGAAACTAGGTTGTTACTATCAAAATATTTTAGATTATTACTCATTATTAGACCAATAAGCTATAATTTTTTCATGATAAGTTACATTTTCAGTTTATCATAAATAATTGAATGTAGTGCAAGAAAGCATTTGGTAAAAATTATCAAGTGAAGCTAGATTTGTAAGTAATAAAAGTGCATGGATGTGGACCACTTCAATCATGGAACTAGCCATAATTCTGAGATTAATGTCTCCAACTTTTGCCACCATAAAAAAGTCTTCTAATCCCATTGAATAAATCTTTCCCAATGGATTCATTAAGATTACAACTAGTCGTATGATGTTAATGAAAAATTAAATGTCTACCACATATCATTTTGTGTGGTCTCTGATGAAATGGTGCCCAACATCACTTTCTTTATCCATAAAGTACAAGATAAGGTTTTGAGTTAGGCAAAATACACATATTTCCAAATTTTGTAGGTATTTTTTTGCGAATGTAATCCTATATCTTTTAGTCTCCTATTTAACCTAAAAATGTTTTCTAAAAATTCTCCCAAATGCTATACTTTAGGGTTCATTGGTTGCAAGCAATTATTCAATTTTTTTTTAACTAGATCATGAGTTTATGATGTATCTAAAAAACGATAAAATACCTACAATGTTTTTCTTATGTACTCTTGAACCAACTTAATCTTTGTAGGTTTATCTTATTAGATAATGACATAGTTCAATTTGTGACATGAAAACCCTAATATCTTTGTGCCAAGCAATCGCCAAAAGATTATTTTGATATGTTCCAAATGAAAGAATAGATTAAAAAAGCCTCACTAAAAAAACATTCTTTTGTCTTCTTGTACTTAATTAAAGAACATATCATCCCTTGGTACAACTTCAATGCACTTTTTTGCTTTCTTGTCTTTGTTTAATACTTTGGTGGGCACTAAATAGGTTTTAGGTTCTCAAGTTCAAGCATTTTTGACATCTCATTAATCAATTTATTTTAGATACAATGATACAATTCTTATAGCTTTCCAGATCAAGCATTTCTTATATTGATTAATCTCAAATCCTACACCCAAAAGCGTAGTAAATCATTCACAAATGCCAAGTGGGCTGATCAAAATTTGATATCATCTGCGTAAGCCTGGACTATAAGAAGTTCGTTAGTGTAGTTCTTGATGAAAAAAAATTCAATCTAAATTACCATGCTGAATTAATGTCCGAGTTGAAATCTACTAAGTTTATCAATACTAGGATCTCTGTTCTTGCTGCAAATCATATAAGTATTTAGTGAACTTTTACACATGGTTTCGATGCGGACAATGTTCACATGAATCAAATTATTCTACATACACTTCCACCTAAACAATAACATTAATGAAGGTGCTCTTAATATAAATTTGGTATTGTTAAAATAGCTTGTAGTAAGAAAAAGCTAATAATGACGATGTTGCCTTAAACTTTATGATTACTTCAAGTGCTCTTTTTAAGTTTAGTCCTCTCACTTGATTATAACCCTTTGTCACTAGCCTTTCCATTCTTTGAATGATAACCACATGATTAATTTTTTTATTTTTTAATACGAATTTTTTATGATTATACTGTTGTGACATATCCTACGTAATAATAACCAAAGCATTCATTATAACAAACAAGTTAAAATCATCTAGCAACCCACATAATAAAATTCATTACTCATGGCTTCACCTGTATTTTGAGGAATAAGGTTTTAAGTTGATGCAATATATATGATTTCATTTTAAAGAGAGGCATGGGCGTTTACTAGAAAAACAAGTCACTTAGGATTGAATCAGTAAGATAATTTTTATCGTATACTAACTCCTTTAATGCAACCATATCCTTATTTTTGAAATTTTGAAATATCATTTATATATTTTATTTAAGATATAAGGACACCTTTTTCATCTTTATTAACTTGCAGCCCAATAAAATAGTAGAACTCACCAATTATGTTAATCACAAATCCTACACCCATAAGCTTAATAATTCTTTGATATAAATGAAAGTTAGTTGATCCAAACAGGACATCATCTACATAATTTTTATCTTGATGAAGCTCATTAGCATAGTTCTTGTTGAATAAAGTCTTGTCTAAATTTGATTCTTAAACAATGTTTGAGCAAAATCTTTTAAGGTTGTCATGCAATAATCCTTTTTTTCTTCCAATTTTTGCGAAAATCTTCAATGTGTTCCAAATCTAATGCTTTTATGCAAAATTTCATCAAACAAAACTTGAGTATATTACATTACAAATAAGGTTTCCATATCAAACTGCTTATAGGTCTATCTATTTGAAGAATATGATAAATTGATAGCCACAATTATTTTTGTTTATAAACTCAAAATTTATCCTACCTTTTGATGTAACAACTCCATCCAAAAATGCCAAAGTTTAATGTTTAGGCTTCTTGTTATTTCGAAGAAATATAGTATAATATTCATAATTGGTCTGATAATAAATCTATTGAGACATTGATATAAATAGAACATCTTCAATTATTAAGGCATTATGGTTTGGAGATCCCATATCACAAATAGAAAAGTAATAGAAGCTGCCAATACTTTAAGAGTAGAGCACATTGTTCGATACATAATATTCAAGAGACCAATTAAATGTTTTGATAGACAATTAAAAGATAAATGCTAATTCTAAAAAAATAGAAGGAATGTTATTATATTGGTAGTTGTTACATACTAATAACAAAATGTTGTTGTCCTAAACTAACATGATAATATGTGTAAGATTAAAACAAAAATATTTGGAGGTAGAGAGGTTCATTTAAACTAAATGAGAATAATAATATCTACCACAAAAATACATATTTTGTCTATTATGATTACATCTTTTACAAAATAATAGGTCAAATATATGTTCATAATAATGCTACTATATCTTTATTTTTTTTTTTGACTTATAATTTTATTTTTCTAAAATCTTCCATGTGTTCCAAATCTACTTTTTCAAATTGAAGCATAATTCCATCAAAAACTACTTGAGTAGATGGCTTCACAACTAAGGTTCCTCTGTTAAATGGTTTATAGTTCTATTTTCTATGGAATATCATAAAGAGATAGCATCATTAACTTGCTTTCTAATATCCAATTCTTATCTTACTTATTGATATAACACTTCTATCCAAAAATGCCAAAGCTTTCATATTTAGACTTCTTATTATTCAGAATACACATGAAGTCTTATTTACAATTCGTTTGATGATAAGTCCATTTAGACATTAAGATAAATAGAATAGCTAGAATTATTCAAGCATTATGGTTTGGAGATCCTATATCACTAAGAAAAAGGTAAAAGTAGTTACCAATTCTTTAAGAAGGGGTGCAAAAGATTATGATATATACTATAGAGGAACTTTACTATTGATCATTGTTGCATATTGACAGCAAGAAGTTGTTGTCTTAACCGGCTTGGTAATGTGTGGAAAATTAAAACCCAAATATTTATAGTTCGAAAATGAGTTTCTTAACCCCAAAAATTCATATTTTACTTATTAAGGAAACATTTTTGATAAAAGAATAAGTCAAACATATATTGATTAACAGTATGACTTATGTGAAATGGAAAACACTAATATAATACATAATGATTCAAACCTATATCACACTTTCACAAAAGGTTTCTTGTTTCATGTGATACTCAATTAATGTCTAACACAACATTCTAAACTCAAAAGAAACCAATGAAAGATAATTTTTAAAACAGTTGAGATTATATTAGGATTATGAAAATGATGTTTTTAAGAAAACTAGGATAAGTATATCACTTTTAATTAATTTTCTTACAATAGCAATTATTAATCCAGCTTAGAGATTTATATAATGAGATGCATTAATTATTATTATAATGGTATGATCAAACTAATAATAATCTAATTGGTATAGATATAAATTTATATTCTATTAAGAAGATGTAAATAATCAAAAAAGGAATTCAAAAAGAATAGATTTACTTCACAAAAGTTATGATAAGTAAAATAAGAAAGTTGATTTTTAGGAAGAGGATCATGTATTTTTAAAGGCAAGTGCTAGAAATAAATCAAAATGTTTGGAAAAAGAGAATAACTAAAGACAGGACATTTTGTGCTATCTTAAATTATTGAAATAAATTGTTTTACAACTTACAAGATAGTTTTCATATCATTGCCATAGCACATCAAGTATTTTGTGTTTTAGTCCTAATTAAAGTTTTTGCTAATGATAGTTTTACATGTAAATATGAGCAAAGAAACATGGTGGTGCATCCCGAACTATTTCATAAGAAAATGACAACAGCATTCTTAATAATAGAAATCAACAAAATATGGAAAAAGAGCATCCCATGAAAAGTTTACTAACAACTAACTACTTGGAAAGTAAAGGAAGAGCTCTCTGTAGACATCCCAACATTTTTTGAATTTGATTACATTAATTCTTATACGGAAGGATGTTAACAAAATAGCTGAAATCCTTTAAGATTTATATAATGTTTGTTAAAATAATGTAAGTGCACTTCAAAATTTATTTTTAATATCATGAAATGAAATTTGCTTATTGATTTCTTCTTATATGATCAAAAATACTATTTTTTAAGAGAAGTAATAGCATGGAATGGGAAATCAAATATCAAAGTAATAATGATAAGAAACCTAAAATAATTATTTTACATGAATTGGAAGAGGACATGTCATAAGAAGAAATACCAAAACATATTAAAAATAACATTAAATTAAATATAAAGGAAGTGCATTTAAGAAAGATGAGACATATTATTGTAAGTGGAGACCAAATGGTTCCATAAATGAATGGAATCATCTAAAAATATTATAGAATGGTGATAGTGTCACTATCAAATGATGGTCGATAGTTTGATGATCATTTCAAGGAGCATTGGATGATTAATGTATTATATTTTTAAACCCTAATTATGACGTTTTGTTTGTTGATAAAAACCTTAACCAATGCTAATGAATTTTCTAGTAGAAAATGTGTATGTTTTTCAAAGTTTTGAAAGATTGATTCACATTTATTAGTCATTTCATGAATAAAGGTTAGATTTATATAGAAAAAAAATTGATCATAGTTAATCGTGATATGGGATTGTAAAGGTGGATGAGTTTTCTAAAATCACTAATGCAATGGCTAAACTAATGGCTGCGGAATTAATCATTATATGGGATTTTAAATGTGAATGAGTTTTCGGTTGTTAGATCTAGGTGAATTAGATCTGAGCCAACTGATCCAGTAATATGAAATTTTAATCCTTTGATTCATCAATGGAAAAGCTGGGAAAGATCTCATTAGCAGGATTCAAACATCGAGAAAGATAAGTCATTTGACTCAAGAATAGACTATTTCAAAAGGCTAAAATAATTAAAAAAGTTTCAATGAAGTCGAACATGACCTGGCCTTTCAATTTTGAGCCAGGCTTAACTGCTTATACTAGATGAAACATTTATCATTCAATAAAAGATCGAATGGTAAGAAATAGAGAACACGTTTAGCATTGAGTTTCTAGAGGAAAGTTTGTGCCATATTGTTGAAAAGAAAAGCAGTTTTCGCTTTATATTACCCATCATGGGTGTACAATGCTAGACAAATTGAGGTTGGCTCTTTTTTTGTCCTTAGGATTTCATCACCTAGGACACTCATATGCGTATAAGTCATTTAATGGTGATGGATCCTTCGCATACAAAATTCAAGTTCATTACCTATCGATTCTCTACTTTAACCCAATCAAGCTTAGGATGCACCCTAAATAATTTCCTGGCTTATTTTAGCCTAGTCTCTTAATCTGGTGCTACTAGGCACAATTGGTCTTGGTCAACCCAAGTACTTTTGCATTGGGCCATCTTAGGGTGTGGCTTACTTTTTTAACTATGAAAATTTAAAATAATTAATTCTTTAATTTACTAAAAGTTTAGCAATTAACATTAAATTTGGCAAAGATGCATTACATTGATTTAATAAAAAAAACATGATTGGAGTGATGTATGTTGATGTTGAGACATAGGTCATTGGACTCATCTTAGTGAGCATTATCAGGCCATAATATTTTTAAATATTTTTTTTCTATATTTGTTGCACAGTTTATAAGACGTTTCAATTAATAGCAAATTTAACAGTCAATAATGTTGTAGTCAATGTCCTTATAATCTTAAAAGGTAACTATCCCATACAATTTATATCATTTTTCAAAATTTTCTTTTTGATTTGGTTATATTCATCCGAGAATCAAATTCTCCTCTATTTTGATAGTTATGTTTCTTTCATTTTGTTGCATTATATGATTTAAATTTATCTAATTTCAATTTTTATATGTATTTGATTAATATTAAAATAATAATTTATTTTTTATACATATTTATTTGGGTAATTCATAATAACTCAAAACTACATTTGATTAAGATAAAACAAGCATCAGTAGACTTATCTCATTAAGAACTATCATTTTATTTATTCATTTTAATATTTTTAAAACCCCTTTCTATGGCTTAAAAAAATTTTGGTGACATTTTTGGTTGTCCTTAATTTAACATTCAAGGATCTTATGCTTAATCTCCTTTGTATCTTGGAATGCATAAGTATAGTACAATTTATATTGATTTTTTTTCTTTTTTTAAATTTTGTTGTCTTACTATGTAACCCTTACTCCTCTCTAATATGACTATTACATATTTGTATTTTAGTATATTATATTATTTTAATTTATATCATTCCAACTTTAGTATATGTTTTTTAAGAACTAAAATAATAAGTTTTTATATTTTATTTTTTATAACTAGAAGTAATTTAGAACAAAGTTATATGTCCTTATTCTCTTGGAATGCAACGTTTTCACTCAATCTCCTTTCTATATTGGAATGTAAATTGTGTGTGCAATTTATAAGATTAACTAAAAGTTTTCACTTTTTTTTTGCTATGTGACAATGCAACTCGAAATCCCCTTTCACGTGACATTCACATCGCATTGATTTGAACATATTACATAGCTTCGATTTGTGCAATTTTTGAAATAATACATTATTACATAAACTAAGAATAAAATATTTTTAATATTTTCTTATTTATTAGCAAATTTGCATTAATTCTCAAAATAGTCCAATTGTCATTAAGATAACATCGATTGAACGGCCTCAACAAATATTATAAAATTAAATATTAAGTTTAATATTTTAAAATTTTTTATTTCTAGTGCTTTGGCTCGCTTCATGATCTTTTTTAATTCATACAAAATTTGGTGATTGTGGTTTTTACTTTTTTATCTGCAAAGGATCTTAAAATCCAAGTTTTCCATAAAATTTATAACATTAATTCAAATTGTTTTTCATTTTGTTTAGTTTGTTTACCATAAATATCTAATTCTTCTCTGTTGTTACCTTTTGTTGAGTAGAGTTTTTTTGTTTTCATTGCTTTATTTTATATTTACTTTGCTTTATTTAAAATTTAGTTGAAAATAAAATAACAATATTCAAGCATGAAAAATTATTTTTTGGTAGTTAACAATAATTTCAACTGATTCGTACCAAATTTTTTTCTAAAATGTTATTTTCTACTATTTTTGTTACACTTTAGAGGACATTTTTAATCATTCTAGACTTGATAATCAATATTATTATGATCAATTTTCTAAGAATAATAGAAAAAAAGTTTTGAAGACACATTATCTTAATGGTTCAAATTTTTTGGTTTGATTTTATTATATTACTATACAACTGTAAATCTTCCATTAGGTTACTTTCAAATATCTTTAAGATTGTTATCCTTTGTTCCCTAAATTTATATTTTCTCAAATTTATCAAATATTTAGTAAAAAATAAATAAATAATTTGATTTTTTTTCTTATTTTACTTGATAAATCACAATAATTCAAATCGAGCACCGAACAACATGAGTCAAATGTTGCCAAACATGTCTTGACAATCAATGTATAATTAAATATTCATTTGTTATTTTTTTAAATATTTTATTGTTTGTATTATCATATGATATGTGAGACATTTTGATTCATGCTTGATTTGATTATCAATTAAGTTTCAATCTCTTTAGTATGTTCGAATACAAAATTTGAATATAATTTTTCTTACTTTAAAATATAATCTCTACTTATGTGACTTTTATATCCCCTTTGATTTGTCATTATCACATTATTTTAAGTTATCTCATTTTAGTTTTGGAATCTATTTACTTAAAAATATAATAACATTTTTAAATTATTTACCTTAATAATTGTTAGTAAATATAAACTACTCCAATGTAGAAAAAATAAATATCATTATGCTCATCTTGATGTGACACATCCTAATTATGAATTTATTGTATATTTGTCATCATTTTATTTTCGAAAATTTTGATATAATTTGTGGGACTTTTAGATTTGTGGCTGATTTTATAGATAATGATTTTACACTCGATATCATTAACATTTTGAAAATCAACTTGTTTGTAAAATTAATCACATTTAATTAAATGTTTCACTTTGATTTGATTATATTACTATCTAATGAGAACTCTTCTACCATGTGACCATTATATTGCCTTGATTTGGTAATATAATATTTCATCTATTCTTCCTATTTGAACATTAAAATATATATATACTTAATATCAAAACAATAATTTATCATTAATTATGATCACATATTTTTGAAATTTGTAGTAATTCTAAACAATATCTAATCTAGATGAAACAAACGTCCTTGGAATCATCTTCACAAGCTCTATCTAATAACATATTCTTTTCTTATTTTTAAATATTTTGCTTTCTAGGGTTGTGATGCTCTTTACAAAGCATTTCAATTCATATAAGAGACCTCGTTTAGATTTAGTATGAATTATTAATTTAAATAAGCTTAATATTAATTAATAATTAATTAATATTTAGTAGATATATATTAAAGTTGAAAAATATAAACTAGTGTAACATAATTTAAACAAACTAAAGTAATGAAAAGGTCACATTAGTGTAGTCATTTTCATAGTAATATAACAAAATGAAAGCTAAAGATTTTAGATGAGTTAAATTTTACTTGAACATTTCATTATAAGATGCTGAGAATATCAGGCATAACATCCTCAATCATGTAGTAAGGTGCAAAAAGAAGTGTCGCATAAAATGAGGCAAATAAATGAATATACAATAATAAATAAAATAAAATTAAAATATGATTTACTTAAATCTCATTGAATTACTATGCAATATTACAAATTAAAGTAAAAATTTCAAGAAATGAGATAATATATTAAAGAAGGATACTTGGCATGATACTAGGGAGGTGAAGTTTATCATCCTCCATCATCAAACAAGGTAGGAATCTAAATGTTTGTTAAAATATTACAAAAATATAGAAAAAAATAAAAAAAAAATTAACTAAATAGAGATCCCGATGAAGTTTGTTCCATCTTTATTGGACCACATCAAGAATACTACAAATTATTAAAAACAAATAGGCACAAATAATAATATTATTCCAATATTAAATAGATATATATTAAAGCTAAAAGTAGACAAAATGGAGCAATGTATATAACCAAGTGAAGGGATGCAAAGGGCATATAAGTCGAGAATTAGAATTTTATTACAAAATGATAGATTCAGAAGGAGAACAATTAAAGTAATAGGATTAAAGATACAGGAAACTTAAATTCTTTCATACTAAAAAAATAAAGTATAACAACTTTGGTTGTCTAATGCGTAACAATTTAAACTAATTTTTAGTTGAGTAGTGCTCATGAAGATCACTTCAATAATTTTTGTTTCATCTGCAATATAATTAGCATAGAACTACTATGAACTACCAATCCAAATAAACATAAAGAATGATGAATTATTGTTTCATAATTAAGTAAAATATTTTCAAATTGAAATGATATATTTGAAGAAATTAATGACATTTTTTCTCATCATTGGAGCTTATTTTGAATTACTACAAATTATCAAAATAAATAAACATGAATAGTAGTAGATTATTAATTCCATACTAAATAAATGTATATTCAAGTTAAGATAAATTGAATGTGTACGATTACCATGTCAAAGTAAAACTATTGTATTAATCAAAAAATTTACAATAAAGTTGCATTCTATTATTCTAAGATGATTTAATATAATATCTTTGATTTTAAAATTTGTTAAACATCAAAATATCTCATAAAAATTACCAAAATCTCAGAAAATAATTTTTTTGAATAATAAAAAGAAATATGTAATTAGATAGAGCTTATTGAGATATTTCAAAAAATGATTTTTTGTCTCATGTGACCTATTTTGGAATTTTTAAAAATTTCCAAATTAGAATACCATGAGTAATAATAAATTATTATTTGAATATTAAGTATGTATATATATTAATGTTGAGATTAGAAAAACTATGGTAAAGATATATAACTAATTTTAAGTGAAGTAATGGTCACACGAAGGAAGTAATATAACTTCATTATAAAATATTAGATAAAAGATAGGATTGAAAAAATATGGTAAAATGCATAAGAAAACAACATTATATGATGCTATAGTGATTAAGTGTAACATCCTCAACCATTGAATCAAATATGAATAAAACTATCTCTTATAGCATGGAAAAAAATGAAGCATTAGAAATAAAAACGATCTTGTATTAGATAGAGTTTATTAAGATGAGTCAAATGAAATTTGTGTCATCTTGAATAAACCTCTCACGGAATCAATATGAATTATCACACTAAATAAGCATAAATAATATAAATTTTATTTTTAATATTTGTTAAATATTTATTAAAGCTAAAAAAAGATTAATTGAAGTAATGAAATATTTTTAAATTAATGAGCTATAAAAGTCACATGAGAGTAGATTTAGAGTTATATAGTAAAATAATCAAATGAAAGTAAGAAATTTGAAGAAATGAGAAAAATTGTATGAGAAAGTAACATTCAAGACTCAATTGATATTGAGTGTGACATTCCACTGTAAAATAAGTGTGTGTGAATCCCATAAGAGAGGAGTGAATCTTATGTTTTAAAATATATTTTTTACTTTAATATAGTGTTCATCTTACATAAATTTTTTATAAAAAATTTTACTTTTTCAAAAAAGCTTTGATTAATTCTTAATTTATTCCATTTAAATTTACACAAATTTTTTTATTCCATTTAAATTAGAACATTCATCTACTCCTAATCATTGATGGGAAGAACTCCATTATTAAACAAGTTAGAATTTAAGGCCTTGCTTTATAGTTCACCCCTATCTACTTAAGGTTTTACTTTACTATTCAGCTCGAACTTACTTGATGTTATTTGTTGTTATTCACCTCCTACCTACTAGCATTTATTGTTCAATTATAACCCAAGCTTTGTGGAGCTCAAACCCAACTCAATGTTTTACAAGTTAAAATCAAACTTGGGGTTTCGAAATTGTCAAGGAGGCCTTCCTAAAGGAAAAGGAAAATATAATAAGGAAAAATATTTTCAATAAAAATGTCAAATGAGCTAAGAGTTATGTAGAGAAGCATGAAAATAAAAGCTTAGAACTATTAGGCTTAGCTGGAATAATTTTTAGCTTCGAGTACTAATTTGTTGTTTGCTGATATGATAATTTTACACCAATAAATTACAGTGTAGTGCTTTTTTGAGTTTTTAAAATTTACTCAATTTTAATTAGGTATTTTAGTTATAATGGTCTGGTTTATTATGAAGATTTTGATCATGGTTGTTAAAAATTTAACAGAAAGATGTTTTAAGATCGTTTACCAAACAACTTAAATTTTTCCTTTAAATGGCTGCACAATAGCTCAAATGACTACCAAGGAATTAGCTGTTTGGTAGGATCAACAAGGGTTGTTGGATCTAATCATAGAATTCAGGTCCGTCAGATTAAACACTGCAAGTGTGGATTTGTTATGGTTAGTTTTATCAAGACATATTTGGCCTAGTCCATTCGACCATTTCGAATGAGTTCTTGATATTTTGATTTATCAATTGCAAATTTAGAGGTGACCTAAGGTACAAGATTTAAAAAAGAAATTTAGAGCCATGTGATTTGAAAATAAGGTCGAAATGGATCTTGCCTTCGAACAAATTTGGATGAGACTATAGCCATCTAATCTAAGTCTTGAAGAAAACCTTGCATGAGAATCCATCCCTTGTCATCTAATGAACGATTACATGATATGAAGTCATGCACTGTTGCTAAGGCCTAGACTTGGGAAAATAGTTTAGCCCTAAACTATGAAATATCAAAGTTATTTTTTATTCATAAAACTTTTGCAAACCTTTAATTTGATCTAAAATTGAGGCTAGCCCTACCTTTATGCACTAAGGATTTGATAACTTGGGTCAATTGTAAGCCTACAAATATAATATGATCATTTGGCCTAACCTCACTCATTACATACTTGACTTGAGTTCTGCCCAACCTTATGCTTCCTCTACCTTGCCATAATGAAGTTTCTTGATTGCACACTAACAAAGATTAGGCACAACATAACTTGGTTCCTCTTGGTCTTTTGAATTAAGGCTTGAGAGGGTCCACTCAGGCTTGGTTGGCTCGAAAGAATTGAACGTGGTCTTATTCTTAAATCGTGGCTAGGATATTTCATCATTTTTAAATATGAGAAATTAAATAGAATTTTGTATTCTAATGTAACCAAATTTTAATATGAAATTTGGCAAAGGCTTATTAGTAGGATTTAACAAACGAAAGAATTAAATGTTTCAAAAAAGAAACTTATACATTATTAATGAAAGAATGATTTAAGTAAAATTTGGAATTATTAAATTATTAAAAAAATGAAATATTATATTTCTTAAATAAAGAAAATTTTAAAGCCAGATTTGAAATTATTTTAAATGAGAGATGTGCTTTATGATTAATAATAAACAACCTAGCCCTATATTTCATAATAAAAAGAAAAACTTTTTAAAACTAATGTGCGTGTCTTTAATCCTTAAAGCTTATAGAACACTTCAAGAAATTTTAAAGATCATTAATTGACAATCTTTGAATGTGTATGACTTGTTGATCACAATTAATGTTGATTCAAACTAAAATAAGTTTGCTATAACAAAATGCTAAACATTTGTAGCTTGACCCATTAAGCATAAAGGTGACCTAACATATCCTTGATCATAAAATTAGGTAAAAATCTAAATTTCACAAACAACATCCCAAAGCCCTTAAAAATATATTTAAAAATATAAAAATATATTTAATTAAAAAGCACTCGTGAGATGAATTCTATAACATTTAATTGTCTCCATAACACAACATTTAGATTTATGGAAATTTATCAATGTAATTAAACAAAAATAATAATAAATTATTATCTTAATATTTAGTAGATATAAATTAAATATGAAATAAGATAAATTAAAGCAATACATATAATGAAATCAAAGTGATATAAATGTCACAAAAGGGTAGGATTAGTGTTTCATAATAATGTAACATAATCAAAGAAAGAGATTTGAATAAATTGGATAAATTATTTGGTAATGCAACATTCCAAGATATTATGGAGACCAAATGGAACATCCTTGATCATGAAATTCAGTATGAATCAAAATATTTTGTCAAGTGAGCAAAAAATATCAAAAATAAGACATTAAAATTACAAAAATGACAAATAATAATAAATTATTATTATAATATCAAGTAATTTTATCTCAAATTTGAAATGAGATAAATTGAACCAATGAAATTGATCGAGTTAAGGTGATGTAAATGTGATACGAGAAGAATATAGAGAGATAAAGTAATTAAGAAAAAGAAAGTAGAAAAGTTAATGAAATGAGATGAATTGTGTGAGAAAGTTGAATTCCATGATATTAAGAAGATTGTGTGTGACATCCATGATTCCTAAAGCACCTACAAATCTAAATGTCTTGTAAAGAAAGTTATAATGAAAAAAATAAATAAAAACAAATGAATTATTTGGTAGATGTAATTAGGCTGAGTCCAACAACTTTTATTTAGATTAAAATGAATCTCATTTTGAATTAAAATGAATTACTAAAGAAAATAAGGCTAAATAAAAATTTTTCATCATTTTAATGCTGAGTAAAAATATATTAAAGCTAAAATATGATAATTTGATGTAATGTAAGATAACCAAATCAAAGTGAAATAAAAGTCACATGAGAAGAGAATTAAAATCTTATAGTAATCTAGCCAAATAAAAATGAAAGAATTTAAGGAAAAAAGATAAACGAAATGAAAAACTTGCATTTTATGATGCTAAGGAGATTAAGTGTAACATCATTGATTATCTAATTAAGTATGACAAAATGTCTCTATACTATGCAAAAATACATGCAAATAAAATATTGAAAAAAAATATAAAATTGACTTTTTAATTGGATAGAACTTATTAAGATGACCCCAAAGACATTTGTTTTGCCTATATCGAACCTCATTTGGAATTACTATGAATTAAAAAAGTTATAACAATATAAACATTAATAAATTATTTTTTAAATATTAAGAAAATATATATCAAAGTAATAATGATATAAAAATTAAGTATTGTAATACAACCAAATCAATTAAATGTAAAAATCACACGAATTGAAATTTAATGTTAGATATTAACTTATTCAAATCAAAATTAGAAATTTCAAAAAATATGATAAATTGGATTGGAAAGTTGCATTAAGAGAAACTAAGAAGAAAACTAATAACATCCTTGATCATGGCAAAGTGCAAATGAAAATATATTGCAAATCATCTAAAAACATAGTGAAAAACTTTTTTAAAAAAAATGAAAAACATTTTAAATTAGATAGAGTTTACTCGACAAGTCCTACTATGTTTATTTTGTTTAAATGATAGCTCAACTTGAATCACTAATAAATAAAAATGTAAATAAGAATAAATAATAATAAATTTTTTATTTTCATATTATGTAAAAATTTAATAGAATTGTAATAAGATAATTTGAAGCATTATAATATAACTAATTAAAAGAGATATAAAGGTCATACTATAAGAAATTTAGACTTGGATAGTAATATGAGAGATTAAAAGTAAAAAAGGAAAAAAATGGAAATATAATTTATGGTAAAGTTAGATTCAAGGATACCTAAGAGATCGAATGTATTAACTTTGATCATCAATTCAGCTATGAATCAAAGTATCTTATAAAGCATGACAAAATTTCATAAAATATAATATTGAAAATAATGGAAAAGAATAATTAATTGGATAAAGCTCATTAGTACAAGTCCAACAACATGTGTTTCAAGTTAATCACACTTCATTTTGAATTAACATAATTACTAAAGGAAATAAGCATAATTATGGATAAAATTTTACTTTCATATTAAAAAAATATATAATAAAGAAAAAACAAAATAAATCAAAATATTGTAAAATAAGCAAATGAAACAGATATAAAAATCACATGAAAAGAGATTTAGTTTTACGTAGTAAACAAATATTATAAAAGTGAAAATTTTTAAGAAATGAGAAAAATTTTACATGGATGTTTTGTTTGAAGATGCTATGAATATCAAGTATAACATTGTTCATCATCAAATAAAGTACAAATAAAATGTCTCATAATTGATGAAAAATAATTTGGAAAAAATTTTTAAAAAAAGGTACTTAATTGAATGGAAGTTGTCGAGGCGAGTCCAATGGTAATTATTTCATGTCAATCAATACTTATTGGGAATTACAACAAACTATCAAATTAAATAGACACAAATAATAATTTATTATTTTATTTTTATGAAAATAAATTTCAATTATAAAATTAGATAAATTTACGGAATGTAGCACAACCAAATAAAAGCAATGCAAAAATCAAAATGAGGAGACTTGGAGTTACATAGTAATATAATTAAATCCAAATAAAATATTTAATAAATGAGAAAAATTATGTGAGAAAGTGACATTCCAAGAAACTTAGGCGATCAAATGTAACATCCTTAATTTTAAAATTAAATAAAAAATAATAATAATTTATTGTTCTTTATCAAGAAAATTAAAATCAAATATAAGGAAGACAAATTTAAGGAATGTACTACAAAAAAATCAAAGCAATGCAAAAATCACAAGAAGTAGACTTAGAGTTACATAGTAATAAAACTAAATCAAGTAAAATATTTAATAAAATGAGATAAATTATGTAGGAACGTGCTAGTCCAAGAAACTAAGGACATCGAATATAACATTCTCGATTATCAAATTATGTACAAATCATAATCTCTCATAAATCATTCCAAAATAATAAAAAATTTAATTTCATAAATTATAAAAAAAATTAGAAAAAAATTATATTTAATAAGATAAAACATGTTGAGATGACTCTAATGGTGTTTAATTCAACTCCTTTGGAATTATTATTCAATTACTTCATATTAAAGAATTAAATAAGAATAAATAATTGTATGTTATTTTTTTTAATGTTAAGTTGATGTAAATTAAAGATTAAATAACACAAATTGAAGTAATATAATATGACAAAATTAAAAATATATCACATGGTAGGAAATTTGGAGTTACATACTAAAATGATAAAATGATTAAAAAAACATTAAAAAATGAGATGAATTTTTTGAGCTAATTACAATCCAAAATTCTAAGGAAATTGAGTTTAAAATCCTCGTTAATAAAATTAAGGACCAATTAAAATATCTAATAAAGCATGCCAACACCATAAAAAATATGATATCTAAAAAATTTGAAATATAAATATTAAATTGGATAAGGCTTATTAACATAGGACTAATGACATTTGTTATGCCTTGATTTGACCATTTCTCGAATTAGAGCAAATTATTAAAGTAATTAAAAATAAATAATTAGAAATAACCATTTAAATATCAAGCAAATATATACTAAAGCTAAAATCAAACTAATTAGAGTTATAAAATATAAACACTTCAAAGCATTGTTAATGTCATATAAAAGGAAAATTAGATCATCATAGTAATGTAAGCAAACAAAAGCAAAACATTTGAAGAAGTAGGCAAACTATACAAAAAGTTAATTCTAAAATACTAAGAAGATCGAGTATATCATCCTCTTTTGACAAATAGGTATGAATTTACTTAGCTTTAAAATTAGGTGAAAACCTTAAAATAGATAATTGAAATATAAAAAAATAAGTTTTAATTGGGTAGAGCCTATTATGATAAGTTGAATAATTTTTGTTTCATCATAATCAGATCTCTTATAAAATTATCGCAAATTTGAAAATAAAAAAGACTAGATAACAATAAATTATTATTAAAAGATTAACTAAATATACGTTAATTTGAAATATGAAAAATAAAAATAATGTAATATAACCAAATAAAAGTGATTTAAATGTCAAATGATTAGAGAATTAGGGAAAATATCCAAATTAATGTGAGACATTTCAAGAAATATGAAATAATTTAATGCAAAGCTTTATTCCATGACACTAAGGAGAATAAGTATGACATACTTGATTATCAAAGTAGGTATGAAATGAATTTTCTCTAAAAAACTTAAATTCTAAAAAATTAAATATTTAAAATTATAAAATTCAATAGTCATTTGAATAAAGCTAGTCAAAATGACTCCAATGACATTTGTTTTTCCTTAGTAAGATAATGCTTTAAATTACATTAAATTACAAAAGTAAATGAGGATAAAAAATAAGAAATTTTTATTTTAATACTAAGATATATATATTGAAGAAGAAATGAGATAAATTGAAGAAATAAAATATAATCACACGGAATGAAACAACCCATAAGAGAAGATTTAGAGTTTAAAAA
The DNA here is from genome assembly GCA_023846275.1 of Vanilla planifolia. Classification (NCBI taxonomy): domain Eukaryota; kingdom Viridiplantae; phylum Streptophyta; class Magnoliopsida; order Asparagales; family Orchidaceae; genus Vanilla; species Vanilla planifolia. The sequence continues at coordinate 1,128,570 of JAIUJO010000055.1, read as the reverse complement.
TAATGTAAACAAATCGAAAGGAGAAATTTGAAAGATAAATTATACAAAATTATTGTGTTATCAAACACTTGTGAGAATGAGTGTGGCATCCAATGTGGTCAAATAAGTTATGAATTAAACTATTTGTAAACTTTGCCAAAGCCCTAAAACATAATATTTTTAAATATAAAATTAATTATTTAAATGGATATAATTCGTTGATGTGACTCTAATGATATTTTTTGTCATAATTAAATGTCTTTTGAAAATGTAGAGAAATTACAAATGTCAATAACCATAAATAGTAAAAAAAATATTATTATAATATCAAATAAATTTATATATTAAATGTAAAGTGATATAAGGTGAAATAAAAAAATGTATCACATTAAAGTGATGTGAAGGTCATATTAGAGGACATTCAAAGTTATATAGTAAAGTAAATTAATAAACGAAAAGATTAGAAAAAATAAGATAAATTATATAGAAAATTTACATTCCAATAAACATAGAAGATCAAGTATAATATAATAGTAATATTAGGTAAAAATCAAAATGACTTAACAATTACACCCATACCATAATAAAAAAATATTTGAAAATATAAAAGCAAATTTTTAATTAGATAGAGCTATCTGAGATGAGTCGAATGACATTCGCCTCTTCTCAACTAGAGCACTTTTGGAATTTTTATTAATAATAAATGCAAATTAGCATAAATAAAAATAACTATTGATTTAATGCTGTGAAAATGTATATTAAAGCTAAAATATGATAACTTGAAGCATTGTATCATAACCTAATATGAACAATATAATGGTCAAATAATGAGAAAATTAGAGTTTCAAAACAGTATAAATAAATCAAAGAAAAAAATTGAAGAATGCTGACGAATTACAGAAAAAAAGTTGCATTCCATGATACTAACATCTTCAAGTGTAATATCCTTGATCAATAAATCATTTCTGAAACAAAATACTTCGAGAAGTAGGGGAAAATAGAAAAAAGTAATATTTCCAAAAATATTAAAAAGTAATACTTAATTGAATGGAGCTCATTTTGGTGAGTCTAATAATGTTTTCTTTTGATAAGAATTAGTTTTGAATAACTGTGAATTACTAAAGTCAATAAACATAAATAATAATAAATTTTTATTTTAATACTAAGTAAATATTTATTAAAGGTAAAATTAGATAAATTGAAATAATGAATTGTTACCACGTCAAAGTCATGTAAAGTTCTTATACAGGAAAATTTAAAGTAACAAGATAATATAACCAAATCAAAGTGAAATATTTTAATAAGTAAGATAAACTACACATGAAATTTTTATTCTAAGATGCTATGGAGATCAAGTGTAACATCTTTTATTATCGATTTATAAACAAATAGAAATGGCTCATATATAGCATAAAAACTCTTCAAAATAAAATATTTAAAAATATAAAAAATGACTATTAAAATTGATAGAGCTTGTTGAAATGAGTCTAATGATGTTTTCTACATCGCTCTTGGAATTTTATTAGGAAAGTTATGCTCAATCTCTTTATTATATTAGAATGAAACCTTTTCATATAATTTATCTTATTTCTTAAAATTTTTTTATTTGATTTTGTTTTATTAATATTAACTTTAAATATCTCCTTGTGCAACCTTTAAATGACATTTATTTTGATATATTATTTTAGTTTTATTTATCTAATTTGTAGTTTAATATAAATTTACTTAATATTGATATAAAAAATTATTATTGTTTATGCATGCTTACTTTTGTAATTTGTAGAAATTCCATCATATGTCTAGTTAGGACTAAACTAACATCATTGGAGAAGTTTTGATTACAATTATCCACTAAATATTTAATTTTGTATTTTTAAATACTTAATTTTCAAGGATTGTGGTACTCTATATGAGATATTTTAAATGACACCTTATTTTGGGACTGAGAATGTTATAATCAAATTCCTTAGTATCTTTGAATTTAATATTCCCATATAATTTTCACCATTTCATTAATGCTTTTTCTTTAATGTTGTTATTTCGCTGTGCAACTCCAAATCTCCTCTCGTGTGATTAATTAATACATCACTTTGGGTTTGTTATAATACAATACCTCATTTTATCTTATTTTAGCTTTAATATATATTTAGAAAACGTTAAAAAAATAGTTATTATTTAAGGTTCTTTACTTTGGCCATTTGTAATAACTCCAAAAAAGTTTTGATTTATTTCAAACATACATAATTGGGCTCAACTCAACTAGCTCTATCCATTTACAAATTGTTTTTATGTTTTAAAATATTTTAATTTATGGGGTTGTGACATGCTTTAAAAAACATTTCTATTCATAGATATTTGGCTTTCAAGGATGTTACACTTGCTGTTCTTAATATGTATGATGCAAGTTTTCTTTAAAATTTATCTCACATTTTCAAAATTTTCTTGTGTCCTTAGAATCGCTTTAATTTTGTAATAATACATTGCGTCAATTTATATCTTTTTAAATTTAATATATAAGAAAAACTATTATTTTTTTCCTATAGGTACTATGGAGATTAACAATAATTCCGAATGAGCTCCAATCGAGATGACAAAAACTTCTTTGGCCTCAACTCCAGAAGGTATATCTAATTAAATATTAAAACTTGTATTGATTTAACACATTTTGTGAGATATTTTGATTCATCTTTCATTTGATAACTAAGCATCCTACATTTGAGTATTTTCTTATTTTGGATTGCACCTTTCACATAACTTTTTTCCAATTTCTTTAAAATTTTAACTATGATTTAACCATGTATATGTCCCTAATATCATCTTATTTGGCATTTTCAACACCATCCAATGAAATATTTATTCTTATATTTTTTTAATATTTTATTTTCTATGCATTTCACATGTGTTGCAAAAATTTTTATTTTTGCTTATTATGATCATTGATGATGTTATAGTCAATCTCCGTAATATCTAGCAATGCAACTTTCCATTACAAGTTATCTTTGTTTCAATTTTTTGTTTTGGTTTGGATATATTACTCTGTAACTTTAATTCTTCTTTCATGTGACCTTTACATCATTTTGATTTGGATATATTAAATTTCTTCAATTTATCTTATTTCACAATAATATTATAATAGTAATTAATTATAAGTTTTTCTTATTTAATTTAGTAAATTATAATAACTTCAAACAATGTTGGATTGAGATGGCACAAATATTGTTGGACCCATCATGACAAGTTTTATCTTATAAACTATTCTCTTTTATATTTTTGAATCACTTCTTTTTAAGGTCTTGAATAATTTACAAGACATTTCATTCGTATCTTATTTGTATCGTTATATGAGATACACTCGATCCACTTTGTACCTTTAAATGAAGCTTTCTCACATAATTTATCTCATTTTTTAAAATTTTTTGTTTGATTTATGCACATTACTATAATACTCTAATTCTCCTCCCTTTTGACATTGATATCATTATAACTTGGTTATATTACACCTCAATGATTTCTCATTTTATCTTTAATATATATTCACTTAATATAATAAGATTAATTTATCATTATCTATGTTTTATTACTTTTATAATTCAAAATAACTCTAAATGATGTCCAATCAACATGAAACAAATATCATTGGACTCATCTTGACATATTTTATCCAATTAAATATTAATTTTTATAGTTTTTTTAGCATATTTTACTTTCTGTTTTTTTCATACTTTATGACATTATTTGATTCATACTAGAATATAGAATTAATGATGTGACCCTCAACATATTTTATAACTTTGAATGTAGCTTTCCTATACATTTTAGCTCATTCTTGAACTTTTCCACTTCAATTTGTTTATATGACAATATAACTCGAAATCTCTTGTACTATGATAAATGTATCATGCTCATTTTGTCAAACTACATCATATATTTCATTTTGACTTTAATATAACTTTACTTGTATTAAGAAAATTATTTTTTTATTATTTATGGTTATTTACATTAGTAAGTCATAGTATTTCCAAACGATGTCTAAATGATATGAAGGAAACTACACTATATTTATCTCAACATGCTATAATATTTCAAATATAATTTTTTTTTTAAAAAAGTTTATTTGTGATGGTTTAGATAGGTTTTATTAAATATTTTGAATCATGCTTCATTTGATGATTGAAGATGTTACACTTAATTTTTTTGTTATACTATTAAACTTTTATTCTCCTTTTAAGTGAACCATACCTCACTTGATTTGGTTAATTATATTATTTCAATTTGTAATGTTTCAGCTTTAATATATGTTTACATAATCTAAAAATAATAATTTGTTATTATTTATGACTATTTGCATTAGCAATTTATAGTATTACAAGTTGTTATAAAATTAAGTTTGTTGGAATTATCATGGTTAGATCTGTCAAATTAACTATTCTTTTTTTATTCTTCAAAATATTTAATTTTCTTTGGTATTGGCTCATTTTATGAGGACGTTTTGTTCATAGTTGACTTTATGATTAATAATTTTGCACTCAATCTCTTTAGGATCTCGAAGTACAATATTTTGCGTAATTTATTTTATTTCTATAATTGTTTCACTTTGAATTGATTGTATTACTATACAACTTTAAATCTCCTTTCATATGACTGTTATGTTGCTTTGATTAATGATGCATTACATTACTCAATTTATCTTATTTCATTTTATTATATATTTGATAAATATGAGAAAAATATTTTAAAATTATTAATACTCACTTTAGTGATTAGTTGTATAACGAACAAGACAAAATCTAAATGAAACAAATGTTCTTTGGACTTATCTAAAAGAGCTTTTTATAGTTAAGTATTCATTTCATATTTTTAAATATTTTATTTTGTAATTTATTATTAATGGATTATGAGACATTTTGATGTATTTGTCTTTAACTTTTCAATTAATAACAATTGATCTTCATCATATCATTGAGTACGGCATTCCTATTAAAATTATCATATTTCATTAAATTATTTGTTTTGATTTTGTTATATTAGTGTGTAATTCTAAATCTTCTATCATGTGACCTTTATATTGCTTTGATTTGGTAACGTTGGACTGCTTCATCTAATCTTATTTTGAACTCTTTAATATATAATGTCTTGTTATTAAAATAATAAGCTACTATTATATTTACAGCTTTACTTTGATAATTCATGGTAATTTAAAATGTGCTTTCATTTAGATAGAACAATTACCATCAGACTCATCTCAGTGAGTATATCTAATGAAATACTAATTTATGTATTTGAGGAATTTTATTTTATTGTTTGTATGTTCTATGAGGAATTTCAAACTGTGCTAGAATCATTGTTCAAGGGGTTATGCTCATTGTCCATAGTATTGTGAAATGAACCTTTCTTGTAAAAAAATTACATTTCTTCAAAGTTTTTCCTCTAATATGGTTAAATAGCTAAGAAAGCGTAAACCCCTCTCCTGTGACCAAACAAACATATATTTGGTTATATTACATTGTTTCAATTTATGTTATTTTTCCTCTAATACATATTTACTTGACATTAAAAGGATAATTTTTTTATTATTTATGCTTATTTAATTTTGTAATTTGTACTTATTCTCACTGATTTTTTATCAATACAAAAGAAATGTCATTCGACTTGTCTTGACACGTTCTATCAGATTCTATGAACTTTTATACATATTATTTTTAACATATTTTACTTTCTAAGGTTTTAGCAAAATTTACAAGGCAATTTGATCCATACTTGATTTGTTATTCAGTAATGTATTAAGAGATCTACTTAGTATTGTTGAGTGTAGCATTATAATTCATTTTTACTCATTTGAACAAAAGTTTTCGTTTGATTTAGTATAATTACTAACTCTAAATTTCCTCTCATTTAATGTTTACTTCTTTTTATTTGGTTATACAACATTGCTTCATTTCATCTCTATTCAACTTAAAAATATAATTACTTAATATTAAAAAAATCATTTTTTATGATTCTTTTATTTAGCAATTCATAGTCATTTGAAATAAGGGGTGATGGAGACAACAAATATAATTTAACTCATCTCAATGAATTCTATCCAATTAAATATTTTTTTTGTAATTAAAAAAATTTAATATGGTTTTGAATACTTTTTAAGACATTTTGATTCATAACAGAATTAGAGATTATGGATATTGCAACCAATCTTAATATCTCAAAATTTAACTTTTCTGTAAAATTTATCTCATTTCTTTAAAAGTTTTTCTTTGATTTTATTTTATTACCATTTAACTAAAAATCTCCTTTGATGTGATCTTTATATTGTTTTGATTTGGTATGTTATATTGCTTCAATTTATTTTATCTAAACTTAAATATATTATTTTCTATTATTAAAATAACAATTTATTATTATTTATACTTTTTTAATTTGGTAAGCTGCAACAAATCAAAATGAGGTCCAAACGAGATGAGACTATCTTCATAGGAGTTATCCTTATGAACACTATCTAAGAACATACTCATTTGTATATGTTTGAAAATTTTTTTTCTAAGGTTTATGCATGCTTTACTCGATATTTCCTTTCATGCATAATTTGATGATCATGAATATTATACTCCATCTCCTCTATAACTTCGAATGCAACTTTGACATAAATTTTTTTTCATTTCTTCTAATTTTTAAGTTTCATTTGGTTACAATATACTGTAACTTTAAGTCTCGTCTCATGTGATATTTACATTAATTTGATTTGATTATTTTTCTTTTATTCAATTTATCTCATCTTTGTTTTATTATTTATTTACTTAATAATAAAATATTAATTTATTATCATTTATGTTTATTAATTTTTATAATTCATAGTAATTTAATATAAGGACTAATGGAGACCAAAAAAATTTCAATGGACCTATCTTAAGGAGCTCTATTAAATTTAATATTTCTTTCTATATTTTCAAATATTTTACTTTTTTAGCTTTGGCATGCTTTAAAACACATTAGATTCGTAATTGATGTGATAGCTAAAGATGTTACACTTAGTATCATTTGTATCTTAGAATGCAACTTTCTTATAAATTTTATCTAATCTCTCTAAGTCTTTTACTTTTGTTTGCTTATTTTAAACTACAACTTTAAATTCCCTGTCATGGGATGTTTACATTACTTTGATTTTGTTATATCTCACCACTTTAGTTTATGTCATTTTAGTCTATTGTATATTTAGCTATTATTAAAAAAAAATTATTATTTATGCTTATTAACTGTGATATTTCATATTAATTCCAAACTATGTCAAATGGATACAAAGAAACATCATTAGAGTGATCTTGATGAACCCTATCTGATAAAGTATTCCCTTCTATATTTTTCAAACACTTTATTTTCTAGTGTTTTGCCTTGTTGTACAAGATATTTTTATTTGTACCAGATTTAATGATCAAGGATGTTATGCTCAATCTCCTTTATATCTTTAGTACAAATTTCCCCTACAATTCTTCACATTTTTAAAACATTTTTTCCAATTTTGTTATATTACTATGCAACACAAACTTTACTCTTATTTGACTTTTACATTAATTTGAATTGGTTGTATTATATTTATTGAATTTATCTAATTTTAGGTTTAGTAAATAGTTATTTAAAATTAAATGATAATTTATTATTATTTACACTTTTTTATTTTGTTTGTTTAGAGAAATTCCAAAAGATTTTTTAGCGAGACAAAAAAACATCATTCAATTAGCCTCCACTACCTCGATCCAATTAAAACTTTGTTTCTCTATGTTTTTAATTATTTTACATTTTACTTTTTTGTTAAGCATTATGAGATATTTTTGATTCTTATATTATTTGATGATTAAGAACATCACACTCTATCTCCTTAATATCTCAAATATATGATTCCTATATAACTTATCCCACTTCTTCAAATGTTTCTCTTTGATTGGCATGATGATTATGAAACTTTAATTCTTCTATATTGGGACTTTTGTATTGTTCTTAATTGGGTTATATTACATTGTTTTTATTTATCTTATTTCAATTTTAATATACATATTTACCTAATATTTTAAAAGAAATTTGTTACTATTTTTTATTGTTTGTTTGAGAATATTACAAAAATCCCATAAGTGGACTAATTGAGAAGAAATAAACATCATTGCGCTCATTGTTATGATCATAATGCAACAAAATATTTATTGGAATTTTTTTTTATTTTTTTTTTACTTTTTATGAATTTGTCATATAATGTGAGACATTTTTATTTGCAGCTAATTTTTTAATTAAGAATGTTACACTCTTGCACCATTATATCATTGAAGTACAATATTCCCTTATGGATTATGTCATTTTATTAATTATTTTACTTTGCTAATTTATTTTACTATGTTAATATAAATCTAATATCTTATGTCATTTACATCGCATTAAGCTTTTTTATAAAACATTGCTTCCGTGTGATACATCTCAAGTTTAACATATATTTTCTTAATATTAAAATGATAATTTTGATATTATTTTTTAATTGACTTTGAAAATTCTTTGTAATTTCAAACAAGGTTTGGTTGAGATGGAATCATGTCATTGGTTTAGTCTCAATAATATGTGTAATTGAAGATACATTTGAAAATTTTTAAATATTTTATTTACAAGGATTTTGGCATGCTTTATGAGACATTACGATATGTACCAATTTAATGGTCTAGGATGTTACACACAAACTCCTTAGTATCCTACAATGAGACTTTCTCATATAATATATCTCATTATTTTTAAAAAATTTTGTTGTCTTCAGTCATACTACAACGTATGTCTAGATCTCTTTCCTTATGGCATTTAAGTTCCTTGTTTTCTATATATTTCATTTCTTCATGTTATCATTTTCATCTTTAATATACATTCACTCATTGTTAAAATAATAATTTTTTTATGATTTTGCATATTTAATTTCATAGTTTATAGTAATTTCAAAAAGGATTCTTTGAGATGAAGCAAGTGGTGTTGCAATTATCCCAATGGGGTTTATCTAATATTGAGGCAATTTATGAGATAGTTTGATTCATACATAGTTTTACAATTAATGATGTCAAACTCAATCTCTTAACTATCTTGGAATGCAACTTTGTTATATAATTTATCTCATCATTGTAATTTTTTTGAGTTAGATTTGGTTATATTACATATGTTCTAATTATGTCAATTTAGGCTTGTTATATACCTCTTTAATATTTAAAACATAATCCCTAAAGTGTGCAAAAATTTTTGAAAATAAAATATTTCAAATTATAAGGAGGAATAATTAGTTTGATTGAACCTATCATGACGAATCTGATGATTTTTTATTTGATTAGACATTGTTTGGAATGATTTAGTATCATCAAAATAAATAAGAAAAATAATAAAAAAAAATAAGAATTATAATGTTAAATAAATATATATTAATGATGAAGTGAGGCAAATTGAAGAAATAATATAGTTAAATGAAAGCTATGTATAGGCCATTGTGTCGTTATTTAGATTTGGATAAATTTAACCAAATATAAGCAAAAAATTTGAAGAAATAAGATGAATTGTAGTAGAAATTTTCCTTCCAAAATATATAGAGCATCAAGTGTAGCATCCTTTCTTATCAAATAAAGTATGAATAAAAATAACTTAAAAAACATGCAAAAATTTTAAAAACGTATTGCTATAAATCATATAAATTAATATTTAATTTGATAAAGTTCATCAAGTCAACTACAATAACATCTATTACAAGATGATAAAACCTCATTTGTATCTACTTGAGACTTTTAGATTAAGTAGGCACAAATATTAATAAAGTATTATTTTTTTATTAAGTTAGCATATATTAAAGCTAAAATAAAATAGCTTTACGTAATGTAATTAAACAAAGTCAAAGATATACAAAGGTCATACGAGTGGTGATTAAGAGTTATATAATTATATAAAAGAATCATTGCAAAATGTTTGGAAAGAAAAGATAATTTTAGTGAGAAAATGACATTCCAAGATATTAACAAAAACTACTTTAACATCCCTGATCATCAATTTTGGTACAAATCAAAATAACTGATAAAGCATCTAAAAATCCTAGTGATAAAATATTGGAAATTATAAAAATTAATATTTAACTAGATAGATCTCGTTAAGATGGCTTGAATGACCTTTGTTTCATGTCAATGAGATCTTGTATGAATTTAAGGTAAATTGTCTAAGGAAATAATCACAAATAACAAAATTATTATTTTTATATTAAGAAATTATATATGAAAGCAAAATTGAGCTAAAATAAAGTAATCTGATAGAGCCATATGAAGGCAATGCGAAGGCCATGAGAAATAAGATTTAGAGTTACATAGCACTGTAAACAAATCTAAGGAGAACTTAGCAAAAAATTATATAAATTATATAAGAAAGTTGCCTTTTAACATACCATGGAGATTGAGATGAGCCCAATGATATTTATTTCATCTCCATTTAAACACTTTTAAAATTACAAAAAATTTTGGGAAAACTAAACTTTAAAAATAAAAAATTATTATTTTTAATTTTAAATCGATATATATAAAGCACATAGGAGATTAATTGAGACATTATATTAAAATTAAATAAAATTGATGTCAAGATTACTTGAGAGAAAAATTAAAGTTTCATAATAATATAACAAAATCAAAGCAAGCATATTTGAGGAAATAATATACAATGTCTAATAATATTCCATTTCAAAATACTCATGAGATCTAGCCTAGCATCCTCGATCAATAACTCATGCACAAATCGAAGGCCTATAAAGCACATAAAAATACTAAAAAATAAAATAATTAAAAAAAATAAATAATAAATAATATTTAATTTGATAAAGCTTATTGTCTCTATTATAAAAAGTTTATTTGATCTCTTTAGAACCTTGTTTGCAATTAGTTTGAATTTTGAAAGTAAATAAACATTGAAAATAATAAATTATTATTTAAATATGAATTAAATATATTTTAAAGTAGAAATAGGATAGATGAAAGCAATCTAATATATCCAAACTATGATGACATAAAAGTCTTGTGAATGAAGATTTAAAGTAAAATAGCAATAAAACTAAATGATTGCTAGAAATCTTGAAACATAAAATAAATTATGCTAAAAGGTTGTATTCCAAGATAATAGGGATACCCAGTGTGAAATCCTTAATCATCAAACCATGTATAAATAGAAAAACCTCTTAAGGCAATAATACGTTTAATTAAAAAGTATATTTAAAATTAAGAAAAAGAATTGTTAATTTGCTAAAGCATGTTGACATCTGTTTATCAAAATTTGTTTCATTTTTGTGGAACCTCGTTTGAAAGTTTTGCAAATCATAAAAAAACTACGCATGAATAATAAAAAAATATTTTTTTAATATCAAGTAAATATATATATAGCTATGAAAATAAAAATTGAAGCAATGCAACGTTTTAAAATAAAAGCAATATAAAGCTCACATGAGATGTGATTTAGAATAACATTGAAAATAAAATATTTAATGCAAATAATTTGAAGAAATGAAATACATATTATAAGAAAGTTGCTTTCTAAGATACTTAAGAGCCCAATTATAACATCCTTGATCTTCAAATGAGTCATGAATCAAAATATGTTATAAAACAAGCTAAAAACCTTCGAAAAAAATCCTTAGAAATATAAAAACAAATAGTTAATTAGAAGAGCACCTAGAGATAAGTCTAATGACATTTGTTTCATATTGATCATAACTCATTCTGAATTATGATATTTTAGATAATTAAATAATGATAAATAACAAAAAAATTATTTTAATGTCAAATAAATGTATAATAAACTTGAAATTAGAAAATTTTAAACAAAGTAATATAACCAAGTCAAAGTTATTTACATGTCAAACATAGAAACTAGTCATTTAAAATGTAATATAACCAAATTAAAATGAGAAATTAAAAGAAAGGAAATATATTGTGGAAAAGCTCAATTCCATGAAACTAAGATGGTCGAGTGTAACATCCTTGGCCTTCGAATTAGTAACGAATCAAAACCTCTCGTAAAGCCTATAAATAAAACTTTATTTAGAATTCTTGGAAATTAGCAGAGTAAGCATAACTAATAAAATGAATTCTATTTTTTTTATTAAAAACATATTTATTAAGGCTAAAATGAGATAAAACGATTGCATGTATTGCTACAAAATGAAAGTGAGCTAAATGTTTAGAGTTTCATTGTAGAATATTCAAAGAAAACTAATAAATTTTAGGAAATGCAATAAATTGTTTAGGAAAGTTTAATATGATGGTGAAAATAAAATAAAGTCCAACATGCATGAAAATCAAATTATGTATGAAATTAGATTTCCCAAAAAGCATTCACAAAAGCCCTTAGAAAATGAAATATATTAAAATATAATAATGAATATTTAATTAGATAAAATCTCATGAACACATGTCTAATGATATTTATTTCATTTTGAGCGCACAATACTTCGAATTGCTGCAAATCATTAAAATAGATAAGCATAAATTAAAATAGATTTTTTTTTAAACAATGTAATATAACTAAATAAAAACAATGTAAATGTCACATCAGAGAAGATTTTAAGATAAATATTAGTATAACAAAATTTAAAAAGTATTTAGAGAAACTAGTTAAATTTAATCAGAAAGTTACATTAAAAAATATTAAGGGGAACGAGTTTGGCATACTCGATCATCAAATAATATACATTTTAAAAAATATAAAAATTAATATTTAATTAGATAAAGGTGTTGCAGTGATTTCAACAATATTTATTTCATCTCAAATTGTTCTTATTTTGAATTATGAAGAAATATCATAATAAATTAATATTAAAATTAAGTTTTATTTTTAATAATAAGAAAATATATAAATTAAAATTCAAATGAGATAATTTAAAAAATTGTAATATAACTAAATAAGAGTGATGCAATGATGACACAATGGGCAATTTAGAGTTTCATAATTCTATAAAAAAATGAAGTGAAATATTTGAAAGAGACAAATTGTGCTAGAAAATTTAATTGCATGACAACAAAAAGATCGAATATAACACCCTCAATCATTCAATCATACACAAATGAAATTCCTTATAAAATGAGATAATATTTAATGGACCTTATCGATATAAGTCCAACAACATTTGTTTTGTCCTAATCAGACCTCATTTTGAACTTTTGTAAATTTTCAAATTAAATAAAAAATAAATAAAATAATTATTTAATATTATGTTAATATATATTAAGGTTAAAATGAGATAAAATTATGTAATGTAATTTTACCATTTCAAATCAATCTAAGGATCACATGATAGGAGGTTTAGAGTTACAAAGTAATATAACAAAATATTTTAAGAAATGACATAAATTATATAGGAAAAATATATTGTAAGTTAATAAGGAGATTGAGTGCACCATCTTTGATTCTCAAATCATGTATGAATAAAAATACCTCATAAACTATGCATAACCACTAGAAATAAAATGTTTTAAAATATATTTAGCAAGATAAACAACATCATCTTGACTCCAACGAGCTTTATTTCATTTCGATCAAACATAGTTTTTTATTACTATAAATTTATCAAGGTAAGTAAACATTAATAATAATAAATTATTATTTGACTAAGAAATAAATATATAATAGTGCTAAAACAAATGAATTGAAACAATGTAATATTCTGAAATCAAAGCAATGTAAAAGTTACATGAGAGAAAATTGAAGAAATAAGATACATTTATTTGAAAATTTAGATTCCAAGACATTAAGATATCAATTTTAACATTCTCAATCATTAAATAAATTTTGAATCAAATTAACTTATAAAACATGCAAAAATATTATAAAATAAAATATTTAAAAAATTTAAATATGAACGTTTAGCTGCATAATGCTTATCAAGACGAATCCAATTAAGTTCTTTTGATCTCAATCATTCCTTATTTGGAATTACAATAAATTAAAAAAATAGATAAACTTTAACGATAATAAATTCCTTTTTTTATGTAAATTAAATATATATTCAAGCGAAAATAACAAAAATTTAAACAATGTATCACCAATTCAAAGCGATGTAAATGCCAAAGGAGAGGAGATTCAATATTAAAAAAATATAACCAACTTATAACAAAAAAATTAAAGAATTTAGATAAATTATCCATGAATGTTGCATTTGAAGGTACTAATAAGATTAATTGTAGAATCCTCAAACGTCAAATAACAAATGAAACTAAATGTCTCATAAAGAATGCAAAAGCATAGATATTTACATACACACACACATATATATATATATATATATATATATATATATATATATATATATATATATACATACATACATACATACATACATACATACATATACATATTTATATATATGAAAACTTAACTAAATAGAGCTCCTTGGGACAATTCCACCTATTTTTATTTCATTTAAATGGACCTTCTTTAGAATTGCTACAAAATACCAAATTACAAAACAGTAAATAATAATAAATTATTATTTAATAATAAATAAATATACATTAAAGTTGAGATGATATGAATCAAAGCAATGCAATGTAAGCAAATCAAAGCAATGTAAAGGTCATGTCATAGAAGATTTAGAGTTGCATAGTAAATTAAGTAAATAAATAAAATTTAAGAAAATGAGATAAATTATATGCAAAATTTGCTTTCCACAATTCTATGGGGGCTGAGTTTAACAACCTCAATTATTAGAAGAGCTATGAATCGAAATGCCTTATACAGCATGTCAAAACAACAAAAACTATAGATAAAATGTAAAAATAAACACTAAGTTGCATATAGCACATCGAGACAAATCCAACAACAAATATTTTATATCGATGAGATCTCAATTGTAACTACTTTGAATTCTCAACATCAATAAACATAAATAATAATAATTTTTTATTTTAATGTAAATCAAAAATACATTGAAGTTCAATTTTAAAAAATTAAAGTAATATAATAAAAAATCAAAGCGATGTTAATGTCAAAAGAGATGCGATTTAGAGTACATAAAAATACGACAAAATGAAAGCAAAAAATTAGAAAAATTAGAAAATGTTTTTTAGAAAATATCTTTTCAACATATTTATGATATCATGTGTAATATTTTAAATCATCTAATGACGTATAAATAAAAAAGCTTCTTCTAGCCTTTTAAAATCATACATATACCAATTTTAAAGTATTAAATGAATATTTAGTTTGATAGACCTCTTTGAGAAGCATTCAAAGGCGTTTGTTTCCTCTAAAATAGACCTTTTATGGATTTATAGTAAATTATAAAATTTTTGTTTAGTTCCAATCAAAGGTGTTTTAATTATTAGGAATTACCAAAACTAATAAAAATTAAAAAAATATTATTTTTATTTCAAAAATATATTAATGGTGAAATTAGATCAATTGAAGCAATTTAACATTGCCAAATGAATTCGCTGCACACACAAGTGATGATTTGAGGTTTCATAGTAATATGACCAAATCAAGAAAAATATTTGAAAATTTAAATAAATTGTACAATAAATTTTCTTTCAAAGATATTAAATAAGTTGGGTGACAATCGCCATTATGAAATTAGGTATAAATTTCATGTGCCACGTAACACATGAAAAAATTCTAGAAAAATAATTTAAAATTATAAGAAATAATATTTGATATGACTTATCGAGATGAATCCAACAAACTTTTCCATCTTCTAAAATAGACATTATTTTGAATTACCATGAAAAATCTAACCAAAAAAGAATTAATAATATTCAGTTATTTTTTTTAATGTGTAGTGAAATTTTATCAAAGTAAGAATAAGATAAATTAAAGTAATGTAACACAATATCAAAGCAATGAAATGCTCAAACAAGAAGAGATTTAAAGTTGCACGGAAATATAACCAACTTGAAGCAAAGCACTTGAAGAAATAAGATAAATTGTAGGTGAAGTTTCTTTCAAAGATAACAAAGAGATTGAGTGTAAGATCCTCAATAGTCAAAAAATGTGCAAAATGACATGTCTCGTAAAAACTCTTAAAATCTTCAATATATATATATATATATATATATATGAAATCAATATTAATTTGATACAGCTCATCAACAGGAGTACAACAATGTTTCATTCTATCTCGATTGCCCTTGTTTGGAATAACTATGAACTTAAAATAATATAGTAATAAATTATGATAAATAATTATTTTATTAATGAGTAAATATATATTAAATTATAAATTTAAATAATATATGAAATGTAATATAAGCAAATCTAAGTGATGTAGAGGTTAGACATAGAGTTACTAGCAACCTATCCAAATCAAAACAAAAAAATTTAAAAAAGATAAATATGTTGTATAGCAAAATTGCATTCCAATATGCCAAGGACAATTAGTATACCATCCATAATTGCTAAAAAAGAAACGAATCATAATGCTTCAAAAAATGTGAAAAACTAGAAAATAAATTATTGAAAAATATAAAAATAAATACCTAATTTGATGTACCTCTTTGAATTACTATAAATTTCTACTATAAATAAGATTTCAAATTAAAAAATATTTTAATGTCAAGTAAAAATATTTCAAAGTTGAAATATTATACAGTTGATGTATTATCATGACATGAATGTGATGTAATGGTCACACTAGATGAAATATAGATTTACATAAAACTGTAACCAAATCAAAGAAAAAGTTTTCAAGAATTGCGACAAATTGTACAGGAAAATTGTATTGTAAGTTACATAAGAGATTGAGTGCTACATTCATATTTGTCAAATGAGGTTTGAATTAAAATGTCTCATAAAGTATAAAAAAATAATGTAAACAAAAAATATTTAATATATAATATAGAATATACAATTAGATAGAGTTTGTTGAGAGGGGTCCAAGAACATTTGTTTTATTTTGATCAGACCATATTTGATATTGTGACTTATCATAGTAAATAAGCACAATTGATAATAGATTATTATTTTAATATTAAGCAAATATATAATGAAGTTTAAATGATATGATTTAAAATATTATAATATAACCAAGTCAAAGAAATGTAAACATCATTGAAGAGGGTGTTTAGAGTTACATAATAATTTAGCCTAACCAAAATGAGAATTTTAAAAAATGAAATATATAATGTTGAAAAGTTTAATTCCAAGATATTAGAAAGATCGAGTGTACCATGCTTGATTGTCGAATCACATAAAAGTGGAAAAGCCAACTAAAGCATGCAAAAATAATAGTAAAAATCTAACTAAAATATAAGAATGAAATTTTAATAGCATAATTTTTGTTAAGACAAGTCCAATTACATTTGTTCCAATATAATAAATTCTCATGTAAAAGATTGTGAACTATCAAAATAAATAAACATAAATACTAAGAAGTTATTATTTTAATACAAGGTCAATATATATTAATGCTAAAAAATTTGAAGCAATGTAATATAACAAAATCAAAGTTGTATGAAGTTCACATGGGAAGAGTTTTATTATTACATAAGAATATCACAAAAACAAGGTAAACAATTTTAAGAAATGATACAATTTGTATCGAAAAGATGCATTCAAACATATTAAGAAATTGTGTGTGACATCCTCAATTGCTAAATCATTTATGAATTAAAATATCTTGTAAACCATGAGAAACACTAGAAAATAAAATATTTAAAATATAATAAAATGAACATGTAATTGGCTAGAGTTCTTGAAAACTTGTCCAACAATATTTATTTCATCTCAATTAAAATTTTTTTAGAGTAACTTTGAATTGTAAAACTAAATAAGAAAAAATAATAAGAATTTATTACTTTAATATTAATTAAATATATATTAAAAATAAAATGAGAATAAATGATGCATTATATTATAACTAAGTAAAAGTGATATTGAAGTCACACGAAATTGATTTAGAGTTACATAATTTTATGAACAAATGAAGGTGAAACATTTGTCAAAATGATGAAAATTTTATGGGACAATTGAATTTTAAGGTAATAAAGAGATTGAGTGTAGCATCCTTAATTATCACATCAAGTATGAATCGAATGTCTCTTAAAACATGCAAGAACACAGAGAAGATGTTGAGTTAAATATTAGTGTAGCCAAATCAAAGTAAAAGAATTGATGAAATGTGGTAAATTATGAGGTAAAGATGCATTCCATGGCATTTAGGAGATGGAGAGTAACATCATTGATCATTAAATTTGTCACAAATAAAAATCACTAAAAACTCTCCAAAAAAAAGAAAATAAAATCTTTCTCGTTATTAAAATAATTATATAATTGGGTAAAGCTAGTCTAGTTACATCCAACATCATTTACTTCATCTCAATTAGACTTTGTTTGGAATCACTGTAAATTATTGAAATAAAAAATTTAAAAATTATAAAATATTATTATTTTAATTAGAATGTAAATATTTATTAACTTTGAAATTTGACAAATTGATGCACTCTAATAATAAAAAATAAAACTATTATAAACATCACATGAGAGGAGATTTTTAGCTTCATAGTAATATAAAAAATTCAAAGTGAAAATTTTAAAAAATGATATTACTTATACATGAAATTACCTTCCAAGACGTTAAGGTAATCGAGTGCAACAACCTCATTCATCAACTCAAGCACTAATCAAAATATCTCATAAATCAAGACAAAGAAATGAAAATTAAATATTTAAAATATACAATAATTAATATTTAACACATAAAGCTCATTGGGATAAGTCTAATGAAGTTACTTTCATCTAGATTGGTCTTTGTTTGGCATTAATCCAAATCATGCAAACAAATAAAAAAAAGAAATATTATGACACTATTTTAATACTATAAAAATATATAATAAAGTGAAAAATGAGATATACTTAAGCGATGTAATATGATGAAATAAAAGTGATGTAAAGTACATGTGGAAGAGATTTATAGATGTATAGTAACTTGATAAGACATCCACAGTTAAGGAGATTTAGTGTAACATCCTTGATCATCAAATCTAATACAAATTAAAAAGTCTCAAAAAGTATGAAAAGTCCTATAAAAATAAAATAGTTCAAAATGTAAGAATAAATATCTTTTTAGATAGAGCTTGTCATGTCAATTAAAAGAACATATTTTCATCTTGATTAGTATTCATTTAGAATTATAAATATTTTCCAAAATAAAAAAGCTAAAATAATAAAAATTAAATATTAAAAATATATATATGATAAGGCTAAAATAAGAAAACTTAAAATAGTATAATAAAACTAAATCAAAATAATGTAATGGCCACATGGTGGAAGACTTAGAGTGAATAGTAGTGTAACCAAATCAAAAAACTATTTGGTGAATAGGATATATTGTACTAGAAAGTTGCTTACCATGTTGGTTAGGAGATCAAGTATAACATCCTCAATCTTCAAATCAAGTACAAATCAAGATACCTCATCAAGTGTACCAAACAACTTAAAAAGTTTTAATAATGTAAAAAATCAAAATTTAATTAGATGGAGCTCACATAGATGACTCCAACAATGATTGTTCTATCCTGATCAGTCTTATTTTTGAAATATTACTAATTATCAAAGTTACTAAGCATAAATAATAAAACATTATTATGTTTGTATTAGGTAAATAAACATTAAAATAATTGAACATCAATACATGTACAAATATAAATGACTCAAAAAGTATGTTTGAATAATAGAAAATAAAATACTTAACAATATAAAAAATTATTTGTTTAATATGATAGAGCACATAAACATAAGTCATACTATTATTTCTCATCTTTATTTCATGTTGTTAGGAATTACTACAAATTTCTAGATTTAATAAAAATAAATGATAATAAAATATTATTTTAATATTAATATTAATGGAAGCAATGCAATATTATGAAATGAAAGAGATGTAAATGAGTCATGTGAGAAGATTTACAGTTACAAAGTGATATAATCAAATCAAAGCAAAATGTTTAGACTACTTTAATAAACTATATGATAAAGTTGCATTATAAGATATTTAAGAAATTAAGTTTAACTACCTTGATAGTAAAACTATTTGTTAATTAAAATATCAAGGCATGCCAAAGCAATAAAAAAATAAAATATTTGAAAGGAAATAAAAAAAGTAATATTTAATTAAATAGAGCTCGTCTAGCAAAGTCCAATAAAGTTCATTTTATCTATATTAGGCATTATTTTGAATTACAGTGAATTAGCAAATTAAATAAATACAAATAATAATTTTGTTTAAGGTAATATACATATTAAAGCTAAAATTAAATAAATTGAGCAATGTAATATATTCAATTCAAAGTAATGCAAAACTTTCGAAAGAGGACTATAATTTCAGAGTAATATAACCAAATTGAAATATAAAATTTGAAAAAAAGACTTAAATCATAAGTTAAAGTTGTATTTAATGACCTCATAAAGCTAGCCAACATCTAAGAAAAGAAAACTTTTGAAATATATAAAAGAAGTTTTAATTGGATAGATCTGGTAGAGGCGAGTGCAACAATCATTTCTCCTCAATGTGGCCACAATTAACATTAATATGAATTACCTAAATAAATATGAATAAATAATAACAAATTACTGCAAATTAAAAAAATATTTATTAATGTTAACATGAGATAAATTGTAACATTGTAATATTACAAAACCAATATAATGTAAAGGTTACATAGAAAATGGTTTTTAGCTACATGGCAAGAAAATGCATTAAAATTGAAAACTTTGAAGAAATGAGAAAATTTTATAAGAAATTTGAATTTCATAATATTAAGGAGATCAAGAATAACTTCTTTAGTTATTAAAAAAGATATGAATTGAAGTGCCTCATAAAGCAAGAAAACATTATGAAAAATAAAAAATTTAAAAATTTTGTGCATAAATTTAAAGTAATAGAGCTCATTGATATGTGTCCAACTATGTTTCTTTTGTTTTTATTGGACCACTTTTGGAATACTGTGCCTTACCAAGTTAATTATCAATAAATAATAATAAGTTATTATTTTAATAATAAGTAAATATGTACTAAAGAAAAATAAAGAAAATTTAGAAAACATACTAAAACAATAATAGAGTAATGTAAAAGCCTTATGTGATGAGATTTATAATTGCATAGTAAAAAACAAATTAAAGATAAATATTTGAAGAAATGAAATAAATTTTACAAAAAGTTGTACTCCAAGACACTAAGTTTATCGAGTGTAACTTCTTGAATTTCAAAATCATCTATGAATTGTAATGTTTGGTAAAAGCTACGAAAGGTTTAGATTATAAAATATTTAAAAAATATAAAAAATAAAAACTTAATTGGGTAATGCTCTTAAGGATTAGTCTCTCAACATTTGTTTCATCTTGATCAGACCTTCTTTAGAATTACCAATAACTAAAAATTTAAATAACCATAAATAAAAATACTATTCTAATGATATTAAGAAAAAATATATTTAATCCTAAATGACATGATAGTTGTAAAGTAATATAGAAAATCAAAGAAACATTTTGATGAAAAGAGATAAATAGTATGTCAAACTTGCACGCCAAGTTACTGAGTCGATCGAGGGTAGCATCCTCGATCATCAAATTAAGTATGAAAAAACATTTCTGATAAAACATATCAAAATAATAGAAAGTAAAATACATAAAATATAGAAATGAATATTTAATTAGATAGTGCACATTAGGCCTACTTTAATTACATTTTTTCTTGATAGAACCTTATTTTTAATTTCAAAGAATTTTTAAAGTAAATAAACATAGATATTAAATAGTTATTTTTATTTTTAAATTAATAGATATTAAACATTAAATAAAACTAAATGAAGTAATATAATATAGCTAAATCAAAGTGATGTAATAGTCCATGAGAGAAGGAATATGTTACATTATGATATATTGAAGTGAAAGTGAAAATTTCGAAAAAAATGAGATATATTTTATAGTAAAGTTGTGTTCCAAGATATTATACATTCTAAATAGATCAAGCATAACATTTTCCTGCATCAAAATAGGTATGAATTATATTATGTCATAGAACTTGGTAAAACCCTTAATAATATAGCAATTAAAGAGAGGCCAACATCATATTTCCTGAGTCGATTACGCAATGTTTAGAATTAGTCTTAATTACAAAATTAAATGACCATAAATGATAATAAAGTATTATTTTATTATTAATTAAATATATGTTAAACACAATGTTCTTAGAAGTTAGGAAGATCAACTGCACCATCCTAGATCATCAAATAAATTATAAAAAATAACATCATAAAACATTTAAAATCCACAGAAAAAAATAATTTTAAAGCATAAAAAAGTATTTTCTTTGATATAACTCATCATAATGAGTCTAATAAGATTTATTTTGTCATCATTAACCTCTTTTGAAATAATCTAGATTACCAAAGAAAATAAATAGAAATGACAATAAATTATGATTTCTAGAATATCTAAATGTATTTTAAATGTGAAATAACTTAAATTCATGCAATGTGATGTAGTATAATTAAAGTAAGGTAGAGGATACATTAGTAGAATTTTAGAGTTTGGTAGTAATATATCCAAGTCAAAATGAAAGATTTTAGGAAATAAAAAATAATTAGGAAATTTGTTTTGTAAAACACTCTGGAGATCGAGTGCATCATCCTTAATCATGAAATTTAGTAAAAAGAAAAATGCCTTCTAAGGTATTCTAAAATGCCAAAAAATAACAATATTTAATAATATAAAAATAAATATTTTTTTTGATGTGACAAATCAAGATGAGTGAATCATCAAATCTGGTACAAATAAAAATCTTTCGTAAAGCATGATAAAATTTTCAAAAATAAAAAATTTATAAATTAGAAAATGATTATTTGATTAGATTTAAGTTGTTGAGATAAATCCAATTCCTTGGGCCATAAAAGTCACAAGATAGTAGAATTAGAGTTACGTAGTAGTATAATCGTATCCAAGAGGAAAAGTTGAAAAATGAGAAAAAGTAATGAGTAAAGTTATGCTCCAAGATATTGAGGAGATTTAGCGCAAAATTCTTTTTCATTAAATTCAGAAAAAATTAAGATATCTCATAAAGTTTGCCAAAACTAAAGAAAATAACATATTAAAATTGTAAAAAAAATTTAATGGATGGAGCCTTTCATGGTGAGTCCAACAACATTTATGTAGTCTACATCAATCCTGGTTTAGATACACTACAAATTACAAAATTAAAGAAACAAGAGTAACAACACATTATTATTTTAATATTAACTTGATAAGTATTAAAATTAAATTAAGATAAATTGAAGCAATTTAATATAACCAAATAAAAGGATTATGATGGAGACATGAGAGGAGAAATAAAATTTCATAATAATATAACCAAATCAAAAAGAAAGAAAAAAATGAGATAAATTATTCAACAAAGTATACAAAGGAGTTTGAGTATAAATCCTTAATTTCAAAATAGATATTAACTAAACTATTTCATAAAATAAGCTAGAATCCTAAAAATTAAACTTTTAAAAACATATTATGTTTAATTAATTAGTGCTTATTGAAATGAGTCAAATAATGTTTGCATTTATTTACCCAAAATTGTTTGTAAGAACTACAAATCTCAATATTAATTAAGGACAAATAGTAATAATTTATTATTATAATACTTAGTGAATCTATAATAAAAAAATGATGTCAATTGAAGTAATAAAATATCAGCAAATAAAAATGACATAAATGTCACATGTGATGAGATTTAGAGTTACCTAAAATATAACCAAATGAAAATAAAAAATTTGAAGAAATCACATATTATATGGGAGAGTTGCACTCCAAGATACTAAAATGACCATCGGTATCATCTTGGATTAAAAAAATCATGTATGAATCAAAATATCGTATGTACTATGCTACATTCCTAAGAAATAAAATATTTAAAAAACACACATATATATAAATATATATATATATATATATATATATATATATAAATATTTAATTTGATAGAGGTTATTGATGTGAATCCAATGATGTTTGTTTTGTCTCGATCTGACTTATTTTGGAAATATTAAAAATTCAAAAAGTTTAAAGAGAAAAAATATTTATAAATTATATTTTAAAATAATATTAAATCAATAATGAGAAAAATTGAAGCAATGTAATATGGCCAAACAAAAACCCTAAAAAGTCAAACAAGAGGACATTTAGAGTAACATAATGAAAAGTTTTGAGAGATAAATTGTACTCAAAAGTTGCATTTTAAGACAATATGGAAATTAAGTGGAAAATCATTGAACATAAAATTAGCTCCAATTAAAAATGTCGTGCAAACTACCATAGGAGCCATGAAAATAAAATATTTCAAAATACAAAAAAAAATTTAATTTGTTAAAGCTCATCGAGAGGAGTCCATTGAAATTTTTTTCATTTCATTAAACATTGTTTGAAACAATTGCAAATTACCTATTTAAATGCAAACAAAAAATTGTAAATTAAAACGTTAATTTTTTGTAAATTTTTAATAAAGTTGATATCTGACAAATTGAAATAATGTAACATGATGAAATGAAAGTAATGTAAACCTCACATAAAATTAAATTTAGTGTTACCTAGTAATATAACAAAATTGAAGGAAAACATTTTATGAAATTTAGAAACTGATGAGGGCAAGTTGTATTATAGGACACTATGGAGAACAAGTGCAATGTCCTCAATCATCATATCATGTGTAAATTGAAATGTTAACCAAAGTATGCCAAAATCTTAAAGAATATTATATTTAAAGCCATATATATATATAATAAAATAAATATTTAAATAGATAGAGCATATTAAGATATGGCAAACAATATTTATTATCTTTATATGATCTTGTGTGGAATTACTATGAATTTAAAGGAAAATAAGTATAAATAATAATAGTTTGTTGTTGTAATTTTAACAAAATTTATATTAAAGCCAAAATAATATAAATTGAATTGAAGTATCATAACCAAATGAAAGAGGTTAAAAGTAGGAGTATAATATATAGAAAACAAAAAAAATTTAAAGAAATCTTTTACAATAAATAATTTAACATATATATATATATATATATATATATATATATATATATATATATATATATATATTTAATTAGATAGATCTCATCAACATAAGTCTAATAATGTTTATTTTGTCTCGATTCGTCAACGGTTGGAATTGCTCCAATATACTAGATTAAATATAAAAAACTAAAATAAGATAAATTTAAATATTAAAAAGAAAGTTTATGAAATTAAAATAAGATAAATTTAATAAACATAATATTTGAGTTTCTTCATAATATAACCAAATTAATGCAAACCATTTGATGAAATTAGATGAATTGTACAAGAAATTTTCATTATAAAATAATGAGGTATTGTATAACAACTTTTATCATATAGTGAGGTGAAAAGCAAAATGTGTGGAAACCTAGCCAAAACCCTAGAAAAAAGAATATTTTAAAATATATAAATTAATATTTAAATTGATGAAAGAAAGACTTTTATTTCTTCTCTTTCTGACTTCAATTAGAATTACTAAGAACAATAAAAGTAAATAGGCACAAATAATAAGAAATTATTGTATTAAAATTTAGTAAATCTTTGTAAAAAATGCAATAAGCCATGGAAAAGTAATAAATTAAATAAAAGTAATGAAAAGGTCACACTATAAGAGATTTAGAGTGATATAGTAATATAAACAATCAAATAAAAATATTTGAAATAATAAGGTTTATTAAATAAGACAATTGATTCTACAAAACAAAATTGATTTAGTATAACATTCTCAATTATGAAATCAAGTATGAATTAAAATTAATTGAAAATCTTGTAAAAGCTCAAGAAAACAAAAATAAATGTTTAAAAGATTTTCACTTATTAAGTAAAGTCTAACGATGCTTTGTTCATCTCGATCAAACCTCATTTTGAATTACGACAATTTAAAAAATTAAAATAAGCATAAATAGTAATCCATTAATATTTTCACATTAAGAAAATATACTAAAACTAAAATGAGGTAAATAAAAAGAACACATAACAAAATCAAAGTGAATATAGTCAAATTAAAGTGAACATTTTGATAAAATGTGATAAACAATATGGGAAAGCACCATTACAGCATACTAAGGAGGCCATTCATTTCCAAATAAGTATTGATACCAAAATATGATAAATCAGAACAATATAATATAACAAAATCAAAGCGATATAGAGGTCACAAAAAAGATAATTTAGAGTAACATAGTAATATAACTAGAAAAAAGCAAAATGTTTTTAGAAATGGGATAATTATATGAGAAAAATACATTCCAAGATACTAAAGATAACTAATGCGTCAACCTTTATCATCTAATAAAGTACAAGTCAAGATGTGCCATAATGTATGTTGTAACACTAGTAAAATAAAAATATTTAAAAATATAAAAACAAATATCTAAATTTGATATAGCTTAGCTAGACTAACTGATTGATATTAGTTTTTCTACATCACACTTCATTTAGAGTTATTGTAAATTGCTAAATTAGTTATCCATAAATAAATAATGTTAAATTACTATTTAATATTAGTTCAATTTTTATGAAAGCTAAAATAAGATAATTTGGGGTACTATAATACAACTAAACAATAATGATGTAATGTTCACGTGAGTGGAGAACTATTGTTTCATAACATTATAACCAAATCAGCAACATAAGTCTAAAATAACTGCATAAATTTTATAGGAACAATGCATCCTAGATTACTAAGGTAGTCCAGTGTAACATCATTCAATCTTAAATATGGTATGAAGTGTAATATATCACAAAAAATTTTAAAACTATTGAAATTAAAATATTTAAAAATATAAAAGTAAATATTTAATTAGATAGAGGATATAGAGACAAGTCTAATGAAATTTGCATCACCTTGGTTAGGCATTGTTTGGAATAATTGAGAATTATAAAAGTAAATAATCATAAATAATAATAACAAAAATTTTATTTAAAAAAATATATATATATTAAAATGATGTAAAGTTCTCACAAGTGGAAATGTAGAGTTAATAAGAAATATAACAAAAGTAAAGAAAATTTTTGACAAAATGAGATAAAATGTTAGATAAAGGTGCATTACAAGATGCAACAAAGGTTCAGTGTAATATCCTCGATTGTCAAATCAAATATATATCAAAATATCTTGTAAAACATGTCAACACCTTAGGAAGGCAAATATTTAGTCATATAAAAATGAATATTTATTTGATTAGACTCATCGAAATGAGCCCAATCACATTTTTTTGAAACCCATTGGACCTCATTTTGAATTATTAAGAATTACAAAGTTACTTAAACATGAAAATATAATAACTTGTTAATTTAATAAAAATGGAATATATATTAAAGTAATGTAACTAAATAAAATCTAAGAGATGCAAAGCTCACATAAGAGGAGAATTAAAATTTGTGGTAATACAATTAAATCAAAGTTAAAAATTTGATGAAATGAGATAAATCTCATAAGAATATTTACATTGAAAATACTAAAAAGATCGAGCATGACATAATCGATCACTAAATCTAGTATAAATAAAAATATCTCACAAAGTATATCAAAACTATGACAAATAAAATATTTTAAAATATAAAATTGAATGGATAATTTTTTGGAGTTCATCTAAAGTAGTCAATAATGTTTATTTCATCTTAATAGGGCCTTAATGGAATTAGTTTCAATTAAAAACTGAATAACCATACATAATAAAAAATTACTTTTTAAATATTAAATAAATATATAATAAGATTGAAATAAGGTAAATTAAATCAATTAATGTACTCAATTAAAAAATGTGAAGGTCACATGAGGGAAAACTATAGTTTCATCATAATTTAACTAAAAGAAAGGAACAATTTAGAAATCAGTTGTAACATCCTTGATGATCAAATTAGATATGGATAGAAATACTCATAAAATATACAAAACTCTTTAAAAGTAAAGTATTTAAAAATGTAAAACTATATGTTTAATTAGACAGACCTTATTGAGATGAGTCCAAAAATTTTTTAATCTCAATCAGGCTATATATTAAATAATTTAAAATTACTTAACCACATAAAGATAAATAATTAAAAAAAATACTATTTGAATATTAAGAAAATATATATATATATATATTATGTAAAAAATGATATAAATTAAAGCAAAGTAATATGACCAGTCAAAATGATTTAAACAACACATAAAAAGTGATTTAGTGTGAATAAGTTGTATAATAAAATTAAAGAAAACATTTTGAAGAAATAAGAAAAATTAAAGGAGAAACTTTTAGACAATGATTGTAAGAAGATCGTGCATAATAGCCTTAATGGTCAAATATGGTACAAATGGAGAACCCTCATAAATCATACTAAAACTTAATGAAATAAAATATTTAAAAATATAAGAATAAATATTAAATTCGATAGAGCTTGATGGCTCAACCACAACAACATTTGTTTCATCTTTACGGAACCTCTTTTTGAATTGTTATGAATTAAAAAATATTTAAACGTAAATATAAATAAATATTTATTTTCACATTAAATAAATATATATTAATTCTTAAATGAGATCGAAAGAAATTTAGTATTATTACCAAGAAAAAACGATTAAAAGGTTAAAAGAGAAGAGAAATAGTGTTTCATTGTAATGTAAGAAAATCAAACAAAATTTTTGTAGAAACGATAAACAATTCAAGAAAGTTCTCATGTTGATCTTGAAATTTGTTCTAACATAATGAAATGGCATACTAATTCTCCTATTGAAACCCAAAGATTCCTTATTTTAATGCTTCTTATAGCTTTATTGTGGAAATATGATTGTGCTAACCATAGTATACAATCTTCAACTCATTTCATGTTGTTTAACTTATAATAATTTTTTCTTGTTATCATACTTGTATGAACCCAGCTTTCTTACATATAATTGTAAGAATTAACACTTATGCAAAACTTATCTTCAACGTGGCAAAAGTTTCTTATTTATGGAATGGAATCATCATTGAAAATATCATAAAAAAGTGATCTTCTACGTGGTGTTTTAAAAAGATTTTTATGCATTACAAATTTGTACACTGGAAAAAAGTAAGAACTTTCAATTTTCTAAAAAACTTTGAAATTCAAATTTATATAAAAAGCTTTTAATTGTTATGATTGAGTAAAAAATAAAATTAAAATTTCAAAAGAAAACCAAAATTTTTTTGTGATTCAATTCAAACTAGAACATTTATCAACCCTAACCATGTTGAACAAAAACACTACTATCACAAAAAATTATATCTTAATGTTTTTACTTACATTTGACCTCAAAATTAGTACCTTTTATGGGTTCAATAAACCTAAACTATTGTGAGCTCAACCCAAAATAAATTTTCTAATTAGATGAAACAAAACTCAACCTTTCATAAATATTGAACCACAAAACCAAAAAAAAAGAAAAATACAACAATAAAAAATTTCTAATAAAATGTACAATTGCTAATGATTTTTGATAAATAAAGTACGTCACAGCAAACTTAGAATTTTGATGTGACTTGAGAAAATCAATGCTTAGAAGCATTACCCATAGCTGAAAGAGCTTTAAAATTTATGTTTTACTAAATTTTTTAGTGTTGTTCAATGATTTTACACCAATTGATTATTATGCAATATGTTTTCTAGATCTCAAATTTTCTTAAAGTTGGTGAGAAACTTCATCCATAATGGTTGGGTTTTTACAGAAAATGTTGGATAATAGCTATTAGAAAGTTGTGGAAATGAAATTTTACAAGATGCTATCAAAACACTTCAAAAATTCTTCCAAACAACTTCTACATTGACATAAATAATAGCATTGGAATTCGTAATTAGATGGGATTGACTGGAGGCCATGAATCTATTTGGAATAATCTAGCCTATTATATCAATGATTGAAATAATGAAAGAATTATGGATGGTTGAATAAGGTAGGGTTTTATTTGGGCCATTAGATCACATCGTTTGAGATATACATCATTTAACTCATTAGTAGTAATTGCAATAACTATCTTAGCCATAAGATTAAAAATGGAGAGATTTGAATTATTGGATTCAAGGATAGGTTAACTGATATAGAGAATAGAATGTTGATCGCCTATTAAAATTAGATGTGATTTTCGTCATCTGATCTATGCCATCGAACATCGTCTACTGGTTAGTGAACTTTAATCCATCCAATAAATGATCAGAATATGGCAATTCATGTATGCTTAGGCATTAAGGTGCTAGGCAGGTAAAAACATATTAGTCCTATAAGGTAGGATATGAAATGTGTTTTATTTTCATAAAATGTTACACAATTGTAATGCGAGGTAAGAGTTTGTTAGCTCCAGCAGGTGTGCTTAGGATTTCAACACCCAGGGCACTCTTATCTTATGAGTTTAGCATATGTACGTTCAACTAATCCTATTTACCCTTGTTCAAGATTTCTTAACTCAGTCCTTCCTTTAACTTACCCAATTAAGGTTCATGACTGCACCATAAGGAAGATATGGCTCAACCATGCTTTGCTCCAATAGTCTCCTGACCCAATGCTTTTCTGGCCCACTCGAGCATGATCAACTCAAGCACATTTCACCTTAACTAGGAATTAAGTTATATATATCTATATATATATATATATATATATATATTATGAATATAAAATAATTTTTGTTAATAATTTATCAAAAATAAAAATTTACAAAAAAGCAAAGCTGGTAGTTAATAAAAGGAAGTATTAAGAGATAAAAAAAAATGCAATCCAAGATGTTCTCTAAATAAAGAAAAGTATTGAATAATTCAAATGCCTCGATAGGAGTAGGCTAATATGAGTGAATTGAAGCTCTTTATGTTTATAGGAAAACAAACAAATACTCTATTTCATAAAAACATAAAATCTTTCTAAATTTGATGTGCATGTCATGAATCCTTTTAGCTTGTTGAGCACTAAAAAGTG
This sequence comes from Vanilla planifolia, assembly GCA_023846275.1. Classification (NCBI taxonomy): domain Eukaryota; kingdom Viridiplantae; phylum Streptophyta; class Magnoliopsida; order Asparagales; family Orchidaceae; genus Vanilla; species Vanilla planifolia. Next base: position 1,097,616 of record JAIUJO010000055.1, on the reverse strand, counting down.
CTTTGAAGACCACTAGTTCATATTTAAAGTTGCATGGTTTGTTCTTCAAAACTAAACTTAATTCCTACCAAACAAGCCCATTTAAATAAAATATTAAACATTTATAGCTTGGCACGCCAAACATAAGGGTGACCTAACAATTTCCTCTTTTGATTATGAGAACACATATAATAAGTAGAAGGATATATTTAAGAATTATTGTTTTTATAAGAGGTATTAAAAATCAAGAGCATATGCTCCCCCTTACTTCATACTCTTACTTAATATGTAGTTCCCCTTACTTTTTGATTATTTTGAATTTTATCTAAACAATGATCAATTATAGCCCTTTGGTACCATAAAAAAGGAGGTACAATTAACAAAATTTACTTTACACCTAGTTGTTGCCGCATGATTTTAAGAAAAACTGTTTTTGAAATGATTTAGTGAATATGACTATAAATTTTTGCTTGGTAGAAACATATTCAAATTCTACTAAGCCTTTGACTACTTGATCTCTAATAGTATGATATCTTACATTTATGTGCTTGGTCTTAAAATGATGAATTTTGTTTTTTGCTTAGGCTATGTAACTTGTATTATTAATTCTAATAAAAATGTATAAGAGATCTAAACCATAGTGTTAAAGCTTTCATCTTAGCCGTAATACTTGAGCACCATAGCTTCTAACTTCTACATAGACGGTCCCTATGATCAACAAGGCCGTGCAAGTTTCTTCTTGCTTGTCCACGAAATTAAATGGTTTCTTAGGAATTAGCATACACTTGAGATACTTTTCTTACCTAATAGTTAGCCAGCAAAGTCTCAATTAGTGTGACCTATAGGATCACATGAAATCGTCTTTCTTGGGTATAATAATCTTAAGTTTGTAGTACCTTCTAAATATTTGAACATTGAATTAACCACTTATAGATGGTTTTCATTAAGATTTGATCAATGTCTAGTACATAAGTAAAGTCTAAATAAGATGTGTAGTGAACTAGTTGTGAGATATGGTAGAGATCCGATAAGATCACTTTAATGTCTTTAATCAATGGCGTTCCCTCACTCATTTAATATGTTCATAACCAAATTTGTTGAATAATTTTTTTTAAATAATTAGTTTGTGAAATAAATATCTTATATTTTAGTTGTTTAGTTTTTAATGCTAAGAAAAAATTCATCTCACCCATCATACTCATCTCAAACAACCTTGCCATTAAGTTGCCAAATTATTTTCACAAATTTTTATTTCTACTTCCAAAAATTATTTCATCAATATAAACCTGTACAATAAATGAAAGAGCATCTAGTGATTTTAGTGATAGAATTTTATGCTCTTTTCTTTCCTAAATCTACTAAATAATTATGCAATTCATGATACTATGCAAAAGGAGCTTAATTAATGCAAAAAATAACCTTCTTAAACTTATATATATAATCACTTTGTGCATGGGTCTCAAAACTTTCAGTTGTTCTACATTCACATTTTCTTTTATTATAACTTTTAAAAATGCATGTTTTAAATGTGTTTTAAATGACTTATAATTCTTATGATATCATATGCTAAGAGAAGTTTAATGGCACTTAATCGTACTACTGACACAATCCCTCTTCAAAATCAATACCTTCAATATTGGTATATTTATTAGCAATAACTCTAGCTTTCATTCTGATTATCACTCCACTTTAATCTATGTCGTTTTGAATACCTATTTGTTTTCAATCACTTTTTAATCACTAGTCCTAAGAAGTAGTTTGCACATGCAATTTTTCTCAAATTGACCTAACTCCTTATTCATGTCTTAAACCCAATAGTCATCCTTAAGGGCTTCTACAATAGATATTAATTTTAAAAAAGAAAGAAATGCATTTTGACTAATTTCCCTCTCTAATCCTAACACATTGATTAACATCTCTTAGAATTAATTCCTCTTGATGCAAATCTTAATACTTTCAATTTTTATGTAATTGATGAATAGTCCCATCTTCTATTTTATTTACACTTTCACCATTTTTACTCATTGAATTCAATGATTTTTAAGGGCACTACATATCCATCAAATATTTTAGCACTTTTCTTTTCAATAGACTCATCAAACACTACATATTTTGTTTATGTTATCTTTTAAGCATCAATGTTGTAAACTATATAAGCCTTTCTAGAAGTGGTTAATCCTATGAAAATTCTTATGCTTGTTACTTCATAAATATAATTCAAATTAGCCGTTTCATTTATAAGAATGATCTATATATACCCAAAAAACATGAAAGTAGCTGACATTTGACTTCTTATCTTAAAATAAATCATAAGGTGTTTTCTTAAGTTTAGCTCTTAAATTAATTCTATTTATTATATAAAATGTTATGTCAATTATCTTAGCCAAAAAGTACTTTGGTATGTTATATTTGTCTAACATATATCTACCCATCTCTACCAAAATCCTATTCATTTTTTACGAAACCTATTATTTTGTGGTGTATCAGCACACTTAAATCAATACTCTACATGTTTTCCCCTACAATAGTCATAAAAATCCTCATTCCTAAACTCTGTACTATTATCATCTAGAATACAAAATAGTTTGAGGTTGGTTTACCTTTCTGTCATTCTTATAAAGTTAACAAAGGTTTCAATTGTCTCACTGTAACCCCTAAGAAATACAACCCAAGTATATCTAAAAAAAGTTATCAATATTCATAAATTTGTATTTCTATCCACCAAAACACAAAAGTTGTATGGATTCAAAAAAAGTCTAAATAAATTATCTCTATTGGTCTACTAGTGGTTAGATCATTTTAAGTTTTAAAAGAAGATTTAACTTGTTTATTTTTTGCATGATTCACACATTTTATAACTAGCTTTATTTCTCTTGGCAAGGCCTCTAACTACACCTTTCATGTTCAATTTTTTTAGGAGGAATAACCTACATGATCTAATCTTCTATATTACAAAGTCTTCTCACTTGAATGTGAAACTACGCATTCTAATCTACTAATTTCAAATTCATATAATTTAAAAAGAGTCGCCTTTTTTTCTACCAATGAGTAACATTCGATCATCATTTAATATTTTGCAATATTGAGTAACAAAACTAGCACAATATTAGTTATCATATAATTAATTGATACTAATTATATTCAATTCTAATCCTTCAGCTATAAATTCATTTGGAAGTTTAAAATTAGGCATACCTACATCAGTAATTCAAATTATGTCCACTGTAGAGTGGTATCCTATTGTTTGCCATCTATTTTGACAACTTCCTATTATATAAATTTTTATTAGTCTCAAAACATATAACATGACCATTCGCTATCTAATACCCAAGAGAAAGATCTTAATTTCTCTTTATGTATTGCTATATAAATTGTAAATTTTAATGTAGTAAATAAAAAATGTCACTTCGATTTGGATAACTTTTATGCTTATTTCTACAGAAAATTCTAAAGTAAATTACTTCTAACTGATGAATATGCTAAATTTTCCATTATCTATGCATAGAAATGCAAGCTTGGGTTGACCACTAAATTCACTGCAAAAGTTTTTATATTGTCATTCTTAATCACCAATTTGAAACATTATTTTGAACAAAAAATATAAACATGTTACATTTGTTTCTAAATTAGTGATTTTTATTTTCAAAGAGGCATTCTCATATTTTCATTTTCTATATTTCTTTCATGAAAAGATTTAGAAGTTCATTTTTTTCATAAGTTTTTCATTTTTTTATTAGTATAATTAAAGAATTTAAAGCAGCAACAACTTGTAAGTAATTGTTCTTAAGAATTTCACTAGAACAACAACTTACCTTCTTCGCTTCTTCTTCATTAGAAGTACCTGGTTCATCGTCCCTTTTCATGAAACATATCATACGTTCGTCCTTATCGATGCGCACTCCAAGTAGCTTGAAAAACAACCTTTTTCTTCCCTTTTTTCTTTTTCTCTTCCTTCCTTTTGGTGTCATTGACCTGCAGACATTCCAGCCTAACATGTCTAGTTTTACCACATCCATAGAAGCATGGTGCTTCATTAATGTCCATTCTTTTCTTCTTTTTTGAATATATATTTACGAAAAATTTTGCCAAATTTTTAGATAAATGTTTAACATGAAAATTCAGCTGTTATTCTAAAGACATGGAAGAGATGGATAATGTGTTTGAATCATTTTTTCTTGGCTTAAATACCAATGATTTTTTTCTATGTCCACCGATTGGCCTACTTATGAACGCCCACAATTTAACCATTCTATTCACCTTAATCTCTATCATGAACAATTCTCTAGGTAACAAATCCAATGTGAGCTTGTATATCTCCTTAGTTGTCTCTATTATTCTATGAAGAGCATAATGCCACATGGGTAGAATTCTTATCACTTTTCTTTGAATATCTATAACAAAAAAACTTTTCCAAAATTTAATATTCTATTATTTTTTAAAATTGAATAAACATGTTCTTTTTCATTATAAAGATCTCATAGTCATGTTTATGAATATTTATTTTGTTTCATTAACTTATAAAATGCCTTCATAAGTTACCCTTAACGTTTTCCAAGCATCACCTGTGATATGCAACTTCATAGCTACATTCAATTCATTAGGATGTTTGCTACAATGAAAGTAGTTGAGTTCTTTAGCATTTAATTGTGTCATTCTCTTTTGACCAGAGCAAAGTTTGCCAACTACAGTGATCTCATTAATGTATGAGTCTCTTGGAAATTTACAAGGATTAGTTGTCATATCCCAATGCTTTAAGTTAATTGATTCTATAATCATTCTTTCTATTTTTTAATATAAATAAAATTTACCCTTAAATATTGATGTACAGAGTCAATTTTTAACCTTCACATAATGTTGCACTAATGTTAATCATAATGTTGTCATACAGAAAATAAAATTGAACAAATAAACTAATAAACTTAAGTATATTTTGAAGAAAGATAAGATAGAAATTGAAATTAATGTGCCACAAAATTATAAATTAAAATAAAGTTAACAAAACAAGTAAAATATATATGATAGATCACCCAAGTGACATGACTAGCTATTTTGTAGTGAACCTACTGCTATAGAATTGAAATCAATTGAGTGTGCATGGATCCCACAAGAGGGAAAATAACTATTGGTTTTAAAAAGTTTTTGCTATTTTTTGATATATTTATTTTTAAAAAACTCTATAAAAATATTTTTACTGTCAAGAAAACCTTAGTATTCAAATTTATTTATACAATTTGTAATTTTTATATTTAATAAAAACTTAAAAAAGGAGAAATCTACATCAAAATATGTAGGTGCTTGGTTCAAACTATAACCTTAGTCCATGCCAACCATGGTTAAGAAAAACATCATTATTACAAAACTTACAACATGAGGATTTTCGTTTTTCACCTCTATCATACTATCTTTTGCTGCTTCAACATAACCCAAGATTTTGTGATCTCAAGCATAGCACAGTTCTTTGACAAGATCAAACTAAACTCAAGCTTTTAAAAATGTTTGATGCAAAACTTAAAAGAAAAAGAAATTTATAGTAAGGAGAAGAACTTCTAATAAAACCATTCAATTTCTTTCATTATTTTATGAATAGAGCAACAAATAATGACTCAAAATTATGAAGTGAAGAAAGCAAACTACTAAGTGTTAGGATTAGTTGGGAAAGCTTGGAATTTCATCTGACACTATGCTGTACTATGATTTCAAGGGATTATATAAATATAGAATATTATGTAGTGCTCCTTTTTGATATCAAAATTTTGTTCTTATTCATTAGTCATTTCATTCATAATAGCAAGAATTTTGCAGAAAATTCTTGATCATAGTTGCTAAAAAGTCAAGAAAAAGTGATTTTATAAGCTTTATCTAAAAAACTTGCAAAATTCTTCTTAATGGTTTTTGCAATGACACATTTAATTACGAGTAAATTAGCCACTAGGTGGGATCAACTAGAGTTATTGGATTGAATTGGAGATGATCTCATTTGTTAGATCAACAAATGTAAAAATGAAAGAATTATGTATGGTTGGATAATGGAAGATTAGATTTGGCCTATCTGATCATGTCATATTAGATCTTAATCATATAATTTATTAATAGTGAAAGGTGTAATCATCTCAACCACATAATTGAAATTGAAGAGCTATGAGCTACTTAATCCAGGGAAAGGTTAATTGATAAGGTAGAAAGAAAGCTAGTTGTCCATAAAATTGGATGATGTTTTCATCATCTAATAAGTTCATAGAACCATCACTTACAAGAATGCGAACTCTTGGTGATCCGATCAATGATTTCATTGTGAGACTTCTTGCATGCTTCAACATTGAGCCATTTGACTAGGAAAAACATTTTATTCCCACATGACAAGATATTAAAAGTGTTTTTACATTTGGACATGTGCATTTTGAGCGAAAATGGAGTTTTACCCAATCATTTGGGCTTGGGATTTTATCTCACTGGCCACTTGATTCAAACATGTTTAACATATTTTTCCTTGCACATTAGTTGAATTTTTCCCAGTCAATCCTTCCCTTACCATATGTCATTTGGGTTCATGACTACACCTAGACCATAATGGCGCTTGAACCTACATTGTTCTGGTTGTCTCTTGACTTGATGCTTCCCAAGCCAACTTGAGCTTGAAAAACTTTAGTGCTTCGCACTAGGATCATAATTTGGTGTTGGCTTGATATATATATATATATATATATATATATGAAAATAGAGTTATTTTTACTCAATTTTTCTCTTCAAATTTATCTAAAATTAAATAAAAAAATTTCGTAAGTGAGATTTAACAGAGGAAATATTTGAGTTTGTCAAAAATTGAAAAATTCTTGCCAAATCAAGGAAATGATCAAATAATTATGATTCTTAAGTTTCATTTGTTGTTTGTACAAGTAGAAAAATGTGTTTTTGAATTAATAATCATAAACAAATATTCTATTCCATACAAAAAGAAAACATTTTAGAATTTTTTGTTCATTTCTTCAATTTTTGAACCTTACTAAATTCTTCGAGTTTCATTGAAGGCCAAAAATGTTCCATCGTCAATATTTCATGTCTCATTCTTCAAAACTAATTGTGATTCACCTTAAACAAACATATTTGAACAAAATGCTAAATAATTATGGCTTGACAAATCCAACACAAAGGTTACCTTGTTCACTTAATAGAGAGATATCATTTTTAAACGTATGCTTTCTAAGTCAAGAGCTATTAGTGTCTTACGAATTGAATTCATAAAATTAAAATTTTAATTTTGACCTATACCCAAGACATAAAAGTATGGCTTTATGATTAAAGGCATGCTAGAATTGAGATCATTAATTATCTTATGATTTCACAAGTAAATTGAGTATTCTTGTGTAATTTTTCTTCCATGCTCCATTAACCATAAACAATAGAATTTAGTCAAAAGTTTAAGCATACAAGCTTGATGATTAGGATATTTTGAAATGAAGATGCCAAAAGAACAATCCATGTAGAAATGAATGTCAAGTTCTTATAAATATTTGTTAAGGAAATATTTAAATCAAAAGTATTAAAGAATATAAGTGCTTTATGTTATTTGCTAAGACTTCATGCTATATGGTTTGCATTCTTACAAGTTGCTTTAGTACAAGATTACTCCATAAATACTAAATGATATCATGATTAAGAATGTTGTGCTTCAACTTTGAAACATAAGAACTATGGTATGATAAGGACATCGATTCATAACCATGATTTCTTGATTAAAAAATTACTAGAAGATTTTTTGTTCTCAGTTGATGTAGACAAGGCTATGAACATTACATTAGCACTTGAAAATAATAGTAGAATCCTTTGTATTCTTGCAACCAAATTTGTTCTTTTCTAAGGTATTCATAGGAAGCTTTTGAGATGTTTCTATTAAGTGATATGAAAAACACATTTATGCCCCTTTCTAAATCTAAATGGCTTCTATGGTGAACATAGCTCTTACTTTTTTATGCAATGCTTGGAAGGGTTTAGTTTTAATCCATGAAAGATGGCTATGTTAGTTAGGGTCATTATTTGTTGACATGAAGAATTTAGTTTTTACTAGAAGTACTTAACGATATGGATAAAAATATATTATTTGATATTGTTATTATCATATTACTGAATCATAGTTTGAGTTTAAAAAAACTTTAGGTTCATAGGTAATCCTTTAAGATGATGACCTACATATGAAAGGCTTAGTTAATGTAAGAAAGTTGGTATATTATTAGTTAGGATTTTTTCATAAACCTATGGAAGATAAGCCTTTCTTTCAGGGTAGATGAATAAATTTGTTTATATTGAGGTTATTACTACTTGAAGGTCCTATTGTAGACATATGTTATTAACACTTGGCGAGCTTTTTATGGATGTGAATGATAAGGCCATTTCATATTGAAGCGCATTCTAAATCCCCTTGATGAAAGTTGAAGGGCTCAAGTTAAGCCTTAAAAATATGCAAGGCTTCGCAAAGGACTTAAGTATGTTTGTAATGTTGGCCAAACCCTTAGCTTTATTTTATTTTTTGGATGAGACCATAAGTATAAAAGATTAGTTTCTTAGACATTAGGCTAAAACTCTAAATGGTTATTTGGGCAATATGTGTGGCCCAAGGGAGGCCTTTAAGAAAGATGCAGTGGCTTTCATTTACCTATGGGATTTGAGAGTTACTAGGAAATTTATGTGAAGCCATATTTGGTTCTTGTAATAAAAGCTTGGATATTATGCCTAAATTTGAAGTACAAAGGTGTGGACCCAAATAAAAACTTAAAAGATATCCTTAAAAGGCAGTGGAATAATAAGATGCATATTAAATAACATTATATCTTGTACTAACTATAGTATTGATGTTTAATTTGATAATGGTATAGGGTTTAAAGCGAACCCTAATGTAGCCATGTACTTGATTGTACCTCAGATAGTTGACTTAATGTTTGAAGAACCCTATTTAATCAAAAGAGTTTATTTATAGTTAAAGGAAACCATATATTACCAAAGTAATTTATTTTACCCCATATGGTTGATTTAGGTTTTCAAGAAAATCTTATGATATCAAGGTAATTCATTGTACTATATATAACTAATTTAAAGTTTGAGGAGGCCATAGGTACTTCATTTATTGCTGAGAAAACAAATAATAGTTCCTAAATATTAATAAATAAAGGGTTGAATGATGCTAATAGGACATGGAATTTGTCCTTATTTAAATTAAAATTTACATAAAATGGACCCTAGATTATAAACCTTGAACAAAAGAATGGAAGTTAGATATTACTCCACCATAAATAATGAGGTGATCATCTTGCATGATTTGTTGAACATGAAGAAGGAGAGTAAGGTCAATCGTAAGAGGCTTTAAGTTTGCATAAGTGCCATTTATACATTTAATCCTATAAGGAAAAGTTGCACATTTAGTCTCTTAGGGATTAGATGATTTTCTAGGATATATGTCAAGTAGTGCATGCAGTTATTGAGGACTTTAACATCCCAATAGGGTTAGCATATGCGATTGACATTACTAATTATGGAGTGCTAGCTCATGTGATGAAATAGAGGTGCAAGTTCTTGTTATGAGTTTATTGAATATGGAAAGGGTAATGCATTGTTCGTGAAACACCTTGCATCTATTTTTTTGCATCAAAACTTCAATCACCAACTTAATTAGTTAGATAGAGATACAACAAATGAGATTTTAATCTAGTGTTCTCACTAATAGAAGAAAATAACAAGGTCTTGAAGAACATAACACTAGTCATTCCTTTATGTATGGCAACCAAATGATAATGAAAGGTTCCATCGTGAAGGCCTTCCTTATGACACACACATCACCTAGATCACCATTTATGGTTTCACCATGTGGTCTAATAGCCAAATAAATGTAACTTATGTTGTTACCCAATAAACGATGCAAAGCCAAAGTTTTATCCAACATTAAAAAAAAAATGATTTCATTGTCGAAGCATTGTACATCTCTAATGATTAACCTGAGCTCTCCTAAGTTCTTCGAAGCTTTTTACTTAGAGCTTTGCTATCAAAAGGTACTATCCATAACATGCATAATGGCTCACCAATAAATATTGAAGTTAATCAATTTGCAAGACCATCAATCAGCAATTTCTTCAACATGAACATAATCTTAAAACCTAAAGCTAAGCATACCTTACATTTGTTTATCTAAATTGTTAACTAGATTTTTTTTCCAATTCTAATGCTAACCAAGCCCTAAAAAGATAAAATTGAACAAGGATTCAGTAATAAGATCTTAACAATATTTATTATTCAAAGTTTATCATAGCCCTAACTCTTTGAGACAAAGCTAAACTTGTTTTGAGGCAAAAAGTAAAGCCATTCCATGCTTATTGACCAAAAATTGAGGGCCATATTAATCTTAGAAGCTATATATGTTCACTTAAGAACTTGAGCTAATGCCTCACATGCTATAACCAAATCACACTTCAAGCTTCCCAAGCATATCCAAGGTAAGAAGGTACTTGGACAAGAGAATTTTATAGGTTTCATAAACTTTAGAAGTATCATCCTAAGGTTCATTGGAGAAATCACATCAATCATATATATTACAACATAAAAAAATTTACATGCGAGCAATGAATTTAATTTTTACATAACATGATGTCTCAATTCTAACAACTTATCTAATTAAGGTATGAGCTTATAAATAAATTTTAAAAAAGTATGAAGTCTTCATAATAATAGGAATCATCCACATTCATATATTTTTTATTGTTAAGGATTTTCACAATATAATTTCAAAATGAAAAACGAATTAACATGTATATGGTTTGGACTAAAGCTACCAAGGATTCACTTTAGCTAAATCAACAAGCTTACATGTTTGAAATTTAAACAAAATCTCTACCATTCATAGGTAATGAACATTAATAACAAATCATGCTAAAATTCTCACATTTCATAGAAGGACATGATGTCCATATTGACCTTAATTTTATCATGCTTTTAATTATAAGCCCATACTATCTTGCCTTAGATAAGGAGTTTTGAAAAAAATGAATCAAGGCTTCCATGTTAAATAAACTCTCTTTGTTTTCATATTCCTAATGTCAATAACAAATTCCTAATGAATATGCTCTTAAACATAATTTTACGTTGTCCTGTTTCAATTGAGTGAGAAATGCTAACAACAAATGAGATTTTAAATTAAAATTTTTAATTTACAAATGCACTAATAATGAATCTCTACTTTAGCATGCATATAACAATTTTAATCTATCCTACATGCCTAAGTAAGAATATATCTGAGAATACGCTTGGTTTATTAATAATTTGCAATGAGATTAACAAAGTGGAGTCGAATACAAGCTCATGTAAAAATCCTCCAAGCCATAGGTCACAAAGAGAGCTTTATTTAGTAGTCATATGTTGGAAGGTCACAACATACATTTTTGAGTTAGAGGAACTTAAAGTATGTGATTGTTAATCCTTTATTCCAGGAAAACTTCATGTTTAAAGATTTTAATTTATCAATTAAGCACAAAATTTAACAAAATGTATATTTGAACATAAATTTCTTTTGTATTCTTAAATCATGAAACATGTGGAAGTGTCTAACATATATTAATACATTATTGATCACAATTATTCACATACAACTTTATGAAATTAGTAATTCATTTCAGTTAGAAATTATCTTCATTTTCATCTACAAACCAAAGGTTCAACCTACCTTGTTACCTAAGTAAAGGACTTCTCTTAGGGTAAACCTTTCCTCTTTGAAGTCTTGGGATCATTCTTTGTCTTCTTGGTTATGGAGTGACCTTATCTGACTTAGCTTCTCTTGATTGGCATCCTTGCTTCCTCATATGACTAGATATTCTTAAAATGTAATACAAAAAAATCATAACAATTAAATACTCTTAGCTAAACATAATTAAATCTATGGATCTACTAAAAGAATTAGTTAGGACCTTCTAGGCAAGTTAAGTCGAGCATCTTGTATAGAAATAGCTACAAACCCATAATCTATCTAATAAGATCCAAAGTTTTTATTGGATTACACTAATTAGATTGTTCAAAATCATAATTTAATCTCCACTATCAAAGTTGTTTCCAGCAATTTGAAATTACACACCTTGACACTGAATGTTGTGATCAAAATTAAAGAATCACAAGACTCACTTTATTTAGCTTCTTTATATCACACCAATACAGTACTAGTATCATAATATATGATGATCCAAATCACCTTTGACTACTTAAAACGTTTTTTGAATATAAAAGTATGATCAACTATTTTATATGTATGACACAATAAGTACACATTTCTCATCTCAGAATAGATCTTAATCATTTGATATATCAATAATAAAGGAGGTGATGATCTCAACCATAAAATTCACATTGAAGAACTATGAGCTAAGAGATCCGAGGAAAGGTTAATTTATAAAGAAGAAAGAAAGCTAAATGTCCATAAAATTGAATGAGGTTTTGTTCATCCAGTTAGTTCCTTGAGCCATCACTTACTAGAATGTGAACTCTTAGTCATCTGAACAATGATTGCATTGTAAAACTTTGTGCATAGTTTAGCATTGAATTTTTTACTTTGGAAAAATTTTATTCACACATAACAAGTTATTAAAGTGTTTCTACATTTTCTTCTTGAATATTGTGAGGTGAAATTGAGTTAGTTCCCATATTTTGGGCTACAAATTTTATCTGCATGGCTACTTCATTCCTACAGGTTTAACATATGTGCACAAACTTGACTAGTTGCCCATTTTTTCAAGATTTTTCGTGTTTTATAAATGAACTGCAAGTTTGATATTGCTACTACATTGATAAGGAGGTAGCAATTTTGCATGATTTGTTCAAACTATAGGAGGGTTAGATCAATCATAAGAGGCCTTAAGTTTGCTTGAGTTCTGTTTGTGAGTTCAATGCAATAGAGAGAAGTTGCACATTTAGTTCCTTAGTGATTAAATGATGTTCTAAGATATATGCTAAGGACTGCATTCAATTATTGAGGACTCTTAGATCCCTACATGGTTAGTGCATGTGATTGACATTACCAATTGGTTAGTGCTAGCTAATGTGATGGGACAGTAGTGCATGGTCTTGTTTTGAGTTTATTAAGCATCGAAGGAGTATTGCATTATTTGTCTAATATATGCATACAAGCATACATACATATATATATATATTAAAAAACATGTGATAATGCGATTTTTTTGTCTTCTAAAAACTTTTCTTATGGGTGTACCTCACTACTTCACAATCATCGTCACTGCTTTGGGTGTCGATTATTAGATTAGCGTTTTCTTTAAGTTGTGATCCCATATATTAAAAAACAATGCAACTCTTTGGTTTCCAGAAAAGGCTTTTACTTACCCAGTGATCTTAGGATTATCAATTCAAAATTACAAATAGCATAGGTATGCTCTTATATGGATGTATTACATGAACCTTAGCACTTCTTAATTTTCTATGAGCTAAAATAAGTTTTAGCAAATCATTTTACATCAAAAGCACACAAATCCTTTACCTTAAAATATGGTGGACCCACTAAAAGACATTCTAGAGCTTTTCTTTGGATAACTAATATATGATATTTCTTTTGTTTTCCTAGTTAATTTTTTTACTATTTCAATGAACTATGTTAGCTTACTACTAGTTGTGCCTTTTGATGAGAATCATATGGTATGATGGTGAAGAAAGTTGAAAGTGAGCCTGATTGTAATTTTTTACAATAAAATATTGGTTAATTTTATGATATGATTTGTTAACATAAGTAATAAGAAAACGAATTTGATGTAGATTTAGTTTGTCTTAGTGTGACATCACTGTCAAATTATTTCATAATGTGATGATCATTAACATCAAAAGAATTTGATGTGACCAAGGTAGATAATTACTAGTGCTTAATAGACCAATAACACATCGTTCAATAAGAGGTACTATGAGATAATGGAAATTGTGAATGGGTACAAGACAATCTAATTATTGTAATGTGCTAATTACACAAAAAAATAACATCATTAATATGGAATTCAATGGTCAATTTTAGTTAATCCTATGATCATATAGGAATGATGTTTTGGATTGTAAATGTATGATATTAAGGGAAGGAAAATGATCTATGTTTGGTGACTTTGGTGCTCGATGAGAAATGGTTGTATAGTACAATTAGTAATATCATATAAGCATAACCAGTTAAGAATTCAATCACATTAGTTTCACATTCTATATTATTTTTATTGCTTGCTTACAAAAAGACTTACGTTTGTTAATTTATTTGTTCAATTAAGTTTTTTGTTCGCCTTCACTATGATTAATATCGATGTGGCATTAAAGGAAGGTTTTTATTGACTATGTATACTAATATTTAAAAGTAAATTTTATTTATATTTACAAAATAGCGAGACTTAGTCAACTACTAAAAACTATGGGAAGTGATCAATAACACTTGTGATTTACATTAAGATTCATGCGATAATGAGATCAAATTAGTTGACACACCTAGCTATGACCAAAGAAGAATGGTAGAGTTAAATGCTAGAGCATTGAACTACCTTCATTGTAGCAAATATTGTAGTGAATATAATCTAGTTATGGAGTTTCATATCGCACATGAAGTTTGAGAGAAGTTAGAAGTAAGTTATGAAGGAATTTCAAAAGTTTAAGACACAAAAATAAATATTATTGAGCATGATTATGAGATCTTTATAATGAAAAAGGACATGTTTATTGAATTTACAAACATTAATAATAGATTAACAAATTTTAGGAAAGTGTTTTTTGTTATAGAGCTTCTATGAAAAGTGATAAGAACTCTACCAAAGGAGCATGACCATCTTCACACAATAATATAGCCAACTAAGAAATTAAACAATCTCACATTAGATTAGTTACCTAAAGAATTGTTGATGATAAAGATTAACATGAGTAGAAGTGCTAAAGTGTAGGCTTTAATAAACAAGCCAATGGTTGGAACATAGAAAGAATATTCATTAGCATTTAAAGCAAGGAAGAATGATTCAGACACATTATCCATCACTTCCATGGATTTGGAAGAATAGCCAAAATTAGTATGTTAAAAATTTGGCAAAATGTTTTTTAAATAGTTATTCTAAAAAGATGAAAAAATTGGACAATAATGCGACAACATGACGTTATGAATTTGGCAAAACTAGACATGTTTGAGTGGAATGTCCACAAGTCAATGAAACTAAAAGGATGGGAAACAAAAAGAAGAAAATGAAGAAAAAAAAGCTTTTCATACTACTTGGAATGCACATCAATAAGTAGGAAGGTATTGTATGTTTCATAGAAAAGGATGTTGAATCAAGTACATCTAATGAAGAACAAGATAAGAAGGTAAGTGGTTATTCTTTTGAAATTCTTGATAACAATTACTTAGAAACTATTAGTGTTTTAAATTATTTAATATTTACACATAAAAATTGAAAATGATACATGAAAAAATTAAGTAAACAAAAAATAGTAATAGTTCAAATTCTTGATAGAAAAAGCTTCCATATTTTTTTAGAATGCTTCTATGGAACTAGAAATCAAAAATTTAGAAATAGATTTAATACCTTAAACTTGCAAAAATTTCTATTGCTTCACTTATTTATTTTCCTTTGCATAAATATATTTATTCTTTTGAGCATATGTATAATATTTGAAATGTTAAATGTTTTTTTTTGTAGAAAAAGACATAGTATTAAGGATTATCAAATCAAGAAAAGAATTTTTTGTTCAAAATATTGTTTCAGTTAGATATTAAGAATGACAAAATGAATACACTTGTAGTGAATGTTAGTGGTCAAGCCAAACATAGATAATAGAGAATATGTTGTATTAATAGGTTAGTTGTAATTTACTTAGGAATTTTTTTTGTAGAAGTAAGCATTCTAGCTATACAAATAGAAGTCAGATTTTTTAATTACTAAGTAAAAAATTTAAAATTTTTATAGACATAAATAGAGATAAATAAAGATCTAGCTCATGGGTATTAGATAATTGTTGATCAAGACATATGTTTAGAGACTAATCAAAATAGATTTGAATAACATGCGGTTTAAGTAGATAGGAAACACTAGGAGACAAATTATAAGGAGAAAGATTAGGGGCCATTACAATTTTCTTATCATGTTCATGTCACAAGAATTTTAAATCATTTCAAATGGATGTAAGATGTGCATTTTTAAATGTCGTAATAGAAGAAGATGTGTATAAAGAACAACCCCAGGTTTTAAGACCCATGCAAAAGGTGATAATGTATATAAGTTTAAGAAGGCACTTTTGGGCATAAGAAAGATGCTCTTGCATAGTATCATAAATTGAGTAATTATTTAGTTGATAATGATTTTAAGAAAGAAAAAGTGCATACAATATTATTCTAAAAAACATTAGATGCTATTTTATGGATTGTACAAGTTTGTAAGCACAAATAAAATAATGTGTAAAGAATTTAGTGACCTAATGGCAAGAGTTTAAGATGAGTATGATTGGTGAGATGAATTTATTCTTATGATTACAAATTAAGCAACGAAAAGATAAGATACTTTTTTACAAATTAATTCTTTAAAAGAATTATTCAACAAATTTTGTTATGACCATATGTAACATGGGAATTATCTATTCAATTAACAAATCTATTTAAATTTGGAGAAATGGTAAGGAGATTCATTTTCTTAAGATTTTATAGTCGTCTTATTGGAGCCTTACTATATCTCATGGCTAGTAGACTAAGATCTTCTTAAGTGTTCACTTACTTGCTAGATACTAATCAAATCAAAGGGAAAATCATTTGTAGGTGCCTAAGCCAATCTTCAAATATTTAGAAGGTACAACAATCTTATGATTATTGTACCCTAAAAAGAAATTTTCAAGTCATCTTATAGTTCAAACAAATTGAGACAATGTAGGCTTTATGGCTGGTAAGAAAAGTTTCTTAAGTGTATGTTAATTCCTGAGAAATTGTCTAGTTTCATGGACAAGTAAGAAGTAATTTGGGTAGCCTTATTGACCATAAAGCCATGTATGTTGAATTTAGAAGTTGTAGTTCTCAAGTGCTATGGTTAAGACCAAAGCTTTAACATTATGGTTTAGATCTCTCAAACATTTTCATTAGAATTAATAATACAAGAACCATAGCCTAAGTAAAGAACCAAGTTTAACATTTTAGGACCAAGCACATAAATGCAAGATATCATTTTATTAAAGATCAAGTAGTTAAAGGCATAGTAGAATTCGAATATGCTTCTAACATGCAAAAATTTATAGACATGCTGATTAAATCACTCCCAAAAATTAAACTCAAAATCTTAAGGTGACAACCAGCTGTAAAGTAAATTTTGTTTTATTGTACCAACTTTTTTATGGTACCAAAGGGGAACGATGATCATTGTTTAGATAAAATTTGAAATAATCAAGATTTGAGGGAAACTAGATAGTAAGAGAGAGGATATGTTCTTGATTTTTAATACATCTTGTAATAGTATATTTGTTAAATATATCCTTTTACTTATTATATTTTATTTATCTAAACATTTAAGCCTCATCATAATCAAAAGAGGAAGAATTTCAAGTGACACTTGTGTTTGGTGTCCCTCACTATAAATCTTTAACATTTTATAGTAATGGAATTATTTGGTAGGAATTAGGATCAATTATAGTTAACCCCAACAAACGTAATGATAGTAAAGATTAATGTGAAGTAGAGTTAATCCTGGCATGACTACATGACTGCACAAGATTAGTATAACTCCAAATGGAACATTTGTGTATTTTATACAGTGCTATTACGACATCCATCCCATATGGGAAAGAGATCAATTTCTTAAAGCTAGGGCAACTTCACTGATATTCTTCTAACATCCTGAGTTTACGTTGTGAAGCTCCTCCATGGTAATCAAAACAGTATTAGAGGTGAGATGGACTCACCAACATATGAAAAGTCTTTGTTCTCTTGTATCCTATTTGAAAACCATTTGATCACTTATGATTTGCTACACTTGACCTCTCAAAAAACTTCGTGAGGCTAGTTGTAGCGTTTGGACTGATTCACTCGATAATGTTGGTGAAGATTCAGAAGACTCACTAGGTAACGAGTGTGGTTATCTATATAGTAAAAGATCAAAATAATTAAGGTAGTGCTTACTTAACAATCTTTGGGTAAATCCAAATCATAGACAATGATACCTAATTTTTTTATAATTTTAGATGGTCTAGTACCATAGGCATGTAATTTCATAAGCGATCTTCTTGGGGTTGACTCTTACCAATTGTCAACTATAATTGACTCCTACAATGATGAAGTTATAAGAGACTAATTGGAAATTGAGGAGTCAATTTTGTCATGGCTACAAGTTTGAATAAGGCTAGTAGACCTCTAAGTGAAACCTCTATCTTATTTATGAGACTAAACTACATTAGGTTTCTTTTAAAGGAAGTCAATTCTTTAGACTTATGTGGTCTTTCTTTATTTATATTTTTCATGGCTTTAATTCATGCAAAGGATTTTGAATATTATTACATCTTTTTTGCTAAAACTATTCTAAAAATGTATACAAAATTGTTGAGCTAAAGTTGTTATTATATAATTACTATTGCTTCATGGCTTTTAGAAGATCATTTTTCATTCTTACTATTGTAGCAATGACTCCAGATCATCTATGACATTGTTAATAAAGAAAGTAATCATTTTTAAAAGAGGCATACACTTGTAGTAATGACAATTCAAGTTATGGGTAACAATATCTATGTGGGAAGCATACATTTTATTAGTTCCATTAGGTGTAACAATCAATTTATCCCATATCTATTTAATTGTAATGTTAATGTGCATCTTAAGATAATCAATAGGTGTTAAGCTACAACTATCTCTTAAAAATTGATTTTAATTCCACTATAAAGATCAATAATTGAATCAATTTATCAATTGGATTTTATAAAAGATTATCATATACTATTTCAATTGGTCTAACATAACTATTTGAAATTAAATTTAAAATCCAATAATTTATCAATTCTAAAAGTGGAAGAATGACTTTTCCTAAAAAGGAAATGGTATTTCATTTATTTGTTTTTATTCGATGGTGGATTGTAGTTAAACCATAAAGGAAACGAGCAGCAAGGTTTGTTCATTTTGAATCTCTGTTGGATGCTAAGGAATTAGAATCCTTGTTCTAACACCACATGTTTAACATTGAAGGACATCTGAAGATGGTGAATTTTGTGTGTAAAACTATTTCAAAATTAGAATGCCAAAAAGAAAACATGCCTTAAATAACAACAACAAATATTCACCCAAATTGCAATAAAGGGTGTTAACAAAAAAATTTTCATAAAAGAAATTACACTTAGAAATTATATGGTGGTTTTTTTATTATTCAATGAGACTTCATCAACCCTTAATCTATTTGGAGTTTTTCCAAGTGTTTCATTTCATTCCTCTGCCAATGGCTGTAGAGAAATCATAAGAACTTGTTCTAGTCTATCAAGCATAAGAAACAATGTCTTTTGTATGTTTTTTCAAGGGTGAAACTCTTGGCATCATTGGTTTCATTGAAATCTCAAAAGATAACATTCCTTGAGTTTTTCAAAGCTCAAAGTCATCTACTTTATAAATTGTTTTATGGTGCAAACTCAACCCATTAGAGTTTGAAAAAATTAGAAAAAGAAAACTCTTGGTCATCTTTTTGTAGTAGAATCACTGATTTACAAAATTTGATAATTTGTTGCACAATCACACCTAAGATTTCAACAAATTATTTCAATAAAACTGCTAGATATAACAAAATGCACATACCCATTAATGTACTTGCTAACTAATTCTTTCACTTTATTGTCTTGACATTAAATCTTGAAGCTATGTTCCACCAATTTGACCATCATGCTCAAAATATATCATAAAAAAAATTAAACTTGTCACTTTACCAGCTAGCTAAAAAATCTATTTGGATACTCATTCACCCCAAGCTATATGACCCACTAGTATGCAATTTTTTCCTATCATACTAAAGAAGCCTACAAATGTGTCATATATACCAGAAATGAAAATGCTATCATGTGACTCATAGTTATCCAATACCCTAATCCATAATATAAAAGCCATAAATATCCAATTAAAAAAAAAATCCCCACCAAAACATGAGCCTAAAATATATGATAATTATCATATTGCTAAAGCCCTCAAATAGTAATCAAGTACCCCTTAATATGTAATATTCCTGATCCTATTCATGAAATATAAGTATAATGTCATCCAAAAGATCAACAAACTCTAATGCTTCAAACTTGAGCTCTCAAGTAACTCTTAACAACTTGTTCTTAGATAAGTATGCTGGGTAGTGTTCTTGGGAGTTCAGTAGGGAATCCTAGAGTTATATTGTAAAACTAAAAGGAAATATTAAGGCTATATATATATATATATATATATATATATATATATATATATATATATATATCTACACATACATACATATATTTGTATCAATGTATGTATATATTAGTAAGTAATGGAAATAATCATTATGAAGTATAAAATTTCATTAGTTGTATCTTTATTCAGTGAATTAAATTGATTCTTGAAGTTTTGAAACTAAAAAATAGATGCAAAGTGTTCGACAAATAGTGCAATTCTCCTTCAATACTCAATCAAATCAAAAGACCAAGCACTACTGTGCCATCACATTGGCTAGCACTTAACAATTGGTAATGTCAATCACATGCACTAACCATGTAGGGACCTAAGAATCCTCAATAATTGCATGCAGTCCTTAGAATATGTCTTAGAACATCATCTAATCACTAAGGGACTAAATGTGCAACTTTTCACTATCGCATTGAACTCACAAATGGAACTCAGGCAAATTTAAGGCCTCTTACGATTAATCCAACTCTCCTATAATTTGAACAAATCATGCAGAATGGCTACCTCCTTGTCAATGTAGTAGCAATATCAAACTTGCAGATCATTGGTAAAACCTTCACAATTTGTGGTCCTTTTTATCCAAATTTTCATTTTAATTAAGACAAATTCCATTGGTTATTAGCATCAATCCAACTATTATTTGCTAATGTTTAGGCACTATTTTTATTTCTTCAAAACAAAATCTTGTATCTATGGTCTTATCAATCCTTAATTAGCTATCTATAGTAGAATGAATTACTTATAAATCATTAGATTTTCTTTAAAACCTAATTGAAAAATATGGGGTAAAGTAAATGTATCATATCGTTTCCTTTCAACTATAAATAAACTATTTTGAGAAATAAGGGTTCTTCAAACTTTAAGTCAACTTTTTGTGGTACAATCATTTACATACATAAGGGTTTCCTCTAAACCCTATACCATAATCAAATTAAACATCAATCTTATATTAGTACTTGATCTAATGTTATTTAATATGCTTCTTATTATTTTATTGACTATCTAGGCTATCCCTTATGTTTTTTTGGCTCGAAATCTTTGGGCTTTAAAATTAGGAACAATATCTAACTTATTAGTACAGCAACCATGGCTCTACATAAGCTACCTAGTAACTCCCAAATATCATAGCTAAACCTACGATATTGAACTTTTTTTAGAGGCCTTCCATGGGCCACACACATTAGCCAAATAACCATCCACAATTTTAACACAATGTCTAGGAAACTAATATTTGCCACATATGTTGTCAACCAAAATAAGAAATCAAGCCAATGTTTTGGACAACATGACAATTATAATTTGGCTCTTGGAGAAGCCTTGCATATCTCTATGGCTTAACCTGAGCCTTCCAACTGTCCTTAAAGTGATTTACAAAGCAGTTCCTTTTCTAATTGACTTATCATTTATAACAATAAAAAGCTCACTAAAGTTAATAAAATTTGTCCAACAATAGGACTCCCTAGTAGTGATAAACTCAATACAAAAAAATTCACAGATCTATCCAGAAACAATATTTATCTTCTATATGTCTATGAGAAAATCTTAACTATTGATATACCCACGTTCTTATACCAACTAAGCTTTTCATATATTGGACATCATCTTTTAGGATTAACTAAGAACCTAAAGTCTTTTTAAACATGAACAAGGGATTAGCCATGTCATAATAACAATATCTAATAATCTAATTTTGTTCATATCATTATGTACTCCCAGTAAAAACCCAAACCTTCATGCGAACAAATAATGAACCAAGCCAATGTAACGAACTTTCATGGATTAAAACTGAGCCATTTCAAGCTTTGCATAAAAAAAATAAGGGCTATGTTCACCTTAAAAGCCATCTAGATTCATAAAAGGGTGCAAATGCTTCTCTCATATCACTTAATAGAGACATTTCAAAAGCTTCCCATGAACAAGTTAAAAAAGAAAAACCTTGGTTGCAAGAATTCTTTGGTTTTGGCTACTATTTTGAAGTGCTAACATAATTTCATAGCCTATCTAAGTCAATTGAGCACACAAAATATTCTAGTGATTTTTTAATCAAGAAACCATGGTTGTGAATAAATATCCCAATTATACCATAGTTCTTATGTTTCAAACAAGAAGCACATCATTCTTAATCCAGATATTAGGTAGTATTTATGGAGTAGTATTGTTCTAAAGCAACTTGCAAGAATGCAAACCATATAGCAATAAGTCTTTGCAAATAACGTGGATCACTCATAATTTTTAATAATTTTGATTTAAATATTTCCATAACATGAGTATTTTAAGAACTTGACATTCACTTCCACATGGACTATTATTGTGGCATCTTCATTTCAAAATAGCCTAATCATCAAGCTTGGATGTTCAAAATTTGATTAAATTTCTATTATTTATGGTTAAAGAACCATGGAAAAAAATTACATAAGAATTCTCAAATTACATGTGTAATAATGAGATCATTAAGGATCTCAACTCTAGCATGCATTTAATCATAAAGTTGTACTTTTACATCTTAGGTATCGATCAAAATTAATAATTGTGTTTTTTTGAATTAAATTCATAGGTCATTAATAGATCTTGATTTAAAAATAATAACACTTATCTCTTTGTTAATGCACTAGGTCACAATTTTGTTGAATTTTACAAGCAACAAATGTTAAGAATTTTATTCAAATAGGATTCTTTAGAGTTAATCAAGTTTAGTTTTGAAGAACATGACATTCACTACTGAAGATGGTAAATTAGTGGTCTTTGAATTACTTGGAGTGTTAAATAAGCTTCAAAGAATGAAGAAATATACTTCAAATTTTAAAATTTTTTCCATTTTTATGAAATATGATGTTAGTTTTTTTATTATTAATTCTACAACACATCTGTCCACTTGTATCAACTTCAAATCTAATAAGAGAAAGTAAATTGTTATACCATTTTGTTGATTTAGGAAGCCTCTTGGAATCAATTTTCACTCACTCAATCATTTACTTTGTTAACTCTAGCTTATGAATTTTTAATTTCATTTTAGTTAAATTTGAAAAATAAAAATTAGTAAAAATAATTCTTTTTTCATATATATATATATATGTATATATATTTATGTTAAGCCTAAAACTAAAGCTTGGCCCAAGTGCAATGCATACAAGTTAATTAGGCTCAACTAGGCCTCGAGTCAAGAGACAATTGGAACTAAGTAGGTTCAAGCACCATCACAATCTGGTGAGGGAAGGAACGAGCAAGGTAAATCTTGAAAAAAAGGGCAATTAGTCATGTTTGAGCAAATATGTTAAACCTATAGGAATGAAGTAGCCAAGCAGATAAAATTTGCGGCCCAAAATATGGGAACAAAATTAATTTCAACTCACATTATTCAAGAAGAAAATGTAGAAACATTTTAATATCTTGTTATGTGTGAATAAAATATTTCCAAAGTCAAACACTCAATGCTAGACCATGCATAAAGTTTTACAATGCAATTGTTGATCAAATGGCTAAGAGTTCATGTTCTGGTAAATGATGGTTCAAGGCACTAACTAGATGACCAAAACCTCATTCAATGTTATGGATAATTAGCATTCTTTCTTCTTTATCAATTAACCTTTCCTTGGATTTCTTAGCTCATAGTTCTTCAATGTGAATTTTATGGTATAGATCATTACCTCCTTTATTATAAATATATCAAATGATTAAGATCTATTCTAACATGATGACATAGCCCAATTTTAATTCTCAATGATCTAACCATACATAATTCTATCATTTTTACATTTGTTGATCTAACCAATGAGAGCATATCCAATTTGATCCAATAGCTAAGCTTTATACCATCTAATTTCTAATTCATTGGAAGTTAATTGTGGCATTTTAAAGCCACTCAAAAGAATTTTGCATGCTATTAGGTAATAGCTTATAAAATTAGTTTTCTTTAATTTTTTACTACTATGGTCAAAGGTATTATATAAAAATCTGGCCATTATGAATTAAAAGTCTATTGAACATGAAAAAAAAATTTAGATCTTATCAAAACACAACATAATATTGTACTTTTATATAATATCTTGGCAGCCTACTATAGCTTAACACGAGTTGAAATTCCAAACTCTTCCAACTAAACCTAACACTTAATAGTTTTCTCTCTACCATTCATAATTTTGGGATCTTTATTTTTTCCTCTATTCATAAAAAATATAAGAAATTGTATAGTATTATCAAAACTTCTTTTCCTTACAATAATTTTCTTCTTTTTATACATTATGCAACACAAAGTTTGCATAATCCTAAGTATCATTTGTTTTTGTTAAAGAATTAAGTTGGGCATAATTTTAAAACCCATAGTTTATTTTCCTCTTATTGGATACAGGCACACTCATTTGATTTCAATTGATGTTAGAGTAGGTTCGTAACAAAATGGTGAGTCTAATGACTAGTTTTATCTATAATATATGTTTTTCTTTTTTTCGTTAAGTTTACTTAATTTATAATTTTGTTGCACATTAGTTTCACATTCTATAATATCTTTTTGTTTGCTTAGAAAAAGACTTATGTTTGTTAATTTATTTGTTCAATTAAGTTTTTTGTACGACTTCACTATGATTAATATCGATGTAACATTAAAGAAAGGTTTTTATCGACTCTGTATACTAATATTTAAGGGTAAAGTTTATTTATATTTAAAAAATAGCGAGACTTAGTCAACTTATTGAAAACAATGGGAAGTGATGAAAAACACTTGTGGTTTACATTAGGATTTATGCGATAATGAGATCAAATTAGTTGACATGCCTAGCTATGACAAAAGAAGAATGGTAGAGTTAAATGCTAGAGCACTAAACTACCTTCATTGTAGCAAATATTCTTGTCAATATAATACAGTTGTGGAGTTTCATATCACACATGAAGTTTGAAAGAAGTTAAAAGTAAGTTATGAAGGAATTTCAAAAGTTCAAGGAACAAAAAGAAATATTCTTAAGAATGATTATGAGATCTTTATAATGAAAAAGAACATGTCTATTCAATTAACAAACATTAATAATAGATTAACAAATTTTGGAAAAGTGTTCTTTTTTATAGAGCTTCTAAGAAAAGTGATAAGAACTCTACCAAAGGAGCATGATCATCTTCACACAATAATAGAGCCAACAAAGAACATAAACAAGCTCACATTAGATTAGTTACCTAAAGAATTTTCGATGATAAAGACTAAAATGAGTAGAAGTGCTAAAGTGTAGGCTTTAATAAACAAGCCAATGATTGGAGCATAGAAACAATATTCATTAGCATTTAAGGCAAGGAAAAATGATTAAGACACATTATCCATCACTTCCATGGATTTGGAAGAATAGCTAAATTTGCATGTTAAAAATTTTGCGAAAAATTTGGCAAATTTTTTTTAAAATATATATTAAAAAATGAAGAGAAAAATGGAGAATAATGCGACACCATGATGTTATGAATTTGGCAAAACTACACATGTTTGAGTGGAATGTCCACAAGTCAATGAGACTAAAAGGATGGAAAACAAAAAGAAGAAAATGAAGGAAAAAAGCTTTTCATACTACTTGGAATGCACATCAATTAAGCAGGAAGGTATGGTTTGTTTCATAAAAAAGGATGTTGAATCAAGTACATCTAATGAAGAACAAGATAAGAAGGTAAGTGGTTATTCTTTTGAAATTTTTAATAACAATTACTTAGAAACTATTAGTGTTTTAAATTATTTAATATATACACATAAAAATTAAAAATGATATGAAAAAAATTTCTAGATTTTTAATGAAAGAAATTAAGAAAACAAAAAATAGTAATAGTTCAAATTCATGATAGAAAAAGCTTCCATAATTGTTTAGAACGCCTCTTTAAAAGTAGAAATCACGAATATAGAAATAGAGATTTAATATCTTAAACTTGAAAAAATTTTATTGCTTCGCATATTTATTTTCCTTAGCATAAATATGTTTCTTCTTTTGAGCATATGTCTAATATTTCAAATGTTAAATTTTTTTGTACAAAATGTCATAGTATGAAGGATTATCAAATAAAGGAAAGACTTTTTAGTTCAAAATATTGTTTCAAATTAGATATTAAGAATGAAAATACGAATACACTTGTAGTGAATGTTAGTGGTAAGAAAAACTTAGATAATAGAGAATTTGTTGTTTTCATAGGTTGGAAGTAATTTACTTAGGAATTTTTTTGTAGAAGTAAGCATTCTAGTTATACAAATTGAAGTCACACTTTTTAATTACTAAGTAAAAATTTACAATTTATATAGCCATACATAGAGAGAAATAAAGATCTAGCTCATGGGTATTAGATAATTGTTGCTCAAGGCATATGTTTAGAGACAAATCAAAAGTGATATGAATAACATGTGGTTTAAGTAGATAGGAACACAAGTAGACAATTCTAAGGAGCTAGATTAGAGGCCATTACACTTGCCTAATCATATTCATGTCACAAAAATTTTAAATCATTTCAAATGGATGTAAGACGTGCATTTTTAATTGTCATAGTAGAAGATGATGTGTATAGAGAACAACCCTGGGTTTTGAGACCCATGCATAAGGTGATTATGTATATAAGTTTAAGAAGGCACTGTTTGGCATTAAGAAAGTTGCTCTTGCATAGTATCATAAATTGAGTAAATATTTAGTTGATAATGATTTTAAGAAAGAAAAAGTGCATACAATATTATTCCAAAAAATTCTAGATGCTATTTTATGGATTGTATAAGTTTGTATCAATGAAATTATTTTTGGAAGCACAAATAAAATAATGTGTAAAGAATTTAGTGACCTAATGGCAAGAGTTAGAGATGAGCATGTTTGGTGAGATGTATTTATTCTTACGATTACAAATTAAACAACTAAAAGATAAGATTTTTTTTGCAAACTATTTCTTTAAAATAATTATTTAACAAATTTTGTTATGACAATATGAAACATAGGAATTATCTATTGAATTAAAAATTATATTTACATTTTGAGAAGTGGCAGGGAAATCCATTATCTATAGACTTTATAATGCCCGTATTGGATCATTATTATATCACATGGTTAGTAGACCGAAGATCTTCCTAAGTGTTCACTTACTTGCTAGACACTAATCAAATCCAAAGGAAAATCATTTTAGCTGGTTAATTCAATCTTCAAATATTTAGAAGGTACAACATACTTAGGATTATTGTACCCAAAAAAGACTCTTTCACATGATCTTATAGGTCAAACAAATTGAGATAGTGTAAGCTCTATGGTAGGTAAGAAAAGTATCTTAAGTGCATGTTAATTCCATAGAAATTGCCTAGTTTCATGGACAAGTAAGAAGCAATTTGCATAGCTGACCATAGTGCCGAGCATGTTGAATTCAGAAGTTGTAGTTCTCAAGTGCTATGGTTATGATGGTTTAGATCTCTTAGATATTTTCATTAGAATTAATAATATAAGAACCATAGCCTAAGTGAAGAACCAAGTTTAACATTTTTAGGACCAAGCACATAAATGTAAGATATCATTTCATTAGAGATCAAGTAGTTGAAGGCATAGTAGAATTCGAATATGTTTCTACCATGCAAAAATTTATGGACATGTTAATTAAATCACTTCCAAAAATAAAACTCAAAATTGTAAGGTGACAACCAGCTGTAAAGTAAATTTCGTTTTATTGTACCCACTTTTTTATGGTACCGATGGGGAACAATGATCATGGTTTAGATAAAATTAAAAATAATCAGGAGGTGAGGGGAATTACATAGTAAGGGAGAGCATATATTCTTGATTTTTAATACACCTTGTAATAGTATATTTATTAAATATATCCTTTTACTTATTATATTTTTATCTAAACATTTATGCCTTGTCATCATCAAAAGCGGAAGATTGTGAAGTGACACTTGTGTTTGATGTGCCAAACTGTAAATGTTTAACTTTTTTTGTAATGGCCTTGTTTGGTAAGAATTAGGTTTAGCTTTGAAGAACAAGGTATGCAGCTTAAAATATGGCGAATTTTGGCCTTCAACACATCTTTATTTGTTCAATAAGCTAAAAAGATTAAAGAAATGTACATCAAATTTTAAAAAGTTTTCTTTTTTTTAATGAAACAATATGTTAGCTTATTTACATTAAAACTTAAAAAACATCTCTTCGCACATATTAATTTGAAATCCTACTTAAGCATTTGAATTATTAAATATATTTATTGATTCGCAAAACATCTTGTATTGCATTTGTTTTGTTCACTCAATGCCTTTATTAAATCTCTCCTATCAATTCTTGATAAATTTCATTTTGCTTAGATTAAAAAAACATTTAAACATTTTTTCTATTTTTATAATCAATATATATATATATATATATCTTAAGCCTAATTAAAGTGCAATGCACTCGGGCTGATCAAGTTTGAGTGGGCCTGGGAGGCCTCGAGTTAGGAGACCATTCAAACGAAGTAGGGTTGAGCAATATCATTTGCTAGGCTGATTAAATCATGGATAGTGCTGAACCCAATCAAGGTTAACTATCAAAATTATCTTCTTTCCATCCATTAACCTAACCGTGAATCCAACAGTTCAAAGCTCTGAAGTTTGAATCCTATGACAAAGATCATTCTAGCATTTACTATTAATGAATTCAATGGTGTACATCTCATATGATGTTATGAAATGGCCCAAATATATTCCTACATTATGCAACCATCCATTATTCTTCCATTATTACGATCATTGATCTAATAGGCTAGACCTACTCCTAGTAGATTCAAGGGCACCAATCAATCACACTTAATGGCTAATTTCAAAGCTATTTTTTGTGTTGTTGTAGAAGCTGTTTGGGAGAACTTTTTAAGTTTTTTTGTAACGTCTTGTAAAATTTCTATTGCTTGACTTTCTAGTAGCTATTATCAAACTTTTTATAAACAATTATGAATGAAGGTGCTAATGAATGTTAACAAAATTTGTTATGATATTCTATTGCAGTAAAATCATCAAACACATTATGCTTTAATACTACTTAATATTCCAAACACTTCTTAGCCATGTTGAACGCATCTAAACTTTTAATTTCTCAATTCTCTTCATAATTTTGACTTTTTTGTGATGTAGTTTATTCATTAATAAGCATAAGTTGTATTTTTTTATCAAAATGTTTTTATTAATGTATTTTTTTAGGTTTTGTAGTCCAATTTTTATGAAAGGCTAAGCTTCATTTGATCTAATTAAAAAGTTGGATTTGGGTTTAGCTCACAAAAGCTCGGGTTATATTGAACCCATAAAAGCTAATAAGTTTGTGGTCAAATGTAAAGAAAAAAATTATGATATTTAATTGGACTTATCAAACCATAAAATTTTCTTTTATTACCTTATGATTCATTTGCTTCTTGTTGCTCATGCCACACACTTTCTCCTCCTTTTCCTGGTCAGTCGTAACAGATAGAAGTATATGTTGGGTTTATAAGCTTATTAAATGATGCATTTTATATATAAATGGTAATATGTCCATAATCTATTCTAATGTGATCCAAGTCTTGTATTAGGAAATGCTAATAAAATATGGTCTGAAACCCTTAATCCTAATGAAAGCTCCTTTGTTGAAGTTTTTTTGAAATTTAGATTTAAAACACGATAATTCCAATTGTTGGTATTAAAAACAACTAAAATTATAATCTAATTTATTATGTTCTCAATATCATACTTGTACTATAAGCATTTTTTGCTAAATGATGCACTAAATTTTTCTTTATTAGTTATTAATTCCACTGATTGTAATAATATCATTCAACTATTGTTTGCATGATAATACATTATGCACACATTTCTCATGCCATAATTTAATAATTCTCTTGTGTGAAAACACTATTATCTTTATTATATTTATAAGTTAGCACTAATTGTGTTGTATAAAACTCAACTAACAAAACTTGGAACATTTTTCTACTTTGATTACTATACTTTTATGATACAAGACTTCACACTATTATGACCATAGAATCACCTCATTGTTTTCATTAATGCTCTTGCATGCTCTTGTAGTTAGCTGAGTTAGCTAAGTTTCACAGTTTATCGTATTTCACTCCTTGATATACTATATTGCATCACATGTTCAATATCAATTTATTCTCTTTTCTCAACAAGCAATACAATTAGCGATATTTATCATGACATTATTATAGTTATATCATAACCATGTTCTACTGCTACAACCAATGTCTTCTTTAATATTTTATTCATAATTACGACTTGATTGGTATTGCTAACGAATTGTCCTATAGGATTAAAAAAAATAATAGTGTACAATACTCATTACATGGTTTTCATTGATGTTTTTCCTACAATGTACTATGTCACCTTCTACCATTATACTAAATGATTCTTTATAGTGGTAGAATTAGGATTAAGCTAGCTTATTTACTAACATTTACAAGCATTTAAGCATAAAAAATAGAAATTAAAATATATTTGTTAACCAAATGAGGGTCTACCAAGGTCATGATAAGTATTGAAAAATAAAAGATTATAGACTTTTTAACATATAGAAGATGTGAAATGAATTTCAAATCATTGCATTGTAATAAAAGTCTATAATAGTAATAAGAAATTTTGATCGTGATATGAGTTTTTGGCTAAATGAAACAATTAATTTTCAAAATTTATGGACTCATTGACCATTCATGTGTTTGGTTCTTATGGATTAAATTCTTATTTATAGACGTTTTGTAAAAATCATCCTAAACACATCGAATTAAGGTTGTCACATTCTAGGAATATTTCCTTATCCATAAAAATGCTGATAAGAAACTTTAGGTGCCAAAACTTTCATAGACATTCTTAATAAAATTGTAGTCATTCATTGTCATCAGATTTTTCATTAACCAAGTTGCAACAAAAAGGATATTCAATTTTCATATAGAAGTTTAGTGCAGTAGTATGTTGTATTTGTGTATGTTACATCATATATTATCAGCCTTAAAAAAGGTACAAAACAAATTGTGCATATCATTATTTGCAGGAAATATTATCATCTCTTTCTTGTTTTCTTTAGCATAATAGACAAAACATAAATTGAATTACTATTGAAATTTAGCTCATTAACATTAAGTCAAAATTGATGTGTCATACATGATTGTTAATTTGAAGATCACTTATCGTATGCACACTATGCACTTTTAAAACTATGAATGATGTGATATATAAGTAAAGGAAACATACAATTCAACCAATAAAAATTCCAAATTTCTTACTTTTTAACAAAGTCCAAATTGTTAATGCTCAAAAAAAATTTTAAAACACCATGTAAATGCTCAATTTTTTATGATTTTTTAAATGATGAATCTATAAATAACAAAATTTTGTGACATTTAAATTTTTTTTGTAAATGTCCTAGTTCTAAAAGTTGTAGGAATGAAAGCTAGGATCATACAAGTATGACAATAAGAAAAAAATATTCTAAGTTTAACAAGTGACATGAAATGAGTCAAGGATTGTATAGTAGGGTTAGCACAATCATATTTGCTGAATAACTCTAGGAGAAGCATTACATATAGAAAATCTTTTGGTTGCAATGTGAGAGTTAGTATGCCATTTCATTATACTAGAACAAATTCAATGTCAAACAATTATGGCCAATGTTGTCAACAATTAGCAAAGACATATTTAGCACATCATATAATACAACAATAGCTATAGTACTAATACAACATTTGAAATGGAATAAATCAAGTGTTTTATGTGAGTTTCTTTTGATCATAGCTATTGGAATTGAAGCGCATAAGATCTAAGAAATGGAAGCAACTTGGATAGAGTTGGCAAAGGGAAAATAAATTTAAGAGAAACACAAACACTGGAATGCATATGTCCTTAATAAAAAGATAAGGTGATATATCATAACTATTCTAATAGAATATCCAATGATTTAAGAATTATTTTTTTAGTTATATAAGGTCTTAAGAAGCAGTAGGGTAAGAAATGTTATAACCTTCTAGCATTGAGCTCTTTTAAAGTCACGTAGCTGAGAAAAATTTATAGAAATGAAGCTAACGATAAGGAACGAAAAGTGGAATCTTGAGCATGCTTCATGAAGAAGACAATACCACCATTTTTCATCAGACTTTGCTTAGTTTCTATGGTTTTAAGAAAGTCTACACTCTTGATGTCACATCTTATCATGTAGTAAAACCTATAGCATAGACCACCAACAAAAGTTAAGTTAGTCAGATATATCAAGCACTAAGACTTTTATTAATTTTCAGACTTGGGTGTCATATAATAGGAAGTATCTTTAATTTTTATGATTCCTAGAGTCATATGCGACTAGTCACATGAATGGTAGGGCATCGATGGTGGGCTTGTATATCATTTTCTATGAATCTTAAGGTGGCCAAGTCCCATGGGGTAGCCCCAATTGATTGGAATTTCTATAACAAAGTGGGGAAATTTGTAATGAGATTGGAGCCTAAAACATACACTAAAGATATCATCGTTATAGAGGGAATGCGAAATAATGGCTAGGTCACTAAGTATCCATTATGGTTTTCGCACATGGTTGGTTGTGATATCTTTTATTGTATCATTGGCTAGACTAATAGCTTTATTCTATTAGATATG
Organism: Vanilla planifolia; assembly: GCA_023846275.1. Classification (NCBI taxonomy): domain Eukaryota; kingdom Viridiplantae; phylum Streptophyta; class Magnoliopsida; order Asparagales; family Orchidaceae; genus Vanilla; species Vanilla planifolia. Next base: position 1,064,653 of record JAIUJO010000055.1, on the reverse strand, counting down.
TTATTAAATTATTACATTATTATTTGATTATGAAATCTTAAGGATTCCTTATCGAGAATGGCTGACTCATCTCCCATATATCATCTATAACTGCAAATGGATCAGTGGTTATTTAGGAGTTGAAAAGGGGACATCTAGGTCAATAGTTTAAAAGATTGTTAATTAGTTGGTGTTTTATGATGTTGTAATGTTTTATTCAAACACAACATTATCATTACTATTTATTGTACTTTGGACTATATAGGACCTTTGCAATAATCTTTGTTGAAGTCTTTATTTTAAATTTCAAGTGATAAATTTACACTTTAAGATAGCTTATCGATCATTTAATGATTATTTTTTATGGATTTGTATAAATATGCTTTATTACAAGTTACAATGTTTCCTACCATTTCATAGACAAGCTAGTACATATTGGCAATTTAAATAACATGGAGTGAACTAGTTCTTGCGTTAACTAGTCCTTAATTTTGTACATAATACTCATTATCACTTATTACAAAAATTAACTAAAATTATTTATTTAAAAATGGGAATGGCATTGTTATTATAACTAAATAAAGAAGCTTTTTAGATTATACAACATTTCTTTCAGTAGTTCTTAATAATATCATCAAACACAATGATGGAAGCCTGCAAACTATCATTATCAATACCACAGGATATCTTATTGACGACAATAGTTTGATACTTCCTCTTGTTTGGTAAAATACTCGACACAAGTTTAGCACTTTTATCTCATCTCATGATCCAATTCATACTCCAAGCTCTACTGATTACATGGCCACATTGTAGGGCTATAAAAGCAATTTAAACCACGTATCACTGTAACAAGTGCTTTGGCAAATAAAAAATATCTGGTGACATCCTTTTATGGTACACGACCAATAACGAATCCAAAATCTCTAGTGGGAGCCCAATCAGTTGGTATATATCTTATTTTTCTCACTCTAGCTTAGGAGGACATTATTAGGGCTTATAAGATCATAGGCTATGTAATCTTCAATACATAATCATAGTTAACATCATGATTATTTTTCTTACGTTTAACTAGGGCAATCTGACCCTAATCTATCATTTATGATTTCTTAAAATCCCAAATCGTTTGTTAACAATCCATGTCTCTTATAAATCTACTCTATTATCTAATTAATCTATTGTTTCTACTAAGAACTAACATGTTTGGGTATCTTCCCTATTCATATTTCATGTATTTTGTCAAATCCTTATCGATAATTTATAAATCCATTTCTTGGACAATATAACTCATTATTCTTACTCTTTAACAATAATTCCCATGAACTTCACTACTAACACTATCTTTCCTCATAAAATAACTATAATTACATTCTTTCTTAATGGCCCCTCTTTAGTTTCCCAAACCTCATAAAACAATTATTTGGGGTGTTAATCATAGGTCCTTTGGCCAAGGCTAGCACAACTCCTTATGCTAAAATAGTCATCTTAATCACTCTAATTTTGGTCTAACTGATAATGCCATGAAATGATGGCCTCATTTATAGTTTATTAAAGGCTTACTAAAAGTATTATTTTCTTAATTCAACAATAATTCGTATCTTAAAGTTTGGTTCAGATAAAACCTTAGTCCTAAGGAAAGTTTTTTTACCAATTTCATAAGTTATTTTAAACATTGTTAAAGGTTTTTATTCCAAATTTAACTTCATCCATGCCATGGATTTTTGGGTTCTCAAACTTAAGTTTGAGTTTCAAACCCCACTGAAATTTAAAATTTAAATAATAGATATTAAAATTTTAAATCTTGGACATACAAATTTGAAATTTAAAAATTTTTGATTTGGGATGTAAAATAATATAACTTTTAATATTAATTGTTCTTATCTAATCATAATTAATGATAACTCCATACGAGGTTTCATCTAGAAAAACAAATGCAGTTAAAGTTGACTTGATAACTTATATTCGAGTAAATATTCATTTTTTTAATCTTTTGTATTAATCGGTAAATAAGGTTTGGATTGTTTTTTGAGGCATTTAAATTTTCATAGCATTTAATGATTGAGGATGCTACACAAGATCACCTTAGCACCTTGGAATGTAGCTTTCTTGTAGAATTTCTCTCATTTCCTCAATATTTTCGACCATAATTAGCCATATTACTATTTAGTCTAGAGCCCTCTCATGTAACCTTTGTAATTATTTGATTTGGTTGCATTAAATTAGTTTGATTTATGTTTTTTTAAAATTCCTTATATATTTAATATTAAAAATAAATTATTATTGCTTCAGTTTATTTAATTTGACAATTTGAAGCAATTATAGTGGAGCTCTTATCTGAATTAAGCAAATCACATTGCATTGACTCAACCAGCACTTTTTGTGTAAATAATTTATATTTTAGGTTGTTGACATGCTTAATAAGATATTTCATTCTACAAATGAACTTCTTATTAAGGATGTTGCACTTCATCTCTTTAGCACCAAATAATGTAGATTTTCCATTGAATTTATCTCATTTTTTTGACTATGTTGCATTGGTTAAATTATATTACTTAGCTCTTATATATATTTATGTAATAATAAAAAAATAACTTATTATTATTTGAATTGGTAGTTAACAATAATTTCAAATGAGATCTAATCTAGATAATATAAACACTATTATACTAGTCTAGGTGTGCCCTGTACAATTAAATATTCATTATAGTTTTTTAAATATTTTTTAATTGTTTTGACACACTCAATCTCATTAATATCATGGAAAGTAGGTTTCTTATGCAATTTTCTTTGTTTCTTCAATTTTTTTGCTTTATTTTCATTGTATTACCAAGTTAATTAAAATTAATTTTTGTGTGACAATACATAGCTTTAAAATTGTTTTATTACATTACTTCAAATTATTTTATTTTTAGCTTTATTTTGTTTTATAATATTTTTGTTTGCCTTTAGAGACATTTTAATTTGTATAGAATTTTATGATCGAATGTGATATACTTAGTCACCTTAGTAACTTTGAATACAACTTTTCCATACAATTTATCTCATTTCTATTTATTTTTTTTTTGTTAGTTATGATGTAAATTCAAATCGTAGCTTTTGTGACTATAAAAACCTTTTAATTATTTACCTATATTGCTTTAATTTATCTTATTTTTAGGTTCAATATACATTTTCTTAGCATCAAAATAATAATTTATTATTTTTATTCCAATTTATTTTCATAATTTGTAGTAATTTTAATTGAGGTGTGGTTGAGATGAAACAAATATAATTGTACTCATGCCAATGATGTTTATTTAATTAAATTTTCATTTAAAACTTTTTAAATATATTTTTATGGTATTGTGATGTTATACAAGAGATTTTTTATTCTTATCTTATTTGATAATTGAGGATGTTATGCTTGATCTCCGTATATATTGGAATGCAACTTTTCATGCAATTTTTCTTTTTTTCTAAAATGTTTTCCTTATATTTGGCTTTATTACATTGTAACTCTAAATCTACAATTGTGTGACCTTTACATTACTAAGCTAAGTTATGTTATAATGATTCAATTTACCTCATTTTGATCAATATTAGATATTTACTTAACAACATAATAATTATTTATATTTATTTGGTGTGATAAGTTATAATAATTCCAAATAAGATTGAGACAAAACAACCATCATAGGATGTGTCTTGATGAGCTCTGTATAGTCTAATCATCACCTTCACATTTTAAAATAGTTTATTATCTAGTAATTTTACATGTTTTAAAAGCATTTAGATCTATACTTGATTTGATGATCGAGGTTATTGCACTAAATTTTTTGAAGTTTGGAATATAACTTTCATGTGCAATTTATCTCATCTTTTAAATTTTTTATATTAGTTTTGTTATATTACTATGTAACACAAAATCATGGCTCTTGAGACAGATAAATGGCTTTGATTTTTTATATTATGTTACTTCTATCAATCACTTTTAAACATTAATATATATGTCGTCACTAATAAAAAATAATTCATTATTTTTTATGATAATTCGTTTTGGCAAGTCATAGTAATTATAAACAAGGTCTAATTGAGATGAAACAAATGTCGATGGACTGTTGTCGATGAGCTATATTTAATTATATATTGATTTATATTTTTAAATATAAATTTTATGGTTTTAGCAAGCTTTTTATGGTATTGCAATTTTTACCCTATTTAATAGTTTTAGATGCAACACTTGATCTCCTCAGTATTTTGAAAAGTAGTTTTTAAGTATAATATTTCTAATTTTGTCAAATTTTGGTTTTCATAATCTTGCATTACTATGTGAGTGTAAATCTTTTCTCACATGAACTTTACATTCAAAGGATTACTATTATTATAATACTTTAATTTATCTAATTATAATTAATATTATATATTTAAGTGATATTAAAAAATATTTACTATTATTATTGCTTATTTACTTTGGAAATTCAAAGTAACTCCAAACAAATCTTGATTAAGACAAAATAAACATTATAAGACTCATCTCGATGAGAATAATCCAACTAAATATTCACCTTTATATGTTTAAATATTCCATTTTCCATCGTTTTGGCAAGTACAAAAAGATATTTAGAACTGTGCCTGATTTAATAATTGAGGACATTGTAAATGATCCCCTCAGTATCATGAAATTGAATTATCCTATACATGTTATCTCATTCTTTAAATTTGTCTTTTTTATTTGGTTATAACATTTTGTAACTATAATTCTATTTTCATTTACCCTTGAATGCTTTTGATTAAGTTGTATTATATTAATTCAATTTATCTTATCTTAGTTGTGATGTATATTTTTTTTACATTTAAATAATAATTTATCATAATTTATGATTACTTATTTTTATAATTCATGGTAATTCCAAATAAAGTCATATAAAGACAAAAACATACTATCAGATTCGTTTTAATAAGAACTATCAAAGTTTATATTTATTATTTTTAATTTTAAATATTATGTTTTCTAAATTTCTTGCATGTTTTTTTACACATTGTGAGTCATAATAGAGTTGATGATTGAGGATGTAAAACTCAATTATATTAGTAAAATTGAATGCAATCTTCCCAAGTAATTTTTCTTATTTCATCAAACATTTCACATTGTTTTATTGTATTTCTATGTAACTCTAATTCTCCTCTTGTGTGTTTTCTTTACTTTGATTTAGTGATATTACATTGCATTGAATTATCAAAATTATGTTTTAAAACATATTTACTTAATATTTAAAAAAAAATATTATTATTTAAGCTTATTAACTTTACTACTTTGTAGTAACAAAAGCATGCCGACTGAGATGGAACAAACGTGGTTTGATTTGTTTCAACAACCACTATCGAATTATATATTAATATTTGTATTTTTAAATATATTATTTTTAAGTGATTAACCACATTTTATAAGACATTTTGATTCTTTATGATTTTGATGATCTAGATGTTACACTTCATTTCTTCAGTTCAATGAAATGTACTTTTCATGCATAATTTTTTTCATTTCATAAAAAAATTTCCTTTATTTTTGTTATATTGCTATATAAGTTTAGATTGCCTCTTGTTTAAGCTTTACATGTCTATGAAATTAGTTATGTTATAGTTCTTAAATTTATCAAATTTTAGCTTTAATATATATCTACTTAACATTAAAATAAAAATATATAATAATTTAAGCTTATTTATTCTTATAATTTAGGGTAAATCCAAATAAGGTCCAATCAAGAATAAACAAAGATTATTGCAATTGCCTCAATGAACTCTACCAAATTAAATGCTCATTTTTCTAATTGAAATATTATTTTCAAGTGTTCTAACATGCTTTACAAGATCTTTGATTCATACATAATTTGATGATTGAGGATGTTACACTTGACCTCATTAGTATCTTGCAATGCAACTTTCCTATATATGTATCTCATTTTTTTAAATGTTTTGCATTGATTTTGTTTTATGAAAGAGCAACTATAAGTCTATTATCATGCGGCCATTACATTGTACTGAATTTTCTATAATAAATTGCTTTAATTTAACTCATTTTAGCTTTACTATATATTTACTTAATATTAAATAATAATTTATTATTATTGTCTTTGCAATTCATATTAATCAACTCTATCTAATTAAATGTTTATTTTCAATATTTTAAAAATTTTATTTTATCTAGTTTTTGCTTTTTTATAAGAAAATTGATTTGTGCCTAATTAGACAAAAGAGGATCTTATAATTTTCTCTTAGTATCTTGGAATGTCGCTTTCTTGTGCAATTTATATCATTTAATTCAAATGTTTTGCTAACATTTAGCTATATTACTATGTTACTCCAAATCTCTCTTGCATTTACATAACTTTGATTTGGAAATATTGAATTTCTTATCTCATTTCAACTTTCTTACGTATTTAATTATTAGAGAAAAAACATATTATTAATTTTTTTATTTACTTGAGCAATTCATAGAATTTCAATCTTAATATATATTTACTTGATAATAAAATAAAAATTAATTGCTCATTATTCTTATTTACTTTTGTAATTTGTAGTAATTTCAATTGAGGTTTGATCATGATAAAATGAATACTGTTAGACTCCCATTGATAAGCTTTATCTAATTAATATTTACTTATACAATTTAAAGTTTTTTTCAAGGGTTTTAAATTTCTTTATGAGTCATATCAAATCATACATAATTTTATGCTTAAGGATGTTGCTCGATCTTCTAAGTATCCTGGAATTTAGTTTTTTTGAATAGTTTAACTTATTCTTTTCAAATATTTTTTGAATTGATAATTTCATGTTGTTTCAATTTATATCATTTAATATTTGTTATACATTTAATTATTATTAAAAATAATGGTTTATTATTTTTTGCTTAATTTCTTTAGTAAGTTGTAGTTATTCCAATTGAAGTCTTATCATGTTGAAATAAAAGCCATTAAAAGTGAATTAAAGAGCTCTGTGTAATTAAATATTCATTTGATATTTTTTATTTTGAAAATGTTTATGAGTAATTTTGATTCAAATATAATCTAATTATTGAGAATGTTATAATAAATTTTTCGGTGTCGTGGGATATAGCTTTCTTATACAATTTATTTATTTTTTTAAAAAATTTGTACTTTTATATAATTATATTACTGTGTCATTATAAATCTCTTCTCAAGTGAAATTTACAAGAATTTTATTTAGTAACATTATATTACATTGATTTATCTTCTTTATATTATAATATATATTTACTAAATTTTAAAATAATAATTATTATTATTTATGCCAATTTATTTCAATAATTCATAGTAAGTCTAAACGATGTTTGATTGAGTTGAAACAAAAACTCCTTTGACATTGGTTGGGTTATATTACACTATTTTGATCTTTCTAACTTTAGCTATAACCTATAATTACTTAATATTAAATAAATATTTTTATTATTATTTATTCTTATTTATCTTACTGATTCACAATATTTCCATACATGGTTTGAGTTAAATCAAATAAATGTCACTAAACTAATCTTGGGAAACTTTATTAAATTAATTATTCATTCTTTAAAATATATTTTTTCTATGGTTTTGGCAATCTTTTTGACAAGTTTGATTTGTACTTAATTTGATGATAAAAGATGTTATTATTGACATACTTTTATCCTAGAATCTCATTTTTTCATAAAATTTATCTCATTTTTTCAAATATTAATTTTTTCTTCATTGCATTACTATGTAGCTATAGATAACCTCTCATTAAAACTTAACATATCATTGATTTGATAATTTTATTCTACTTGGAACATCTCATTTTAGTTTTAATATATATTTACTAAACGTTAATATAATAATTTACAATATTTTGTTATTATTTATTTTTTAAAATTTTTAGTAATTACAAATGAGATTTGATGAGGATAAAATAAATAATATTGGTCTTGTCATAACAAGCACTATCTAACTATATATTTAATTATATAAATTTAAATATCTTATTTTTCATGTTTTTAACACCTATTGTGAGACATTTTGATTTGCACCCGAAATAATAATCAAGGATGTTAAGCACAATATCATTAATACCTTTGAATGCACTAGTATCACATAATGTATCTCATTTTCCTTAAAGTATTTTTTAATTTTTTTAGTTTTACTGTATTTTTAAAATTTATCTAATTAAAATTTAATATATAATTACTTTATATAAGATAATATTTTATTACTTTTTATTCCTCTTAACTTTGGTGATTTGGAATAATTCTAATTGAGATCCAATCAAGATGAAAGAAATATCATTAGACTTTACTGATGAGCTTTCACAAATTAAATATAAAGTTTTATATTTTTAATTATTTTTAATAGTTTTGAAATACTTTATAAGACATTATGATTTGTACTTGATTTGATAATCAAAGATGCCACTCCCTAACTTATCAGTTTCTTCTAATGTAACTTTTTTACATAAATTTTCTCATTTCTACATATATTTTGCTTTGTATAAATTACTATGAAACTTTAGTTCTTCTCTCAGGTGACCTCTACATAGCTTTATTTTTGATATATTATGTTACGTTAATCTATTTAATTTTTTAACTTTATTATATTATGAATTTAAATTAAAATAATAATTTTTTTTTATTTTTTTTATTTAACTTGGAAATTTATAGTAATTCTAAATGAGGTCTAATCAAGATTAAACAAATGTCATCATACTCATCTTGATTAGATCTACAAAATTAAATATTCGCTAATATATTTTGACTATTAGAGAATTAAGGTTTCCTACTAACATAATTAAAAAAAAATTAAACAAATGAGATAAATTATTTGATGTAGCTTAATTCTAATATACAAAGGAAATCAAGTGTAGCATCCTTGATTGTTAAGAAAGGTACAAGTAAAGATACCATATAAAGCATGCCAATAATTAATGATATAGAAATGAATATTTAAATTGATAGTACATGGACATTTTTTTAATTTTCATTAGATAACATTTGGAATTACTTTAAAATGTATAATTAAATAAATATAAGGAATAATAAAATATATTTTTAATATTATGCAAATATATATTAAAACCAAGATAAGATAAAGCAAAATAATATGATATAACCAAATCCAAGAAAATATTGGTCACTCAAAGAGAGATTTAGAGTTATACTCCAATTTAACCAAAGAAAACCAAATAATGTATGGATTAAATAAATTATATAAAAAAGTTGCATACCAAGATATTAACACGATCGTATAAAAAATTATTGATTATAAATTTAGGTATAACTTCAAATTTCTCATGTAGCATGACAAAACCATGGAAAAATATTTCAAAAAATAATTTAATGAAGCTTGTCGACAAGAGTCCAGCGAATTGTTTTTTCATTTCTATTAGGAATTTGTTCAGAATATTATCCCTTAAAAATATAAATAAGCATAAATAGTAATAAATTATTATTTTAATATTAACATAATATATTAATTAAAATTTGAATTTTATAATTTTAAATAATCTAGTAAAATCAAATAAAAGAAAAATATTTCAAAATTTTACTTAAATTGAATAAAAAAAATTGAATTCCAAGACTATTGAGATTAAGAATAACATCCTTGTTTGTCAAATTTAGAACAAATAAAAATTTCATGTATAGTGTACAAAAATCATAAAATAAATATTTAAAAAAATAATTCAAATATTTAACTAGGTTGAGCTCATTTATATGCGTCCAATGATATTTATTTTATCTCTATTAGACTTTGCTTGTAATTTCTATGACTTACAAAAGTAAATAATAATAATTAGTAATAAATAATAAAAACAATATATTTCATAATATTAATAATAATATTAAATTTGTTAGAGGTGGCTAAGATAAGATAATTGTTTCATCTCAATTGGGCTTTGTTTATAAACATAAAATATCTTATTATTTTAATATCAAGAAAAAAAAAATATATATATATATATATCAAATATAAAATGAGATAAATTTGTGTAATATAATATAACCAAATCAAAGTAGCATAAAGGTCGCACGAGAGATGATTAATAGTTACGTATTAATAAAACCAAAACAAAGAGAAATATTTGAAGAAATGTAGTGAATTCTACAAGAAAGTTGTGCTCAAAGATACATACTGGTCTTATTCATCACATTCATTATGAAATTAATGTCACAATAAGTGTGCTAAAACCATAGAAGATAAATCTTTTAAAAATATAAAAACAGATGTTTTGTTGGAGAAAAAAACAAATTTTAAACAAACAAATTTAAAGAAATTTCATAAATTATTTGTAGAATTTGCACTCCAAGATACTAAATAGATTGAACACAAAATTCTAAATTATCATAATAAGTATCAATGAAATGTTTTCAAAGGGAAGCAAAACCCTAGAAAAACATATTTTTGAATACAAAATTAATTTTTAATTGGATAGAGCTTATCAAGGTATTTCTACTAACATTTATTTCACGTTGATTGGAACTCATTTGTAGTTATTATGAATTCCCATGATAAAAAACACAAATAAATGTAGATTATTATTTTATTATTAAGTAAATATATAATAAGTTTCAAATGAAATAAATTATAGAAATGAAGCGCAACAAACTAAAAGTTCTAGGTATTTCACATAGAGGAGAAATATAATTTCATAGTAACATAACTTAGTAAAATTTTTTTTAAAAGAATAGAAATAATATAGGACAGCTAAAATCCAAGACAATATCAAGATTGATTAGGGTAACATCATTCATGAAATCGAGTACGAATAAAAATTTCACTTAAAAAATGAAAAAGTTTTTTGAAAAATATAGAAATGAATATTTAATTAGATAAAGCTTGTCAAGATGTGTTCCATGTTGTTTTTTCATCATGATCTAACTTTTCTTAGAGTTACTCGGAACTACAAATTTAAATAAAAAATAATAATAATATTTTTTATTATTAAGTAAATATACTTTAAAATTGAATGAGAAAAATTGATGTAATATAATATTTCTAACTATATTGCATGACCTGTGATATAAGCACTATGAGATTTACCAATCTCAGTAGATAAATCCACATAGTTAACCCAATAGAAATACCTACAATGAATAGTGCAGATGAATCATATGCATAAAGCTCAAACCATAATAATGTCATTTATATACCAGATGAAAAACCAAAGAAAAAAAACCAAAAGGAATGCCAATTTCTTATAGATGTGTTATAACTGGGCCCAATTCCCTTTGACGCATTATCCTCTGGATCCAATCAGGCAAATGACCTCCAACCGACATCCAACCAAGCGTATAACACTAGGAAGATATCTGACCTGAAGATCGATACCGTGTGATCCAACACGCTGGGCCTAGTGCCACCAGGCAGGTATTGTACCATACCTTACCATCCAACACGCTAGGCCTGGTGTAATCATCTTGGAGTCATAGCACAAAATACTAGGCAGATATCTAATCCAAATATCAATACCCTACGATCCAACATGTTGGGCCTAGTGGTGAAGATAATGTTCTCTGGGAATCTCATTTCTTTTTATATTTTCCATTTTCCAAACATCAATCGAGATAATTATACCATATCGAAAGACCTTTCTTTCTACATTGTTTTTTATTTATTATTTTATTTTCATACCATGTTATTACTTCCTTTTTAGTTTTCATGCAAATCACAATTCTATAACAGTAAAAAAAGCATGTAAAAACTAAAGGTCACAGTAGTGGAGAATAATAGCTTCATCATAATATAACAATCTTAAAGAAAAAATTTGAACGATTAAGATATGTTGAATATAAAATTTGTACTCTAATTGAATATGGAGTTTTTGCGTTAAAATCATGATCATCAAGACATTTATGAATTAAAATGTCTCATAAAACCTAAAAAAATTTTATTAAATAAGATATTTAAAAATTATCAAAATTTTTTATTTTAGAGTTCATCAATAAGAGTCCAATTATGTTTGTTTCATTTCCGTCAAGCCTAATTTAGAATTTCTAAGAATTAAAAAACTAAATATCTATAAATGAGAATAAAATATTATTTTAATAATATGAATAAATATATAATCTTAAATGATATAAATTAAAAAATGTGAAATATAACTAAATCAAACGAATGTAAATGCCATAAAAGTTGTGATTTATATTTACATAACAATATAATGGAATCAAAGTAAAAAATTTGAATGCATGACATAAATTGTAAAAAAATTGAATTCTAAGATAACGTGGAGATTGAGTGTAACATCCTTAATCATCAAATATTATAGAAATGGGAATATCTCAAAAAATGTGACAAAACATTGGAAAATACAATATTTTAAAAACATATCGGCATGAATGTTTAAACAAAAATTTATCATAAAGCATAACTTCTTCAATTGACAAATTTGGTGTTATTTGAAATCTATAATAAAACTTTCCAAAAGCATCAAAAATAAAAAAAATAAAAAAGTAAAATTAATATTTAATTCGATAGACCTTGTCAAGAAGAGGAAAATGACATTTCTTTTGACATCATAAGAACTTGTTTAAAGAAGCTAGAAATTACCAAAGTATTTGAACATAAATAATAATAAATTATTATTTTAATAATAACTAAATTTATATTAAAATAAAAATGAGATTAAATAAATAATATAATATAACAAAATTAAAGAGAATTAAAAGTCATAGAAGAGAGGTAGACTTTCATTGTTATAGACCAAAATAACACTCAAACATATGAAACAAATTGATAAATTATATGAAAAAGTTACATTACAAGTTACTAAGAAGGTCAAGTTTAATATCCAAGTCATAAAGTATGGTAAAAATTAAAATATCCCATAAATTATGCAAAAATAATAATAAAAAATTAATTATATAAAAATGGGCAAATAATAATAAATTATGTTTTTAGTTTTCAAAAAGCAAAAATGAGATAAATTGAAGTAATACATGAGAGGAGACTATTAGTATATAGTATTTTAACAAAATTAAAGAGAATCATTTCAAGTAATGAATTTGATAGAATTGTAAAATTAAATACCTTAATAGAAGAAAATTTAGTATAACATTCTTGAATATCAAATAAACAAAAAAAAAATATCAACTAAAGAAATCCAAAACCCTAGAAAATAAAATATTTAAAAAATATAAAATAAAATATTTATCTCATAGAGCTTGTCAAGGTGAGTCCAATAACATTTGTTTCTTTTAAATATATGTATTTTAGAATTACTTTGATGTACCATATTGAATAGGCAAAAATAGAAATAAATAATTTTTTAAATATTAATAAATATATATATAAATATATATCAATTTCGAAATATGATAAATTAAAGTAATGTAATATAATGAAATCAAACTACTATAGAAGTCATACTACTGAAGAATTTTCTTAATGCAATATTGAAAAATCTAAGCAAAAAGAGACATTATAGATTTTACTAGAAACATGTATTCCAACATACTAAGGATATTGAGTGTAACGTCATCAATTATCAAATTAGGTACAAATTAAAATATGTTGCAAAGCCTTCCAAAAACCTAAAAAAATATTAAAATATTAAAAAAATAATTTAATCTCATAAAGCCCAACAAGTGGAGTAAAATAATGCTTGTTGCATGCCGACAAAAATTTTTTTGGACTTATAATGAATTACCAAATTAATTAAACAAATTAAATTATTTATTATTTTCATATTTAGTAAATATATGTTAAAGCTAAAATTAGATAAATTGAAGATATGCAACATAACCAAATCTAAGTAATTTAAAGGTCACTTGAGCTAGTAATTAGAGTTTCATTGTAATATAAAAAATCAAAATAAAAATTTATGAAAAAATTAGATAAATGTAATGAAAAAGTTATTTTCAAAGCTACTGAGAAGATCAATTATAAAAATATCAATTATGAAATTTATGATTAATTAAAATTTCTTGTAAATTATGTAAAAATCCTTGAAAATAAAATATTAAAAAATATAAAAGACATTATCTAGTTTGATAGAGTCCTTCAATGCGAGTCAAAATGATATTTATTTTATTTAAAATGAAATATATCAATGCAATGTAACATAAATAAATCAAAGCATTATCACGGTCAATTAAGAATTTAATATAACAAAATGGAAGTAAAGCTATAATGAAGTAACATAAATTGTACTAGAATGTTGTTTTCCAAAATACTTCATAAATTGAGGGTAACAAATACGATCATATAATGATTTATTATTCTACAAATCTCACAAAGTTTGCATGAAAAAATTATTCTAAAGATTAAACTGAATATTTAATTAGATAGAGCTTATTAAGAGAAGCCTAATGACATGTGCCTCATCTCCATTAGACATCATCTATATTTTTAATTTAATTTTAGGTACTTCAATTTTCTTTTAATTAGAATATTAAGCATGATTAAAAAATTTACTATGAAGCATATAAAACTAATTAAAATTAATCTTAAAATAATATTTAGAATTCTAATATTTTTGATCCATCATGTTTGATTATCTTGGACATCATTTAATGTTAATAATATCTTTGAAATCCTTATTTAATATGATTCAAAAAATAACTCATAACATGTTCAATAAAGAAAAATTGTGCATAAACTAGTTGTTACAGTAAATGGGTTTCTATTATAAATTACTACAGTTTAGGGCAACCAACCCTAAACCTTTTCAATATGAGATTTCCCGAGTCATCTAATTTAATCCCAAATAATATAACAAGTTTTGGATTGGTTCATCAATTCTTCATTCATAAATCATAAAAAAATGCAACACTAGAATGTATTGGCGAATATCTCTTGAGTAAGCCAAGGGGCAGCCTTCGTCAAATAGCTTAACTATTACTATAACAAATTAACATGTTCTATTTGTAAATTGTGAGAGTAACCAAAACCATCCAATTGTACATTTTCAAGATCGAATAATTCTGATCCCCCTCTATCTTGCAATAGCACTGGTTTATATCCTCTGTTCCATTATATCTTTTCACTACCATTGGGTCCATGTTTATTTCAAGCATAAGATCTAAAACTAGTCATCTAATCATGAATATTATCTAATAACCTAGATCTATTTGATATTTCAGAACAGTGCTAGCTTGTTATCAGCCATCTGATCACATTGTCTTTACAATTGAATAGCCGTAGTGCATTTCGATATAACGGTACTACGCATAACTATTTTAATCCTAATAAAAATAACGTATGAATGGCAAAGCAATAAAAGATTCTCTTACCTAATGGCTACGGCTTTTAGCCATTGGAAATTGTTTATTAAGATGAGAATTTTAGCTTAAAATTAAGAGATGCATTTTTAATTAACCAAAAGAAAAGCTTCAAGTAAATGTAATGAAGCTATTAGCAAACAATTCCTATCATCACCTCCGTATGCTGTAGCATCCGTTTGTCATTAAACTCCTAAATTTTTGTTCTTTCTCAAACCAGCTAAGTTATTAATTTTCTTAATCCTGAATTCATTTAGTTATGGTACTTTTGACTTTTAAAAGATTTCATTAAGCATAAGATTTTTATTGTATTGATTTTTATTTTATGTAGCTAAATAGTCTATTTCTATTACCATTTTATTTCATTATAAGGCCATCATGGCCTATCTCATTTATTCTATTTTAAAGTGGTAAAAGCATTCTCGTTTGTTTCCTTGTTGTGAGCATTTAGCATACCACTTTTTCACTGAAGGCTTATGTTGACTGTTTGTTTTCCTTGGCATTTGTCGGGGGTAAGCCTTACCACTTAAAAATTAATTATACACTTTTTTTATTATTATAGATCTTTTTATTACACAACCTTTATAAAGATTAATGTGTTCTAAAATAAAATTAAAATTTGTAGAATATTACTTTTTCATATATGCTAAATTTTAATAAAAATTGCATTAAATATTTCCCTAAAATAACTCTAAGAAATTGAAACTTTTATTCTTAAAAGTTAACCCACCTTTTTCTAAACCATATCATAGTTGTTATCAAGGCAAAGGTCCCTTTTGGCAAGAAATTCTTCTAGCACTTAATTGCTCAAATTGATTCTTTAGTAAATTTTCATGGTGGTGCTTCTTCCTTTAAACCACCACTCTTTGTGGTGATTATTATCTCTATTATAAGACTAGGATGATTATTCATTTAAAATCCATTGATTAAGAAATTTGAGATGCATAATAAAATCTAATTGATTTTCTAAATAAGAAAAACATAGATAGTATTTTTTTATATAAAACTTTTTGTGAATGCATATTTTAGTTATATTAGTATTAGAAACAATCCACAATAAAAAAATATCAAAAAAAAATAAAAAATTATTGTCGTAAAACATTTAAATTAATTAAACTTTTAAAGTGATCTCAATAAAAATTAACCTTAGGAAAAAAGGTAAAATATTTGAAGTAATGATTGAAAATTTTCTAGGCCAAAAAAAGAGAAATTAACATGCATGAGATTGCTTAAAATAATTGCTGTATACTAAGTCGTATAAAATAATTTAATAACATATTTCTAACAAAGGGGATAAAAGATTTTTAAGAAAATGTAATCCTATTCATAAAAAGTAGAAAATAATGCATAAAAAAAACATAAATATTTTTAAGGAGTTAACATTATTTAATTTTTATTAAGATTCGTTATTTTATTTTAAGCATCTACATATTTTTAATAATAATGACAAGTTTTAACATTACATATTTTATATTTCTTATCAATTTTATTTAAAAAACACATTTTAAATTATTGTTAAATAATTTATTCTCTTATTAAGATAAATTATTCTTTATTATAAATATGTTGAATATTTATTTTTTAATCTAATAATTTCATTAAATCTAATAATTGTTATATTTTTAGCAAATAAAATGTATTCTTCATATACCTTTTTTCTATATATCATGTCCATTCTTTTGTACATCTAAAATACCTTTCATTGATATAATTTTGTGCAATACTATATTTAAATTGATTTGTTTCAAAAAATTTTACTTTAATTTGTTTTAGGAATTTCTTATTTATTTTTCATCTCATTTTTTAAAAAAATTGAAAGTTGTTATTGTTCAATAAACTTTTTATTTGATACACATTTTTAAGGCAATTGTGACTCTAATACGTTTATGTTTTTTTTTTTTTTGTCATAGAACAATGTTGAAATATTTATATTTTGTATTTGCATTGTGCTTACAAAACATTTACAATTATACAACTTATTATTTATCATGAGTGCTTTGTTATGTTTTGATAATAAGGACATTTTTAACCAAAAAATTAAACATATCATTTAAATGTTTAAAAGTGAAATTATAATAATGCTAATCATTTTTTAATTTCTCTAAAATTTTTATGCCTTTAGTAATATAATTATCATAATTATATTTGTAAGAATAAGCTTTCATGAAGTAAATAAAAAATTTTAATTATTTGAATTTTTTCCTTTCTCAATATTTTTTTTCATATTTACACAATATTTGTAATGACATGTTATCTTTGAAAACATTAACAAAAAAGTTCATAATATGTTATGCATGCGTGCTTCAACAACTTTATAATATGTTTTATTTTTTTACGTAAATATACAAATTTACAACGTATTTTTTCAGAAAAATATTTAACTTTTTATTAAACTTTTATTATTCTCACTATATTTTTCATTCATTATTGACATAATTTTTGCAACTTGTTTTGTTTTAAATTTATCAA
The DNA here is from genome assembly GCA_023846275.1 of Vanilla planifolia. Classification (NCBI taxonomy): domain Eukaryota; kingdom Viridiplantae; phylum Streptophyta; class Magnoliopsida; order Asparagales; family Orchidaceae; genus Vanilla; species Vanilla planifolia. Next base: position 1,046,982 of record JAIUJO010000055.1, on the reverse strand, counting down.
GCTTTTTAAAACTTTATTTCTAAAAATCTTATAATATCTAAACGTATCCAATAGGTAAGGTGTGCAAAATTACATAAAAACTAAGGATATTAAAATATGAAATTAAGACAAAATGAAATAGAGCACATTACATGAGTCTGATGATAACATTTCATTAGAAGTGGAGTTTGTTTCAAAATATTATGAATTGTTGAAGGTAAAAGGGGTTAGTTTTCAAATGACTAATGAATTAATGTTATTATTTTCGAAGAGCATAATTTTATTATGAGTAGTGCTAAATTAAATTTATCACTGTTGGGCTTTTGCTAATTTTTTGTACCATAAACTAATGAAACTAATGGATCTTCTCTTGCAAATGATAAGTGAAATCTTGCCATTATTTTATAGTGGAATTGTTGCAGTAGTGATTTATCTACTCAAATATGTCTAACGACAAGTTGGCTGGGAATTTCATGAGTCTCTGTCAAAAAAACTTGAATTCTTAAACTTTTAGCTTATAAAATTCCTATTTTTATTAACGAATATTGTTAATGGACACAAATTAAGTTTTCTTTCACTATTTGGCTTATTGGAGGAGGAAATCCTTGTTAAATAATGGAATCTAAGGAGTCATAAAGTGAAATAAGAAAAAGGAAATTGGGATTTGAAGTGAAGCAACTTGAGCATGTTAATTTTTATCAACTAGGTAGTCTAATGTATTTTAAAAAAAATATATTTTGTTATGTTTAGTGTGTTGTCTATGCGATTGCATAGTGAAAAGGTTTTTTACAATAACAATTCCTATTACATTCAATTGGGTTAAATTTGTTGAGGAATTCACAATGAATAGAAATAACTCAATGAGTTTGATACACATATCATGGAAAATGCCTATATGCATAAGCATGATGAAATGTTGAGTTATTAATATGATGAAGTGTAAGTGTTTTTACAAAGCTATGTGAAGTTTTGATATATTACTACTATGTAAAAGTTAATAGATTGTGTAGGGGATTATCGTAAGAATCAGAACATAAAACCATATGTTGATTGATCAGTTAGTCATGTTGACGACTACATAAATAATTAAAATAAATAATGCTCAAATAATACATGTGGCTTTCAATATGACTACAACATGGATGAGTAGAATTTTTACTTAAATCTTGTTATTTATAAAGATGTTTATTTACATGAAATTAATTGTGAGCTTTGATTTCTATATGATCATAGAAAAATGTGGTAATACATGTATTGCAAGATTATACTATGAATAAGCCAAGAAACTATATGTAATTTAAATATGCATTATGCAAAATAAAAAGTTTAAAATGTCATTAGAAATTGGTATAGTGAACTACATGATTGAAAGGTGCTATATAATTTTAGGCCAATGCCTAGTCCGCTGCATGGTCTATTCCACATGTAAATAACGATGATTTAAATAAGTTGAATTAAGAAAATTTTAATACCAAAGCTTATGAACAAAAGTTTTCTTCTCTAGTAATGCATGCTCCAAAAATGTTAGCTATAAAAGAACAGAAGTATTATTTATCTTGATAAGAAGTATAAGGCTATATTCAAGTCATTATGCCTCATTTTGAGTTTCTCACTATGAAAAGAATTAGTGAAATCTACTCAATAAATGGAGCATATTAAAGTTATAAGGGATGTATAGAAAAACTTTGGAAAAAAGAAAAAGACAACTAATTAAAGATTAGAAATGATAACCTAACAAAAATACAATATGGCTTTTAAAGATTAGAAATATTATAGTAGAAAATGCTTCTTGCCAAGGTTACTACTAACCAACTACATTGCAAAAACCCTCTCTTCCACCACCACCACCACCCCTACATCCTACTCCCATTCACATGCACAGATTATCTCCATCTAAACTAGCAAGAATCGAAGATATGCATGTGATAGTGGGGACCATGGCAAATAAATGATTATGGTATACTTAAAATATGTTACAAAAGTAAGTAAGAATCATAATGATATAACTATTAGATTGACCCAAATATATATTGGTACACCGCATAATAGAAATACAAACTAACCAAGAACTTTGCAAAACTTAAAGGACCAAAGCTCATTATAAAAGTACTATAGAATATTTAAATCTTATATCATGAGTCTAGCACAATGTAGTTATTCTTTCAGTTAATATCCAACCAAAGGTGTAGCACACTTCTATCACATAAAAAAGAAATCCATGTTCTATTGGGATACCAACAAAATCAAGTGACACAACATAGTCTTCTTGAAGTACAATTACAAAATCTTACACATCCAAAAAGCTTATGGATATCTTAAATGATATGGCAAATCCATAGTTTTTTAGGATGTGTTAACTAAATTGGAACTCCATAGTCATTTATTGTCCCTTACATTAAAATGATTACTTCCCTAATTATATAATTCATTGATGATTCTAACTTAAACTCTCTTATGTAAATATATTGTAACAAAGTTATAAAATTGGTACGGAATAAGGCCCATCAAAATTCACTTTTGAAGACTCCCTGTTCCCATTTTTCATTTTCCAAGGATACCCAAAACAAATTCATGACTTTTCTTTATCCAATATAGACTATATAGCATAAGCCCTACTTATTAGTCTACTCATGATATCCTACAAATTCTCAAAACCCTAACCCACATTTAAAGGACTTATATGACATTCACATAACCTAAACAAACATATCTAAAAATTGTAAGGTTTCTGTATACCCATAACTCGTTTATCTAGTGTTATGCTTGCTTTTCTTCTAATCACTTCAGAATTATGTAGTACAGCCTATGATTTCCTCCAAATCTTTATTCATAGTAAACATACGATAAAGTTATTCAATCCATTAAATCCCTTATTTTTTTAACATAATAATGTTTATTCCTTATATATGATTAGCAATTAATCTTAATTAGTCTTTTTGATCCTAACACGAATTTTTTAACTTTATTTAGGCCTCCATGCAAAAATTATGTTTATGCTCAAAGACTAAGGTTTAGTTGTAACTTGTCTCTAGAGGTATTTAATGTTAACCAATGGTTAACCAAGTCATACTAGCTAATCTACATGTCTTAAATCCTAAGTCACTCATGGGAAAAAATAACAAAATTTTTGCTAAACCTAAGACTTCCCTAATCTTAACAACCTTCAAAGGCCAAATGAAAGGTTCTTAAGGCACTCCATAAAGAACCCAAGAGCTTCTTTGCCTTAAAATAATTTTAAGGACATTTCCAAGGTTCCTTATTATAATGAAAGGACATAGTAGAGCCAAACCACATAATATCAAGGCTTAACTTGATGCAACAATCCCCTCTTCCACATAATGGATGAAAAATTTCAGTTTATTTTCATTAATTAAATTTGCATGTGTTCAAAGTCACATCCCATTGCATTGCTTAACATTCTTGCTATGTTTCTTCAATAGGATGTTTATCATGTCGCAGTTCAAATATGGTTTTATATAAAGTATAATATCAATGACAAATGTAATCATTTTTTGCAAAATCATGATTGTATATTTATTATAATAAATTTGAATTGATTTACTTATAATTATCTATCATTAAAAAGAATAGAAACTTTATTATGGTATATATATATATATATAGATATACATATATACATATTTAATTTAATAAAACTCATTTAGATGTGTCCATTAATGTTTATTTTCTCATCAATTATGAGATAGGATAAGTTTGTCATACCAATTGTTGTGTCATGATTATAATTTAAGCTAGTATGAGGTGAACCATTTATTCATGATATTGGCCACTATGCTTGATCAAAAAGCTAGTGGAATGAAACTATCAAGTGTAAGATTATGAATGAATACCTCTAAGTTAGAAACCATACTAAGATTTATTACCAAGGCCTACTATTCTCTTATTGGTTGAAAAGTGGGGCTTTGCACCCCAATGGTACATGACCATGGGCTTGCCTAGTGTCGTAGAAGTTTGGATGACACATGCATCACAAGAAATGGTAGTTAAGTATGAATAGTTAGAGGTAGAGTGGCTTTTTTGTCAAAATCCCCTTAGATGCAAAACTATGTCATAGCAATGTCATCCGTTCACACACATAGACATCATAATGGATTCAAAACACCTCATGGTATCTTTCTTGGTTCTCATCTTGCTCATTTTGCTCTACTATCTCTACTTATTGTGATACTTTGTGTTGCACTTTTTTGTTGTATTGTGTGAATCACATTGCACCACTTGGAGACTTTCTTGAGTACAAGGTTGAGTGTCCTCACATTGCTTATCATGGAAGTTGGATGTTACAGTGTAGAAATTATTGCACTTTTCCTTCTTTACAAATTGACAAAATCCCTTGACATCTAATGAGCTTAGATAATCCTTTACTTTATAATAATGATTTACTGAATACAATGTGAGAAATGGATTCCATTATTTGTCTTTTGTGATTAAATATAATTCCAACATAAGATTATTCATGAAACCATCAGCATTAGCTTTTGCATTTTATCTGGAAAAAATTCACAACGTCACAACTTTTGTACCTTATAATTAAATATGGCACTAAACCAAGGTGATCCATTTGATGATCATCCTAAAATGTTAGTGTGGTGGCAATGTAGTTAATTGTGTCTTAGTAGTTCAATATGACACCATTGATAATGGTGTTTATAGGTTGATAAACTTCCTCATGGATATTTTTGTTATTAGCATACCATATGTCTCTTAAAATAATAATAACATAGATTGGAATGCCATCTCTTCAAGCAATGTCGTTGTTTCATTACGTCCACTAATGCGATGTTTTGTATATAATTCTAGTTATTTTTACTTGTTTAGCTTGAACAATATTGGCAAGGATAGACTATGACTTGTTCTTTAAAAACATATAATGGCATGGCCCACTGAGCATTCATTATAGTTACGAGGGCTCCCGAAATCCTTCTGAAAGTTGATCTTTCTTAAACACTTAGAGGATTTTAGAAGACTATTAAAACTTTTAAAAGTGGAAATCATAGTTTAAATGAAAATTCAAAAATCCATATCTTCTACCTTGAATTTAGTATTAGAATTTTTCTATTGGTTGATTCTGAGGCTGATCGAGTGCTAATGTTTCCATCACTTGTGAGTGTCCAAATGCTATTTTCATTTTTCTTGAAGAGTTTAGTTTGTTTTAAAACTACCTCAAGTTTTTTTGAAGTCCTTCAAGGTGTTAGATATGTTGTCTTTCCATCCTGATATCGAATATTTTTCCTTCCTTTTTTTGACCATAGTAAATTGTTTGTTGGTAATATCTAGTTGTGTTTCTTTTAAAATGTATACTTAGGTGCTTCATGTTACCTTCTATTAGAATGCAAACTTTTCATAAAAATAAATATATATATATAATAGTTAATCATATTTATGTGAGAGTCCAATAAAAGCTTTTCTAATAAGATAAGACTATTAAATATGGTAGAAATGAAAAGAAATCATAAAGCAATACCATTTTAATATGAATATCTAGTGTACTACTTTGTGAAGGAAAGTTTTTGTAATAAAGGAGCATGTTGTCGAACCATTGTGCATGAATTGTGAAAATCATAAACTTGAATAGTCTTAAATGTACTGCAAAAAGAATTTCACTTTCTTGAAGCCATTTAAAAAATTTTGTTTTAAAAATAATTGTTAACTTTGAAAAATCTTAGTGAGCGTTAGGAAAAGATAAGCAAAAGCTTTTCACATTGTTCAGTTCAAACACAATTCAACACCTTAAGAAAATGAAATATATTTTATAAAATCTAGTGGCCAAAAAAATGCTACACACTTGCCAAAAAGAATCTATAATCACCTAGACAAAAACACCATAGAAATTGGCACATCGAATCTTGCAACACTAGCAAAAAGTACAACATAAATTATTAGAACAAAGGCCATTAAAAATGTTTAGGCCAAAAGACCCAGAAAAAGACAAGGAAAAAAATGCAACCAGATAGAGGATTGAAACAAATAGAAAATACAATGTCCCTACAATGGTATAACAAAATCTATTATATATCTTAATTATAAGGTCCCATGAGAAAATAAAATTTAAGTAGTGGGCTCACTAAAAAATCACTAAAGTAATGCAAAATAGATTTGTAAATTAACTTATAGTACTCTCTAATGGCTCCAAACAATCGTCAAATACAAGTAATAATTTTTTTTAAAAAATCTAGTAAAATTAGTCATCACTGTCTAATCATTGTCTAATCTAAGGATTTGCATGTATGATCCTATCAATTGCACATCATGTAAGTAATAGCTAATTTTGATTAGCATTTTTAACATACTGAAAAATAATCATATCGATACCATAAGGATATCACACATATATGAAAATAAAGGCAATCCAAATCCAAATTTTCATCTCTGTTATTTTCATAGGGTCATATAATAACATGAAATTATTGTACATATTCAAGGCCATTAACTTGTACTACTCTAACTATAAATAAAGCATCACTTGTATATAATAATGGAATCACACTTGCAAATGCAAGTGACTTCACTTAATGCCTATGCCACAAGTATCATATCCCAAAAAACAATCTCATTCTATTATGATATGTGGTACATATATGATAATTCAAACTATAACACATGCTTAATCACCTAGAATAAACACCTTTTCTATTTCTATTAATGAATTGATCATAAAAGTATGACATTGATATTTAATTTAATAGGCATAATAGTTCTGTACCACTACTTACCCCCTTGTTGAAATAAATCAACACCTATATGGTGTGGGTGTTGCACATGTATAAATCATATTTTATCAAGTTTTCATATGATCTCCAGTGTTTGACACTTTTCTTTTCTCATGGCTAACAACTTATATTTTGTGATGATTCCATAATAAAAGTAGAATTAGTATATTTTTTTAATATTTAATTTTTTTCATCAAAGTATTCATTCTCACTTGATTGCATAGCATAAACAAAAGTACTTTATTAATTTTGAGATATTCTAAGGTAAATTTATGTGTAAATAAGCCTACATAAGATGTGTCCATTTAGACAATAGCAATATGAGTGGAAAGATGACATCAAAACAACTAGAATTTAATATCAACCTTATCAACACCTAGTGTCTCATGTAAATTATTTATTCTATTTAAAAATCTAAATAAATATTTTTTTTATTTTTTTAGAGTTTTTACTCATTTTATGAAATATTTAATTCATACTTTATTTGATGATGAAGGATGTTATGTTTTATCTTCTTAGCATTTTTGAATAAAGTTTTCACATACTATTTACAATATCTATTCAAATGTTTTCCTTTCATTTTGTTATATTTCTATGAAACTCTTACTCTTTTAGCATGCAACAATTACATCACTTTAATTTGGTTATTTTACTTTTTTAAAATTTTTTTAATTTTAACTGTATTATATATATATATATATATATATATATATATATATATAATTTTGTTTAATTAATTTTGTAAATCAATATAATTCCAAAGAAAGTCTTTTGGTCAAGAAGCAAAGATAATTTCATCGATCTTAGGGAGCTCTATCTAATATCATAATCATTTTTTTGATTTCAAATTATTTAATTTTTATGGTTTTTAAAAACTTTGTGGGGCATTTTTTAATTCATGTATAACCTGATGATTGAGATTGTCACACTTGAGATTGTACTTGATCCATAATCCATAAGTTTTCTACCACAAATTACATCATTCCTTTTAATTTATTTTTTGGGCATGTTACTATGAAACTATATTTGTATTATCATGTCATCTTTGAATCTCTTTGATTTCATTATATTACAATGCTTTTACTTACATTATTTTTGTTTAATCATGTCTTTTATAAATATGAAAATGAAATTTCTTATTACTTATCCATACTTAATTTGCAATTTATAGAAATTGAAAATGAGGTTCGATTGAGATGAAACAAAACCTATAAAACTAACCTCTTTAAGCATTATAAAATAAAAAATTTATTATTAATTTTTTTAATTTTATTTTCTTTGACCTTAACACTCTTTTTGAGAAATTTTTTTGTAGTTGATTTCACAATTAATGATGTCACACATGATCTCCTTAAATTTTTGGAGTTTAATTTTCACACATAATTTTTCTTATTTGTTCAATTTTTTATTATTTGGTCATATGACTGTATAAATATAATTATCTTCCTTTATGACCTTCTAACGTCTTTAATTTTGTTACATTATGTTAGCTTAATTTATTGGATTTAAACTTTAATATATATTTATTCAATATTAAAATAATAGTTTATTATAACTATTGCTTATTTACTTTGGTAAATTATAGTAATTTCAAATAAGCTTTGATGGAGTTGTAACAAACATTATTAAAGTCTTCTTGACTAGTTCTACTGAATAAAAAATTCACTTTATAATATTTCTTTGAGTTTTATTTTATTTAATTTTTGTACACTTTATGAGGCGTTTAGATTTGTACGTAACTTGGTAATCAAGGAAGATGTATGGAATCTCTTTAGTATATTGGAAAATAATTTCCTTGTAAGATTTATCTCATTTCTTAAAACTTTTTATCGATTAGTTATATCACTATGTAACAATAAATTAATTATACTCTAAGCATTATGTTGCTTTGATTTGGCTGTATTGCATTACTTCAATTTATCTCATTTCAACTTTAAACTATATCTTCTTAATATTACAATAACAATTATTATTATTTTCATTTTTTTTGCATTGATGATGTTTTATAATTCCAAAGGTGGCCAAATGTAGAAAAAACAAACTCCTTGGAGTTGTCTTGTCAACCACTATCATGTTAAAACTCATTTTTATATTTTTAAATATTTTTTCTATCGATTTTGAAAACTTTATTATTCATTTTGATTCTTATTTAATTTTATGATTAAAAGTTTAAAGTTGATCTCCTTAGTTTGTTGGATTGCAACTTTCTCTCAAAAGGTATGTCATTTTAAGAACTTTTTCGCTTTGATCTAGTTATATTAGTAAGAAACTCTAATTTTCCAATAGTGTGAGCTTTGCATCTCATTGATTATTTTATATTATATTTTATAAATTTATCTTTTTCCTATTTTAAAAAATAATTCCTTAATACCATTATTGATGTTACTTATGCTTATTTACATTGGTAATTCATGAAAATTCAAAAGAAAGTCCAATTGTTAAAAAATAAATATACTTGGACTCAAAGCATCAAGCATTATCATATTAAAAATTCAATTTTCCATTTTTATTTATTTTATTTTTTAGGATTTTAATTTGACACATACCTTATATAATGAATTAGGATGTTAGACTTCATGTGCTTAAGTTCTAAAAATGGAACTTCTTACAAAATTTATTTCAATTTTTAAAATTTTTCACTTCGAATTTGTTGCATTACATTGCAACTCTAGATATTCTCTCATGTGAAGTTTACATGGCTTTTATTTTTTTAAATTAAACTACAAAAATTTATCTTCTTTTAGCAATAATGTATATTATTTAATTTTAAAACAATAATTTATGTTTTTTATACTTATTTATTTCAATAATTTTTGGTATCTCTAAACAAGGTCCATTAAAGTTGAAACAAACTTAACTGGATTTATCTCGATGTGTTTTATCCTATTTAATAATGTTTTTTATATTTCAAAATATTTTAGTTGCTTAAGATTTTTTGATGATTTATGTGTTATTTGGAATTGTACTTGACTTAATGATTGAAAATGTCAGGAACTATCTCCTTAATATCTTTGAATTATTCTTCTCCATGTTATTTATTAGATTTATTCAAATGTTTTACATTGATTTTGGCATATTACTACAAAACTCTAATTATACTCTTTTTCGAGAATTACATCACTTTGATATGGTTATATTACATTCATTCAACTTATCTCTTTTGAGCATTAATATATATATTTGTTTATCTTTAAAATAATAATTGATTACTATTTATTCTTATTTATCTTTGTAATTTTTAGCTATTTAAACTGATATTTGTTGGAGATGAAATAGCGTCATTGAACTCATCTTGGTAAGTCAAAATCATTTGACAATTTATCTTTTTTTTTTTGAAAGTTTATTTTTTTTGTGTTTTTGCAAAGTTTTTAAGACATTTCAATTCGCACATAATTTGAAGACTATGAATGTTACACTTGATATTCTTTCTTTCTGAGAATATAATTTATCTTATTTCTTTAGATGTTTTTCTTTGATTTTGTTATGTTGTTATGATACCCCCAAATCCCCAATTATATGACCTATATAATTCTTTTATTTAATTTATTACATTATTTAACTTTATCAATTTTTTTTAATATAAACCTAACAAATATTAGAATAACAAATTTTTACTGTTTAAGCCTACTTAATTTGGTAATTTTTAGCAATTCTAAAAGAGGTCAAATCGCAAAAAAACAATGGTATTTTTCTCTTCTCAATGAGTTCCATCAAATTAACAATAATTTATTTATTTCTAAATCTTTTATTTTCAATGGTTGTGCTATGATTTTTGACACATTTTGATTTGCATCTTATTTTGTGATAATTTATATTACAATCAACAAACTTATTGTAATTGTTTTTGTTATATTACTATAAAATTATATATTACACGTATTAAATTTATCTAATGTACTTTTAATATATTTAATAAAAATTTAAAAAATTAGTTTTGTTACTATTTTGCTTATTTATTTTGGTAATTCTTAGTAGCTTCAAACGAGGATCTTTTAAGACCAAACAAATATTAATGGATTCATCTGGATGTGTTATATCTAATTGTATATATAGATATATATATGTTATTAATTATTTTAATATTAATGATTTAATGAAATGTTTTGTTTTGATTTGAATATATTATCATGTGACTGTTAATCTCTTATAATTTGACCTTTATAATACTTTCATTTGGTTATATTATCTTACTTGAATTTATCTCTTTTTAACTTTAATATATATTTAGAAAATATTACTTTTAATAAATTATTGTTATTTATGCTTTTTTACCTTTTAATTAACAATAATTCCAAATGACATCCCATCAGGACAAGACAAACATTGTTATCCCTCTCTCAATAAGCACAATTTAATAAAATCTTTCTTTTTACATATATTGTTCTAAGATAATTTTTTCTAGAGTTTTTGCACACTTCAAATGACATTTAAATTCATATATGATGTGATGATCAAGGATATTATACTTGTTCTCCTCAGCATCTTAGAATTCAACTTTTCCTTGCTCTTTCCATCAAAATTATTGTGAAATTCGTTGTATTATTAGATAACTCTTGATCTTGTCTCGAGTACATGACTTCCATTTTGTTATATTATATTGATTCAATTTATCTTATTTCAATTTTATTAAATATTTATTTAATATAAAAGAAATAAATTATTATTATTTATGCTTGTTTAAATTAGTAATTCATAATAGTATCAAATTAGGTTCGAACAAGGTTAATGATTTCTCAGTAGAACTCATCTTAGTGAGCTTTATTTAGTTAAATATTTACTTTTTTAAAAAATTTTATTTTCTTTGCATTTGTGATAGTTTGTGATATTTTTTATTCTTTATCACCTTAATATCTATAAATGTAAATTTCAATTACAATTTTTCTCTTAAAACCTTTCACTATGTTAAACAAAATGTCCTTTAAGATCAGCATGATAGAGGTTTTGTATGGTTATGGTACATTATTTTGCGTTTTCCCTTTATTACTTTTATAATTATTTAATTAAATATAAATTATAATTTATTCTTTTAGACTTTTAAATTTTCAATTTTCAATAATTCAAAAACAACTCTGCCTCAGTCAAAACAAATATCATTAGACTTATCTTAACAATCTCTATCAAATTAAATCTGTATTTCTATATTTCTTAAATATCTAATTTATTAGGTTATTTGCATACTTTATAATACATTATGATTCATACATGACATTGTAAAGAGATGTTATTCTTAATCTCCGTAGTATGTTGGAGAGCAATTTTCTTACAAAATATGTCATTTCAAAGTTTTTTCATTTTGTCATATTACTAATTAACTCTAAATCTTACTACATATGACATTGACATCATTTTGATTTGGTTATATTTTATTACTTCAATTGATGTTATTTTACTTTTGTTATAAATTTATTAGGTATAATGTTAATAAACTATTATTATTCATCCTTTATTTACTTTAGTAATTTGCAAAAATTCCAAACATTATTTGATCGACATAAAACATTCATTGTTTGATTCATCTCGATGACACTAATTGATTAAATATTAAATTTTTTATTTTTTTAAATATTTTTTTAAGGTTTAGGTGATTTTTATGAGCCATTTTGATTTGTACTTGATTTAAATAAAGGGTGTTACACTCAATTTATTTAGTATCTTTCAATGCCACTTTACTATGTAATTTATCAAACTTCCTCAAATCTTTCTCTTTGATTTGGTTACATTACTATAAGGCTCTATTTGTCCTCTTGTATACCCATTACATCACTTGATTTTTTGATATTACAATGCTTTAATTTATATTATTTCAACTTTAATACTTATCATGCTAATATTAAAATAAGAATTTATTATTATCTATGTTTATTAACTTTGGTAATTTATAATATTTCCAAATAAGGTCCAATGTAGACTTAAAAAATATCGTTGGACTAGCAATGAAAGGCCTTTACAAATTAAATATGTTTTTTTATGTTTTTAAATATGTCATTTTTGTAGATTTTGGCATGTTTTACGAGATATTTAAATTTGTGCCTAATTTGATGATAAATAATGTTGCACTTGATAGTTGAAGTCATTTCATAAAAGTTTTCTTTTTGTTATGATTATATTACTAAGTAACTTTAAATTTTCTGACATGTGACATTTATGTCCCAAGAAATTTTTTTTGACCAGATATATGCAATTAACCCTTCATTTGTTTAATTTAAAAATATATTTTTTGAAGTTGTTTACATGTTTTTTGAGATATTTTGAATTGTACCAAATTTGATTGTTCAAGATGTTGCACTTGATCGCCATAGTATCTTACAATGGAATTCCCTTATACTTAGGCCTTCTTATATTACTATAGAACTCTGAACCACCTTTTGTGTGACATTTACATGATTTTATTTTGTTGTACTATATTACTTTAATTGAACTCATTTATGCTTTAATATAGATGTAGTTAATATTAAAATAATGCTATATATTATTTATGTTTATTTAAGTTTCTTATTAATAAAATTCGAATTATGGTCTAATGAAATAAGACAAACATTATTAGAATCACCTGATGTGCTATATCAAATAAAATATTTATTTTTTATATTTTTATATATTTTATTTCGCTATGGGTTTTGTAATGCCTTACATGGCATTTTTGTCTATGCTTAATTTTGTGATCGAGCATGTTAAACTAGATCTCCATGATAATTTGGATTGCAACTTTCCCAAATAAGTTCCTTATTTCTTCAAATTTTTTACTTTGATTTGGTCATATTATTATGAAACTCTAAGTCTCCTCCCATGTATCTCTTACATTACTTTGATAAACATTTGTACATTACATCAATTTATGTTATTTCACATTTCATATATATTTACTTATTTTAAAAATTATAATTTTTTATTGATTAATTTTAGTTTCTTTGGCAATTTGCATGATTTCCACAGGAGATCCATCAGGATAAAATTAACTTTGTTGGACTCATCATTGTGGAATTCATCTAATTAAATATTATTTTTTTTTATTTTAAAGTACTTTATTTTCTATGGATTTAGCACCTTCTATGAGATATTTTTATTATTTTTTTATTTGATGACCAAGAATGTTGCACCTTATGTTTTTAATTTCTTCAATTATTTTTTTTTATTTATTTATATTACTATATATTTTTAAATCTTTTATTATGTGACATTTAGATCACTTTAATTTGGTTACATTATAAGATTCACATTTATCTAAATTAGCATTTATTATAAGTTCAATAAATATTAACATAATAATTTGTTATTATTTATGATCATTTAATTTTGTAATTCATAATAATTCTAAACATTGTTTGAACCACACAAAACAAATGTTGTTGGACTCTCCTCTACGAGCTCTAACAAATTAAATATTATTTTTATATTTTTATGATTTATTTTCTTAAATTTTTGGGATGTCTTATGAGATAACACAATTGTTACCTCATTTGGCAAAAATTATTTTACACTCGATTTTTTACAATCTTTAGAAAATTAGAATACAATTTTCCAATATAATATTTCTCATCTCCTTAAATTTTTTCCTTTGATTGTATTACATCATAATATATCCTAATTCTCCTCTTATATTTTTTTTTATTTTATTTTTATTTAGTACTTTCACATTGCTTCAATTTATTTCTTTTTTTGTTGAATATTTATTTGTTTACCAATAAAAGAATAATTTATTAATATCTATGGATATTTATTTTCAAAATTCATAGAAGTTTCAAACAAGGTGGTATGAAGATCAAAAAATCATTATTATACTAAGCACTTGAACACTATCTAATTAAACATTCATTTCTATGGATTGAAATATTTTACTTTTTATTTTTTTGACATACTTCAGTATATCTTTTTATTCATACTTCATTTGATGATCGAGGATGCTACCCTTAATCTCCTTATTAACTTGGTTTGCTACTTTTATGTACTACTCATCTCATTTCTTCTATGTTTTCACTTTGATTTTTTATATTACTGTGCAACTATGAATCTCTTTTTGCGTAACATTTACATTATTTTTATTTTGTTATATTATATTGCTTCAATTTTTGTCATCACAACTTAAATATTTATTTATGTAATATTATAATAATAATTTTATTTTTTATGCTTTCTTAAATCTTCAATTTGCAATATTACTAAATGAGGTTCGACCAAGATGAATCAAAAGTTAACAAACTCATCTCATAGAGCTACATCTATTTTTTTTTTTCATTTTTAATTTTTTAAATGTTTTTCATTCTAAACTTTTAATAATTTTCAAGAGACTTTATAATTCATACATGATTTCAAAATTAAAGATGTTACACTTGATAGGCCTATTTTATTAGAGAGCAATTTTCAAAAACATTTATTTCATTTCCTCAAGCTTTTTGCTTTAAATTTGTTATTTTACTAGGTAGTTATACATCTCAGCACAAAAGGATTTTATATTATTCTATTTTTGTTCTATTACATTGTCTAATTTTTTTCAATTTTGTGTTAATGCATGTTTACTTATTATTAAAATAATAACATATTATTATTTATGCATATTTAATTTGATAATTAAGAGTAATTTCAAGTGAGGTTTGATTGAGATCAAGAAATGTAGTTGGACATATTTTAATGACCATTAACGATTTAAATTTCACTTTGTGTATTTTTCAAATTTTTTTATTATTTTTGCTCGCCTTAAAAGGATTTCAAATCATATCTTTTTTTATAAATGAGGAAGTTACTCTTGAACTTCTTAGTATGGTGAAATGTAACTTTCCTGTAAACTTTTTAACATTTCTTCAAAGCTTTCACTTTGATTTTGTTATGCTCCTATGTAGCGAAAAACATCTTTTCTTATGACCTTTACATTGTCATGTTTAGGTTATATTACATAGCTTAAATTTATCTCAAGATTACTTTAGTAAATATTAAGTGAATTTTAACATAGAAATTTATTATTATTTATGCTTATTTACTAAGGTAAACTGTATTGTTGTTAATTGAGATCAAATTGAGATCAAATGAATGTCACACTCATTTTGACAAAATCTATCAAATTAACCTTTTTATATTTTGAAATTTTTATTTTTTTATGGTTTTATCGTTGTTTGTGATGTATTTTAATTTGCACCAAATTTGATATTCTATGAGGACACACTATAGAATCTTCGTATCTTGGAAAGCAACTTTACCATTAAATTTATCTCATTTTTTAAATTTTTAAAATTTATTTTTAAATATTACTATGAAATTATACCTCCTACCATGAAGTGTTTACATCATTTTAATTTGAAAATGTCGCATTGTTATAACATTGTTATTTTTGTTTATCTAGTAGTACAATTCACTATAATTCAAAATGATGACAAATTAAGTAAAACAAACTTCATTGAACTCCTCTTGACTATCTCTATTAAATTAAATATTTTATTCAATATTTTTGAAACATTATTTTATGGCTTTGGCATGATTATCATGATTTTTCAATTTATAGCTAACCATATTATCAGCATTGCTACACTCAATCTCTTTAGTATCTTAGAATAAAAGTTTATAATATATTTCGTTTTATTTCTCTAAAATGATGGCTTTGATTAGGTTTTATCACTTCGTAACACCAAATCATTTGATTTATCTCCTTTACAATGCTTTCATTTTGTAATATTACATTGCTTAAATTAATCTCATTTCATCTTCAACTTATTTACACAAATTATTATAATAATAGTTTATTATTATTTATTAATATTTAGTTTGGTAATTAGTGGCAAATAAAAAAACATGTGATTTAGATCAAAAAGTCATTTTAGGACTTGTGTTGAAGAGCTCTATCCTATTAATTTTTTTTTTATGTTTTTAAATAATGTATCTTCTATTATCCAAAAAAAATTTGTAAGATTATTTGATTCATACATGATTTCATATTCAATGATTTTAACTTAGTGTCTTTAATATCTCAAAACACAAGTTTTGGGTAAACTTTAGTTGATTTTTTCAAATGTTTTACATTGATATTGTTATTTTATGAGCATAAGTTAATGCTCCTTTTGTGTGAGCAGTTATATAACATTGTAACACTTTATCTAAT
The DNA here is from genome assembly GCA_023846275.1 of Vanilla planifolia. NCBI lineage: Eukaryota > Viridiplantae > Streptophyta > Magnoliopsida > Asparagales > Orchidaceae > Vanilla > Vanilla planifolia. Next base: position 1,030,191 of record JAIUJO010000055.1, on the reverse strand, counting down.
TTTTTCAAATTTTTTGCATTGATTTGGTTATTTTACAGGGATACTTTATTTCTCTTGAGTAACCTTTACATTGAACTGATTTTCTTTTATAACATTATCTTATTTTATGTCATTTTTTCAAATATTTTTCATTATTTTTATTATTTTATGAGGTTACCCTACTTTTCAACTGTAGTGACCACTATATTGTATTTATTTGGTCATATAAGATTGCATCAATTTATCTTGTTTCATATTAATAATATATTTACATTATATTAAAATAGTGAATAGTTATTTTTTATTGGTATTTTCTTTGGTAATTCGAAATAATTTAAAATGTGCTCTATCTTAAAGATTGTTGGACTCCTCCCAAAATGGTTTATCCAATTAAATATTGATTTCTATATTTTATAACTATTTTATTTTTTAATGTTGTGACATGATTTGTAGGAGATTTTATTTCATGTCATATTTCATCATTTAGGATGTCACAATTGAAGTCCTTAGTATCTCAAAAAGAAATTTTTCATTATAATTTAAATCAATTATTCAATTTCCCCTCTTTAAGTTTGTTACATTGCCTACGAAATTCTTATTCTCCTCTTCTATGAGCCTTACATCACTTTAAGTTTGTGGGAACATATAATTTCAATTTATCTACTTTGCACATTGTTATATATTTACAAAAAATTTAAAAATAATATATTATTATTAATTCTTATTTATTTTTGAAATTTGTAGTATTCCAAATCAAGATGAAAGAAATCTCTTTGGACTAATCATGACAAATTCTATCTAATTAAATATTGATTTCTATAATTTGAAATATTTTTTTATTATTTTGAAACACATAACAAGGTATTTTTTTAATACCTAATTTAATAATAAAAAATATTATATTTAATTGCCTTAGTATCTTGCAATCCAACAATCCTGTGTCATTTTTCTCATTTTTTTCAGATCCTTCATTCCCATTTGTTTATATTCGCATGAATATTTAATTGTTCTATCAGAATACACTAACTTCACTTCGATTAGGTATAGTTATATAGCTTAAATTTATCTTAATTTAGATTTAATATATTTTTAAGTAATATTAGAAACATAATTTATTCTTATTGATTCTTATTGAATTTGGTTATTCAAAATAAATTAAAAAGAATTTTGTTTTAGAAGAAACAAATGTAATTTGAACCCTCTGAAAGTGGTCTATCCAACTTTATATTATTTTTTAATTTATAATTATTCAATTTCTATATTATTGGCACACTTTATGAGTCATTTTGATTTTTCTATTAATGATCTCATGCTCGATCGGCTTCGTATCTTGGAATAAAACTTTCTTTCATACTTTATGTCATTAATTCAAATTGTTTGCCTTAATTTGGTTATACAATTATGTAACTGTAGGTCTCCTCAATTGTGCCCCTTACATGGCTTTGATTTTTTTATGTTACATTTCCTTATTTTATCTCATTTGAGCATCAACTTTTATTTACATAAATTTAAAATAATAATTTTTTTATTTTTTATGCTTATTTACTATGAAAATTCAAAGTTATTCTAGATGTAACTCAATCAAAATGAAACAAATATCATTGAGCTTCTCTCAAAAAGCTTTATGAAATTAAATATTTATTTTTTAATTTTTTAAATATTTTATTTTATAATATTTTGGTAAGTTATAGATGGAATTTTGATTTGTATTTGATTTTGTAATTAAGGATACTACACTTGGTCTTCATATTATCTTGAAATTAAATCTTTCCATAAATTTATCTAATTTCTTCAAAAATATTTTGCTTTGATTTGCTTATGTAAGTATGGAATTGTAAATCTCCTCTAGTTTTCCCATTATGTCACTTTTTAATATATATTTACTTAATTCAAAAAAAATAAGTTATTATTATTTATGCTTATTTACTTTCTTAATAACTAGTAATTCAAAACTATGACAAATTAGCATAAAACAATTACTATTAGAGTCATCTCTATGAGCTCCATCTAATTAAATATTATCTTTAGAATCTTAAAAATTTTATTTTAGTGGAGTTTAGCACACGTTTTTATGTAAAATAATTTGTAAAAAAAATGAAGATTGAGGAAGTTATATTTGATGTCCTTTCTAGTATGGATTATAATTTTCTCATTACATCTAATTCCACAAAATGTTTTGTTTTGGTTTGTTTCAGATATCCTTATGTGTGTGCTTTACATTGCTTGATTAAGTTTTATTAAATTTATTCAATTTATAATATTTCAACTTTATTATTTCCCTACTTAATATTTAATTAATATTTTAATTATTTATACTTATTTTATTTTTGAAATTTATTATAATTCCTGGTGAGAACTAATCAAGAGGAAAATATGGCACCCAAATTTCCATAACAGGATCTATCTAAATAAAGATTCAATTTTGCATTTTCAAAAAATTTATTATTTTCGGAATTTTCCAATCTTTATGAGATATTTATATCAATACCTAATTTGATGATCAATGATGTTATATTTGATCTCTTTATTTTTCTTAAAATGTAGTTTTTTGTTAGAATTTCCTTAGTTTGTTTTAAATTTTTTTCTTTGACATCATTACATTACTATATACCTCTTAATCTCTTTTGTGACTATTAAATCACTTTTTTTGTTATATTATATTACTTCAATTTGTCTCATTTTCTTAGTAAAATCAATTTACCTCAAATGAAAATAATAATTTATTATTATTTATGGTTGTTCAACTTTGAAATTCATATCAATTCCAAAAATTGTTTGATTGAGATGAAATAAATGATGTTGGATGCAACATGACAAGCTTTATCTAATTAAATATTCATTTCAGTAATGAGAATTATTTTACTTTCTAGTGTTTACTCATGCTTTCTGTGTTATTTTTATTTGTGAAAAATTTAATGATCGAGGATGTTGCATAAATGAAATCTCTACTCCTATGACATTTACATAGTTGTGGTTAGGATATATTACAATACTTCTATTTAGATTTTTTCAACTTTGATATATGTATTTAATTAATTTTAAAAATTTTATTCTTTATATTAATGTATATTTATTGTTAAAATTTAGAGTAATTTTTCACATGGTCCAACTAAGGTGAAACAAACATCTTTGGTCACATTTCTATGAGCTCCATAAAATAAAATTTTATTTTTTTAATTATTTTATTATTGAAATTTTCATCATGATTTTGAAGATGTTCGATTTATATATGATTTAAGGATTGAGAATATTACAATTAATCTCTTGTGTACAATGTAATACAACCTTGCCATACATATTATCTCATTTCATTGAATTATTTCTCTGACTTCATTATACTCTTATGGAAATTTAACTCACATCTCGTGCGATCTTTATTTCACTTTCATTTAATTCAATTATATTGCTTTAATTTAACTCCTTTTGACTTTAATTTAGATTTATTTAATACTAAAATAGTACTTTTTAATTATTTATGATTTATTTTTTGTTCAAATTAATTTCTTTCTAATTTTTCACCCTTTATGGAACTTTTTTATTCATACTATATTTCACGAAGTATAGAAGTACACTCAATCTCATTAGTATGTTGGGGTGCTACTTTCTTATGTAACTTATATTATTTCTTCAATCTTTTTGCCAAGATTTGGTTATACTCAAATGTGACTCTAAATCACATCTTTTATGGCCATCGCATAGCTCTAATTTAGTTATAATACATTGCTTTACTTTTATCTCTTCTCCACTTTAATATATAATTTCTTAACATTAAAATTGAAATTTTTTATTAGTTTTGTTTATTTGCATTCATAATTCATAATTCATAATCAATCCCTGAAAGTTCAATTTCAGAGGAAACAAAATTCATTGAGCCCTTCTTGAAAAGTTCTACATAATGACATATTCAATTGAAAACTTTTAAATATGTCATATCTAGTCATTTGAGAGCATAGAAGAGTCTTTTTTATTCATACCTCCTTTGACGAGAGAATGTTACACTTAATCTCCTATCTATGTTAGAAAAATATTTTCCTTAGCAACTTATTGATTTTAATATATTATTTCAATTTATCTCATTCAACATTATTATATTTTCAATTAAAATTAAAAAATTAATTTATTATTATTTATGTTTATTTGATTTGAAAATTTATTGTTATTCCAAATGAGGTCAAATCAAGATAAAACAAGTGTCTTTGAATGTATCTTAACGAGTTCTATCCGACAAATTATTAATCTTTTACATTTTATGAATATTTTTCTGTACTTTTGGTATACTTTATAATATATTTTTATTCATACCATATTTGATGATCAAGGATGTCATGCGCACTCTTCCAATTATTTGTGAATATATTTTCCACATACTATTTGTCGGATATATACAAATATTTTGCTTTGATTTAGTTAAATTACAATGTAACTCTAATTTTTCTTGCATGTGACTTATACTTTGCTATTATTTGGTTATGTTACATCATTTAGATTTACCTTATTTGTGATTTAATAAATATTTACTAAATATTAAAATAAGAATTTATTCCTATTTATGTTCAATCAATTTTGTAATTCATAATAATTCCAAATGAAATTTATTCAAGATGAAACAAACATCATTTAACTCATGTTAAGAACCTCTATCTTATTCAATAATCTATTTTGGCTTTTAAAATTTTTTATTTTCTATAGTTCTTATACAATTTGTGGAGTATTTTGTTTCTTACATATTCGATGATCATGATTGTCACTCTCGAGATTGTCGCTAATCCATAATACGTAAACTTCCTAGTACAAATTACTTCATTTCTTTAGGGTTTTTGTTTGTGTTTTGTTAATATGAATCAATAATTCTTTTATGACGTGGCCTTGAAATCGCTATGTTTTTAAAATATGATAATGCTTTTATTCACCTCAACCAAATTTGATTGCATATTTTAAGAATATGAAAATTATAATTTTTTTATTATTTACCCATACTTTACTTGATAAATTATAAATATTCAAAATCAGCTTTGATAATGATGAAATAATAGCTATAAGGCTCAAATTTAAGAACTTTATAAGATTAAAAATTCAATATTAAAATTTTAAAAATAGATTTTCTAGTATTTAAATACTCTTCATGATATATTTTTTTGTAATTAATTTCATAACTATGGATGCCACACTTGACCTTCATAATATTTCAGAGTGCAACTTTCTCAGACAATTTGTCTCATTTGTCAATTTGTTTTCGATTATTTGGCTCTATTGTTGCTTAACACCAATTCTCCTCCCCTATGACCTTTATATCTTTGGTTTTGATATATTACATTATCTCAATTTATCACATTTTAGATTTAATATACAATTACTTAACATTAAAAATAATAAAAATTATTATTTTTTAATATTTTCTTTGGTAATTTGTATAATTATAAATAAGGTATGTTAGTGAACAAACGTGATTAGAGTCATCCTGACTCATTTTATCAAATTGAAAAGGTATTTTGATCCATACATAATTTAATAGTTAAAGTTCCATTCAATATCTTTAGAATGATGGAAAATAATTTTCTTGAATAATTTATGTAATTTTTTAAAATTGTTTATTTGATTTGGTTATATTACTCTATAGCACTAAACTATTTATAGTACTTGAACTTTTTGAAGTCTTGGAAACAAAAATTTTCATTTAGTTTATTTAATTATTTCAAAATTCTAACTTTCATAAGGTTATATTACTATGAAGCTCCAAATCTTCTCTCATGTGACGTTCAAATCTCTTTGATTTGGTCATGTTATATGTTTTTAATATATATTACTTTAACAAATGCCATTTAGCATTGATATGTATTTAATTACAATTTAAATAGTAATTTACGTTTTTATGTTCAATAAATTTAGTAACTCATAATAATTGCAAATGATTTGTGATCAAGAAAAATAAATGTTGTCGGGCTAATACATTACTTCATTTTATCACATTTCAGATTCATTATATACTAACTTATTGGTGAAATAGTGATTTATTATATTTAATGCTTATTTATTTTTTCAATTTGTAGTTATTAAAAATGAGATTTGGTAAAGATGATAAAAGTTATTTTCTAAGATATTAATGAATGGAACACAACATCCTTATAAAAAAAGTTGTTGTGAACAATACCTTTTTATAAAGCATTGGATAGAACACCAAGTAATGTATCCAATTCATGTATGATTTGAAATATCTAAAGAACATCTTAAAAACAGTGAAAATAAAATTTTTAAAATTATATAGATGAATGCTTAATTAGATAGAGCTTCTTAAGAGGAGTGCAATTATGTTTGCTTCATGTTGATTCAACTTCCTATTTAATTATCACATAGTTTTTACAAAAGAAAATCAGCACAAATAATAACATCTTATATATGTTACATTTAGTAAATTATGTTGAAGACAAAATGTGACAAATATGAGTAATGTAATATAAAACAATCAAAGCAACAAAAATTATCATATGTGAGAAGATCTCGAGTTATATTATTTAATAATGAAATCTATACAAAACATTTCAAAAAATGAGCTAAATCATACAAGAAAGTAGAATTCAACTTTATTATGGAGATCAAATGTTACATGTTTGAAAGAAAAGTTAGATACAAAGAAAAATATTTCATAAAGAATGTCAAAATCTTAAATAAATTTTTCTTAAAAAATATAGAAATTAATATTTAATTCCATACAGCTCATCAAGATGACTTCAACGATGTTTGTTTCATGATGATCAAATCACGTTTGAAATTACAATGAATTACAAAAGTAAATATGCATTAGAAATAATAAATTATTACTTTAGTATTAAAAAAGATTACATAAAAGTTGTAATTAGATTAATTGAAGTAACGTTATACCAACAAATCTAAGTTATGTAAAGGTGACATGAGAGGAGATTTGTAATTACATAGTCAAATTACCAAAATAGAGCAGAAACTCATCAAGGAGAAAAGTATATGGGAAAGTTGCAATCCAAGATACTGAGTTGTTTGAGTGTAACATCCTAAATTGTCAAGCTGGGCATGAATTGCAATGCCACTCAATGCATGCAAAAGCAATAGAAAATAAATTATTTAAAAACTAAAATAAATATGTATATTCAATAAGATAAAGCTCTATAAGATAACTCTGTTACAGTTTGTTTCATCTTGATGAAGCCTCATTTGCAATTATTATGAACTATCAAAGTAAATAACCAAAAATAATAATAAATAATTTTTTTAATTTTATGTAAATATATACCAAAGTTGAAATGAGAAAAATTGAAGCAATAAAAAAATGTTACACTAGAAATGAATCATAGAAACATAGCGTTATAAATAAATAAAATAAAAATTTTGGAGAATAAGATACATTATACAAGAAAAGTTCCAACCAAGATACTAAGGATATTGAGTGTAACATTTTTTATTGTCAAATAAGATAAACATAAAATGTCTCAGAAGGTATACAAAAAATAAAAAAATAAAATATTTAAAAATGTAAAACTGAATACTTAATTAGATATATCTCGTCAAGATAGCTAGATAATCTCGATTTCAACTCAATTCGAACTGGTTTGGAATTACTATGAATTACATAAATAAATAATAAAAAATAATTAAAAAATTTATTTTTTAAATTTATGTTGATATATATTAAATCTAAAATGAGATTAATAAAATTGATATAACGTCACAAATTAAAAGCAATACAAAACTTATAGGAGAGGAAAATTAGAGTATGATAATAATAGAGCTAAATTGAAAATGACATCAAAAAATAAGATAAATTGCATGTGAAACTTGCACTCAAAAATATGAAAGAGATAAAGTATGATATCCTATTTTGTTAGATCTAGAATGAATCAAAATGTCATCCAAAGTATGCCAAAATATAGGAAAATTAAATATTAAAAAATTGCAATCAGTATTTAATTGAATAGAACACGTTAACGAGACATTTGTTTCATCTCGACCGAAGCTCCCTTAGAATTGCATTGAATTATCATCATAAATAAATAAAAATAATAACAAATTGATAATGTTTTCTTAAGTAACTATATGTTAAATTTAAAAAGAGATAAATTAACTAATGTTACATTATAAAACCAAGATAATCCAAAAGTCACAATAGAGGAGCTTTATAGTTACAAACTAAAATAACCAAATAAAAAAACTTTAAGAAATCATGCAAATTATATGTGCAACTTAAGGTGGAACATATTCGACTATCAAATCTAGCATAAATCCAAATGACTCCAAAACTTTTAAAATTGTAGGAAATAAAATATTTAAAACTATAGAAGCAAATTTTTAAATTCATAGAGCTCATCAATCAAACCTTGGTTGGAATTACTATGAATTGCTAGGGTAAATTAAATATTATTAGTAAAAAAATATTTTAGTAATAATAAAATATACATATTAATGTTGAAATGGGAAAAAATAAAGAAATATAATATAACAATTTCAAAATGATGTAAAAGTCAACAAAACAGTAATACGACTAAATTAAAAGAAAAAAATTGAATAAATGAGATAAATCATACAAGAAATGTTTATTTCAAGATAATAAGGAGATAAAGTGTATCAGCCTCAAAGATGAAATAGGATTTAAATTAAAATGACTCAAAGAAAGACAAAATAGTAAAAAAAAATTTAAAAATATAAAAAAAAAATTTTATGAGCTTGTCTAGATGAATCTAACGACATTTACTTCCTTTCGATTGGAGCACATTCAGCATTGCCATGTGCTTCCATAATAAAAAAGTATATATAATGATAAATTCTTTTTTTAAGATTAAAAGACATAATTAAAGCTTAAATAAGACAAATTGAAAATATACAATGTAACTAAATTGATGAAATTTAGAAGTCATATGAGAGGCGATTTAGTATTACATAGTAAATATAGTTAAAAGAAAGTGAAAGATTTAAAGAATTGGAACAAATTTGGTAAAAATTTACATTTTATGAGACTAAGAAGATCAAGTGTAATATGCTTTATGGTTAAATTTAATACGAATCAAAATTATTAGAAAAACAGACGAAAATAAGGGAAAACAAAATATTTATGAAATATATAATCCTATACTTTATTGAATAGAGCTATTGAGATGAGTGGAATGACTTTTGTTTTGCCGTGATTAGACGTCATTTGGAATTACAAGTAATTACAAAAGCAAATAAGTTTAAATAAAATAAAATTATATTTTTAATATTTAGTAAGAAAATAATGAAGCGAAAATTGGATAAATTAAAATAATATAGTATAACTAAATCATGGTGTTGTAATTATAACACGAGAAGATTTAGTGTAGCATGGTAAAATAACAAAATCAAAACATAAAAATTGAGGATATGAGATAAATTATAATCAAAAGTTGTATTAAAAAATATTGAAGAGACGATGTGTAACATCCTTGATTACCACATAAAGTATGAATTGAAATGTCTCAAAAAGTAAGACAAAATCATAGAATGTAAAATATTTAAAAATATAAAAGTAAATATTTAATTGGATAGAGCTTATTGAGTGTTCTCCAAAGATATGTGTTTCATCTTAATCTAACTTATTCGAGAATTAATATCTATCACCAAGGCAAATAAACACAAATAATAACAAATTATGAATTTATGTAATGTAATACAACCCAAACCAGTGAAAAAATTCTCACACAAGGGAAGATTTTTAGTACATAGCAATACAAAAAAAAATAAAAAACATTTAAAAATGAGATAAATTTGAAATGAAACATGAATTCCATTTTACTATCAATAACGAGTGTCACATCCTCGAAAGAAAAATTAGGTACAAATTAAAATATGTCATTATGCATTGGAAAAAAATCAAAAGCTAAAAACATTCAAAATATAAAAATAAATATCTAAATTATTATAGCACATTTGGTTAAGTTGAATGTTGTCTATCACATTTCAATCATACAACTTTTGGAATTACTTTTAATTACAAAAGCAAAAAAGCATACAAATAATAAATTATTATTTTCACATTAAAAATATATATATCATAGCTAAAATATGACCAAAAACTTTGAAAAAATGAGGTAATTTAAATGAGAAAGATGCATTCTAAGATACTAAGGAGATTAAGTGTAACATACCTTGTTTTCAAATCAAGTATATGAATAGAGACATAGTGTAACGCATGCTAAAGTTTAAAATATTAAATATTTAAAAGTATAGAACATAATCTTCAATTGAATAAAGCTCATTCAAACTATTCTAATAAATTTTATTTTGTTAAGAATGGACCTCATTTTGAATTACCATAAAATAAAATGACAAATAAACAAATATTAAAGCTAAAATTAAAAATGAATCAATGTAATATAACTAAATAAAACATAATGTAAGATGGCAACCTAAGAGATTTATAGTTTCATAGTAACAAAGACAAATTGAAGCAAAAATATGAAGAAATCAAATCAATTGTGAAATGAATGTTGCACTCCAAAATATTAAGTATATCTAATGCAACGTCCTCAATAAATAAATCAGATACTATTTGCAAATTTCAAATAATGCATGCCATAAAAAGGGTAATTAAAATAATAAAATAAGTAAATAAATATTTAATTTGATAGACACATTAAGATAAGTCCAATGATATTTGCTTTTTCTCAAACATAACTCATTTGAAATTATTTTTAATTATCATAATATATAAGTGCAAATAAAAAGAAAATGCTATTTCTATATTAATTAGATAAGTGTAAGCTCTTCTATTTCATAAAATCATAGCAATATGAACATGAGAGATGAGGAGACTTTTAGCTAGAAAGAAATGTAACCAAAAGAAAAAGAAAACATAGAAATACGAGATACATTACACAAGAAAGTTGTATTCCAAGATACTAAGTATTTTGAGAGTAATATTTTTATTTGGCATATTCATAACAAATTAAAAATGACTCACTAAACCTACAAAACTATAGAAAATAAAATATTTTAAAATAATAAAAAAATATTTAATTGGATATTTCACTTTAAGATGAGTGAAATGATTTTTGTTTTACTAAAATGAATCCTCATTTTGTGTACTATGAATTACCAAAATAAAAATTGTAAATAAGAATAAATTATTATTTAAGTGCTAAGTAATTATATATATATATATTGAAGCTTAAATGAGATAAAATAAAACAACATAATATAACAAAATTGAGACAAAAATATTTGAAGAAATTTGATAAATTATGCAAGAAATGTTCTTTCCAAGATATTAAGTAGACAAAATGTTGCATCCTCAACAATCAAATCAAGTCTGTGTTAAAATGCCTTGTAAAAAAAAACAAAACTAATAATTCTTTTAAAATATATATAAATAAATATTTAATTAGTTACAACTCAAATAAAGTAGTAAAAATACTTTTGTTTATTTAGATCAGTCCATTTTTGGAATTCGCATGTGTTATTGAAACAAATAAAAAAAATAAATAGTTTATTTGATTAACATTAAGAAGCCATATATCAAAGATAAAATAGGATGAACTAAAGCAATATAACATAAAAAATAAAAAACATGCAAAGGTCACACAATAGGAGATTTAGAGTTGCATAATAAAATAATGATATAAAAACAAAATTCAGAGAAATGACATAGATTTATCGAGAAGGTTTATTTTAAGATGCCAAGGGGATCATGTGTAACAACCTCTATCATTAGATCTAGCATAAATACAAATGCCTCAAAAAGTATGCAAAAGAAGAGAATCTAAAATATTTAAGTGATATATAGATGAATATATAATTGAATAGAGATAGTCAAGACTAGTATAACGGTGTTTGATATGTCACGATTTGACCTCGCTTAGAATTACCTTTGTCTAAATAAGTAAATAACTATAAATAATTTTTAACTATTACATTAATACTAAGAGAAGAAACATTGAAACTAGAAAGAGACAAATTAAAGTTATGTTGTATAAATAACTGAGGCGATGTAATTGTCAAACCAAAGAAGTTTTACTGTTACATAATGGCAAAATTTAATAAAAATTAAAGAAATGAGAAAAATTATAGGGAAAAGATGTATTCTAAGATATTAAGAGATCAACTATAGAATCCTCAATCATTAAATCATGTATTTATCAAAACATCTCTCAAATTGCACAAAAGTGCTAAAAAGTAAAATATTTAAAAATATAGAAATCAATATTTAGGTGAATTTAGCATTTAAAGTTAACTACAAATTTTTTTTTCATCTCAATCATACATCATTGTAATTTATTGTGAATTACAAACATAAAAAAGCATTAGTAATAAATTATTATTTGAATATTAATTAAGTTTATATTAAAGTTGACATAAGATCAATTAAAGGAATTTAATATGTCTAAATCTAAGTGATGTAAAGTTCATATGACGTGAAAATTATAGTTTTATAATCTGACAAAATATAAGCAAAATAATTAAAAAATGTCATAAACTTCATCCGAAAGTTCCATTCTAAGATATGAAAGAGATTGTGTAGCATCCTCGATCATAAAATTATGTAAGAACTAAATTGCTTCATTAAATATGCCGCTATCACAGAAAAAAAAATGCATAAAAATTTCAAACTGAGTTTAAAATTATATAAACTTTAGTTGTACGAGTCCAAAGACACTTATTTCATGTTGCTTAGGCCTTGTTTCGAATTATTGTGATTTACCAAATTAAATAGGAATAAATAATATCAAATTATTAATTTATTATTAATTAAAAGTATATTAAAGTTAAAATAAGCTAAATTAAAATGATGTAGTAAAACAAAATGGAAGCAATATAAAAGTCACTCAGTAGAAGATTTAGAGTTTCATAGTAATATAACAAAATCACAACAAAATATTTGAAAAATGGAGATAAATTATGCATGAAAGTTAATTCTAAAATACTAAGGTGGTTAACTATAATATTCTCAATCATTTAATCAGGTACAAAAAAATTTCTCATAAAGTATGCAAAAGTTAATAAAAATAAAGCATTAAAAAAATAAAAAATATATTATTTAATTTGATAGTGCACATCATGTTAAGTCAGCTAATGTTTATTCAAACTCAATCAAATATCATCTCCAATTTCCATAAATTACATATGTAAACAAGCAAAATTAGTAAAAAATTATTTTGTTGTTAAAATAAAATATATATTAAACCTAAAATGAGATAAGTTGAAGAAATATAATACAATAAAATTAATATGATCTAAAGGTTACATGAAAGTATAATTAGAGTTTAATAGTAATATAACAAAATTAAAGTGAACAATGGAAAGAAATGAGATAAATTGTAGGAAAACTTTCTTTCTATGATACGAAAGAGATCATGCATAGCATTCATCATCATCAAATCAGGTAAAAATCAAAGTATCATGTATTGTGTGCCAAAAACATAAAAAAAAATAAGTACAAATTTTAAATTAAATTGGTCAATAGAGCTCATCGAGATGAGTCCAATGACATTGGTTTTGTAATAGTTGGATGTTTTCTTGATTTATTACAAAATAAAAAATAAGTAAGATTAAATACAAATAAATTATTATTTTAATATTATGTATATATATACTAACCTTTGAATGAGATAGGTTAAAGCTATGTAATACAACAAAACTAAAGAAAATAAAAATCAACTATTAGTAGATTTATAGTTTTGAGATAATATAACAAAATGAAAAAAAAATTTGAAGAATTGAGATGAATTGAATGGGAATGTTTTACTCTAAGATAATAATGAGCGCTAGTGTGAGATACTCGGTCGATAAATAAGGAAAAAATCTAAATATCTCCCGAAACAAGCCGATATCCTAGAATACAAAATATTTTAAAAATAGAAATGAATGCTTAGTTTGATAGAGGTCATGAAAACGACTCCAACAATGTTTGTTTCATCTTGATTAAGCCTTTTTTGGAAATACATTGAATTAACTTAAAAAAAAATAAGCTTAATAGGTTGTCAATTATTATTTTTTAAATTAAGTGAATAATAATGTTGGAATAAGATAAATTGATGCTAAGTATTATAACAAAATCGAAGTCATATAAATGTCACATGTGAGAAGATTGTGAGATACAAATTAATATGACAAAATGAAAGAAAAAAAGTAAAGTTAGTGAGACAAATTATACAACAATGTGACATTCCAAATTATGGAAAACATATTGAGCAACATCTTTGACCATCAAATCAAGTACAGATACAAGTGCATCCTAAACCTACAAAAGAAATGGAAAATAAAATATGTCAAGATTTAAAAATGAATTTTTAATTCACTAGAGCTCATCGGTAGTTGTCCAGTGACGTTTGTCTCATCACAATCAAACCTCTTTTCGAATTACAATGAAAAAAATTAAGTAACCATAAATAATCCTAAATTGAGCTTTTAATATAATGTTAATATACATTAAAACAAGAATGTGATAAACTAAAGTCACTAAATATAAGCAAAATAAAAAAACAAAAGTCATGTGCGAATCACTAAGAAGATTAAGTGTATCGTCTTCGATTATCAAGTCATGTACGAATCCAAATGTCTAATATTGTGAACAAAAAAACTTAAAAAATTAACTTTTTAAAAATATAAAAAATGAATATTTAAATGAATAAAGCTCGATAAGATGAGTTTGAAAATATTATTTTCATCTCGATTAGACTTTCTTTTGAATTTAGGTAATGTAATATCAATGCTGAATATGATGTAAAGGACACATGAGAGAAGAATTAGAATTTTATTGTAATATATCAAAATCAAAGCAAAACATTTGACAAAATAAGATAAATTACTAGAGAAAGTTGCATTAAATGTTACTATGGAGATCGAGGGCAACATGTTTAATCATCAAATCATGTATGAATGAAAAAGTCTAGTAAAATGTGCAAAAATCTAAGAAAACAAAGTATTGAAAAATCTACAAATGAAAATTTAAATGAATAGATCTTTTTGAGATGAGTTCAATGATAGTTTTTTTTTAATTTAATTAGAGCTTATTTTGAAATATTATGAATTTCAAAATTTAATAAGAAAAAATTATTAAATTATTATTACAGTAATAAGTAAAAATTTCTTAAAGTTGAAATAATATTTTGTGAAATAATGTCATATAACTAAAACAAAAAGATGTAGACTTCACATAGGAGGAGAATAAAAGCTTTAATGGAAAATAATCAAATCATGGCAAAACATTTGCATAAATGTGAAAAATTCTACAAGAAAGATGCATTCAATGATTCTAAGGATATGAGTGGAGCGTCATCGATCAACCAATCCTGTTAGTCATGAAATGACTTGTAAAATGAGCAAAAATTCTAGAAAATTAAATATTTAACAGATATATATATATATATATATATATATATATATATATATATATATATATATATATATATATAGATAAATAGATATATAATTTGATAAAATTCATTTAGGTGAGTATATTGATGTTTATTTTTTCTTCATTATACATCATTTAGAATAACTACAAATTAAAAGTTAGTAATAATAAATTATTACTTGAAAACTAAATAAATATAAATAAAAGTTGAAGAGATAAGTAGAAGCAATGCAATATAACCAAATAAAATTAAGCCCAAGAATCAAGAGAGGAGAATTATACTATCATAGTAATATAACCAAATCAAGAAAATCATTTGAAGAAATAATATGAATTATAAACAATAGTTGTATTCCAGCATACTAAGTATATTATGTGTAACATCCTCTATTATCAAATAACATACAAATCTAAATGACTGGTAAAGCATACCAAAACTAAATAAAAGTTTAGTAATATAAAAAATAAATATTTAATAGCATATAGCTTGTTAACACGATTCCAATGACATTTGTTTTATCTAGATCAAATATTATTAATAATAAATATGCGTTTCCAAATTAAATAAGTATTAATAATAATAAAATGTGATTTTAAAATTATGTAATTGTGTAGTAAAGTTGAGATATGGTAAATTAAAGCAAAGTAATGTAATTAAATAAATGTGACATAAAAATCACATGAGAGAAGAATTAGAGTTTTATAGCAACATAACAAAATCAAATAAAACATTTTAAGAGAAGAGATAAAGTTTTTTTGAAATTCACATTTCTCGGTACTGAGAAGATTATGTGTAACATCTTTGATGGTTAAATCTATTATGAATTGAAATATTGAGTAATATTTTCAAAAAAAACTGAACAATTTAATCACTAAAAAAATATATAAAAAATCAATTACATAAAGCTCATTGAGTGAGTCTAATGATGTTTGTTTCTCCTCGATTAGAGCTCGTTTAGAATTACAACAATTCACCAAAATAAATAAGCATAACTAGCTATAAATTATTATTTTAAAATTAAATTAAAATATATTAAAGCTACAAGATTACTTGAAATAATGCAATATAGCAAAACTAAGTGTTGTAGAGTTCACACTACATGATAATTATAGTTACATTATAATATAACCAATCTAAGTGAGAAATTTTAAGAAATAAAACACTTTAAGTAAGATGGTTATATACCTAATACTATACAGATCAAGTGTAACATTCTCTATTTTTAAGTAAGGTACAAATCAGATGTCTCATAAACATATCAAAACCATTAAAAAATAAATAAAATAATACAATGAATATTAAATTAGAAATAGTTTATTGAGATGAGTTCAATGATGTTGGTTTTTGCTTAGTAAAATTTTGTTTGGAATTACTACAAATTATAAATTTAAAGAATAATTAAAATAATAATTTTTTTATGTTAATTAAATTAATAAGAAAGCTTAAATGAGGCAAACTAGAGATACTTAATATAACAAAATTAATGTGATAACATTGAACAAAAAGATGAATTATATAGGAAAGTTGCTTTCCAAGATAATAAAGTGATTGAATGTGGCATCTACAATCATCAATTTAAGTACAAATTATAATATCTTTAAAAATGTATCAACATTGGATGTAGCCCATCAAGGGTAACATCATCTTGAAATATCTATCATTGAAATTACTACAAATTACAAAAGTAAATAATAGAAAATTATTATTACAATATTAAGTAAATATATATTAAAGCCAAAAGGTGGTAAATTGAAGCAATGAAAATTAAGCAAATCAAAGCATGTTAAACATGAGATGAAAATAGATTTAGGTGTATATAGTATTATAACCATAGAAAGTAAAAATTTGAAGAAATGAGATAAATTATACGAGAAACTATTATTCCAAGCACATGAAAAATCTAGTGTAATATCCTCCAATGGCAAATTTAGCACAAATCAAAATGTCTTGAAAAGCTTACGAAAACTTTACAAAATAACATGTCCAAAATTTTTAAATTAAAATTTAATTGGATATAACTCATCCAGGAAAGTCCAATGTTACTTTTTCATCTCGATTGAACCTTGTTTGTAAAATTACTTTTTTATTGTTTAGAAACTATATAATTAAAGAATAAATTTATAAAATTGAAGTAATGTAATATAACCAAATAAGGCATTATAAGAAACGCGATAAATTATAAGCGAAAATTGCATTTTCATTATGCAAACGAGATTTTGTGTGACATCCTGGATTAACAACTTGCTAAAACAATAAACACTTACATTCCATGCTAAAGCCCTCTGAAAGACAATATTTAGGAAATACTGATGTGATTGTTTAATTAAATGGAGCATCTCGAGATGACTCTAACAATGATTATCTTTTCTTATTCAGACGCTATTTGGAGTTATAATAAATAACCAAAAGAAATAAACATAAATAATAATAAATTATAATTTTTATCTTAAATAAATATATAATAAAGTTGAAATGAGCTTAATTGATGTAATATAAAATAACCAAATAAAAATTTTATAAACGTGACATGAACAGAGATTTAGATGTATTTGGTAATATAACAAAATAAAGCAAAAAACTTTGAGGAAATCAGATAAATTATAAAAAAAATTTGCAATCTAAGAACATAAAGGATCATGTTTAACATTCTCGATTATCAAATATGATAAAAATAAAAATGTCACATGAACATGACGATTTTTTCATCTTGATTAAATATCATTTCGTAGATTTACTATTTAATTTTTTAAAAAATATAAATTAAAGAAGATATTTATAAAATTAAGATCATGTAATATAGCAAAATGAGCCATAAAACTTGAAGAAATGAGATCAATTACGAGTGAAAGTTCCACTAAATTAGACATAAGAAATCAAGAGAAACATCCTAAATTAACAAACCATGCAAACAATAAATTCTTGAATTCCTTACCAAAAAATCAAAAATAAAATACACAGAAATGTAAAAGTGATTGTTTAATTAAATGGAGCTTATAAAGATGAGTCTAACAATAACTATTTTTTCTTAGTTGGATATCATTTATAATTTCTATGCATTGTTAAAAGAAAAAATATAAAGAAAAATAAATTATTATTTTAATGTTAAGTAAATAGATATTGAAGTTGAAATGAGTTTAATTAGGGCAATGTGAAATGCCCAAATCAAAATGTTAAAACATGACAAAAAAAGAGATTTAGATGTATATGGTAATATAACCAAACAAGGTAAAAAATTTCAAGAAATTAAATAAGAAATTTCAAGATATTACTGTTTTAATATTTATAAAATATATAAATTAAAGAAAAAATTTATAATATTAATACAATATAATATACACAAATGAAGCATGAAATTAGAAGAAATGAGATAAATTATTAGGTAAAGTTGCAATTCCATTATGTAAACAAGATCGAGCTTAACATACTAGATTGACAAGTCGATCAAACATTAAATGTTCACATTGCTTGCCAAAACACTTAGAAAGAAAATGTTTATAAATATAGAACTGATTTTTAGTTAGATGGAGCTCATCAAGATGAGTCCAATAATGATTATTCTTTCTCAATCGATTTGAAATTATTATGAATTACCAAAAGAAATAAATTTAAATAAAAAAAAATATTATTTTAATACTAAGTATATAATGATAAAGTTGAAATGAGTTTAAATGAAGTAAGGTAATTCAACAAAATTAAAGTGATGTACAAGTCCCATGAGTTAAGAAATAAAGTTTCTTATAAATGTAAAAATAACATAAAGAAAATATTAAAAAAATGACACAAGGTGTACTAGAATGTTGTACTCTAAGATATTACAAAAACGGAGTGTGACATCCTCAATCATGAAATCATGCATGTATCAAAATATCTAATAAGATACCCTAAAATTTCATGGAGTTTTTCAATTCATGTCTAATAATGCTTGTCTTTTCTTGATGGAATATCATTTAAAATTATTGATATTTAAAGATTTTATAATAAAAATAACAAAAAAATATATATTTTAACATTAACAAATGTAAGAAAAAATTTGATTATTTGAAGTAACATATCATAACAAAATGAAAGCGATGTAAACGTCACATGGGGGCGGAACTTGTGGTAAATAGTAATATAACCAAGCAAAGTAAAAAATTTAAGGAAATGAGATAAATAACTTAGCATAGTTGCATTCCAACATACTAAAGAGACCAAGAAAAATTCCCTTGAATGACAAATCAAGTACTAGTTGAAGTTTTTGATAAATCATAAAAAAATATTTATATGTATTGAGATGAACGAGTTGAGCACAATGAACTTTGTTTCATGTCCATCTTAGCATGTTAGGAATAACTATGAATTATTAGAGTAAAAAACATAAATAATAATAATTTTTTATTTAAATATTAAGTAAATATATATTAAAGTTAGAATGAGAAAAATTTAAGCAATATAGTATAACAAAGTCAAGGCAATGTAATAGTCACATAAGAGGAGATGCTGAGTAACATAATAATATAATAACATAAAAGCAAAACATTTCAAGAAATGAAATAAATGAGAATAGAATTTTCCATTTCAAAAATACAAATCCAGTATAACTTTGCCTATCATTAAATAAAATAAAAAATATCTCATTAAATATGCCAAAAAATACATATAAAGTATTTAAAAATACAACAATGAATATATTGCTTGATAAAAGTCATTGACATGTGTGAATGATGGTTAGTTCTTTTTTATCAGTCCTTATTTAGAATTACTACGAAGTTACAAATTAAATAAACAAAATAAAAAATAAGTTAATTTTTTAATATTAAAGAAATATATAACAAACCTAAACTAACATAATTAGAAGTTATCTAATATAACCAAATCAAGGTTAAAATATTGAAAATGAGATGAATTTTATAGGAAGGTCGCATTCCAAGATACTTAAGAGATTGAGTGTGAAATCATCGATTGAAAAACCATGTATGTGTCAAATTATCTTACAAATTGTATCAATATTAGCGAAATCCCATCGAGATAAATGCAACATCGTTTGTTTCATCTCGAAGGAATCTTATTTGAAATTACCACAAATTTTGAAATTAAATATGTAAAGTGATAGAAAATTATTATTTTAGCTTTGAGTAAATTTACTTTAAAGGTGAAAAACGATAACTTGAAGCAATGAAATATATTGAAAACAAATGAACATAAGTGTCATAAGGTAGTAGATTTAGACATACATTGTAATATAACCAAACATGGCAAAAAATTTAAAAAATAATTTGATAATTTATATGGGAAGATCACATTGCAAGATACTAAGGAGTTTTACTATAACATCCCTGACCATTAAGTATGGTACATGTTAAAATGTCTTTCAAATCATGCCAAACCCTTTTTAAATAAAAGATTTAAAAATGTTCAAATGTTTCTTTAATTGGATATAGATTATCGAGACTTCACTAATGATGTTGTTTCATCTGGATTGGACCTCGTTTAAAATTAACATGAATTACCAATGTCAACAAGAAAAAATAATAACAAAATTATCACTATAATATTATGTAAATATATGTTAAACTTGAGATGTATCACATGTTATATAAAAAGTTAATGCATTGTAAAGCATGGATACACCAGAAAATGAAGCATTTAAAAAAATAGAAGTGAAGACTTTATAAGATAAGGTTGATCAAGATTGCTCTAATGATGTTTTTTACATGAACCTAACTTAGTTAGGAATTATTTTGATTTATCATTGTTAAAAAGGATAAATAATAAGAAAATATTATTTTTATAAAAAGTAAATAAATATTAAAGCTAAAATTTCATAAAATAAAGCAATTAAATATAACCAAATCAAACTGATGTAAACATGACATGAGAGGAGATTTAGAGTTATATAATAAAATAACAAAACTAAAGCAAAACATTTACAAAAATTAGACAAAATTTATATGAAAGTGGCTTTCCAATATGCTAAAGATACTGAGCGTATCATCATGGGATATCAAATCAAGTACAATCTATTGTCTTCGAAAGCATACCAAAGCTATAAAAAATAAAAATGTTTGAAATAGAGAGTTAAATATTTAATTTAATAGAACTTTTTGAGATAAGTTTGTTGACATTGTTTTGTCTCCTTTGGACCTCATATGTAATCACTATGAATGATCAAAATTAATAAGCACAAATGATAATGAATAATGAAGAAAACATTACATGTCTTAC
This sequence comes from Vanilla planifolia, assembly GCA_023846275.1. Classification (NCBI taxonomy): domain Eukaryota; kingdom Viridiplantae; phylum Streptophyta; class Magnoliopsida; order Asparagales; family Orchidaceae; genus Vanilla; species Vanilla planifolia. The sequence goes on along the minus strand of JAIUJO010000055.1, from coordinate 1,008,676 downwards.
ATCAATGTGCTCCATAAATATAAAATATTGATCTTTATATTTTTAAAATATTTTATTTCTAATGATTGGTGTATTTTATAAGAAAATTGGATCCATTCACAATTTGATAATCACACTACTAAACTCAACTTCCTTAATGCATTTAAAAGCAAAATTCCCATTCAATTTAACTTTATTTTTAAAATTCTTTTATTTAAGTTTGTGATATGACATTGAAACTATAATTCTTCTCTTGTGTGACCTTTATATCAGTTTGATTTGGTTATATTACATTACACTAGTTTATCTTTTTTTATTTATAAATTATATTAATTAAAAATAAAACAACAATTTATTTTATTACTATTTATTCTTACAAAATATGACAATTCAATGTAATTCCAAAAGTGATATGATTGACTTGAAATAAAGATTTGTTGGACTTGACTTGACGAGTTTTATGTAATTAAATATTCATTTTTTTATTTAAAACTATTTTATTTTTTGTGAGTTTAACATGTTTTAGTAGACATTTTTTATTCATCATAGATTTGATGGTCGAGGATATTACATTAGATCTCTTTAGTATCATGGAATGTAACTTTCACATAAAACAATTTGTCATTCTGACAAATTTTTTTGCATCAATTAAGTTATGTTACTATGGAACTATAATTCTCCACCATCTGACCTTCCCATTATTTTTGTTTTGATTTATGACATTTCTTTAATTTATCTTTTTTTAACTTCGTTACATATTTACTTATTATTAAAATAATAGTTTTTTTTTGTTCTTATTTCATTAGTAATTTGTAGTAATTACAAATGAGATATGAATAAGATTAAGCAAACAACAGTGGACTAGAGTCGATGAGTTATGTAGAATTAAATATTAATTTTTATATTTTAAATATCTAATTTTGTAGGATTGTGACATGTTCTTTGGACAACTTGATTCTTTCTTCATTTGTTGATTAAGGATATCACACTAGATCTCCTTCATATGTTTGAACATAATTTTTTCTCACAATTTATTTCATTTTTTCAAATGTTTTTATTTAGTTTGGTGAAATTACAATGAATCAACAATTCCATTTTGTGTGGCATGTATAACAATTTTATTTTGTCACACTACATTATTTCAATTTCTCTCATTTATTCTTAACATTTGTCACTTAGTATTACAAAACAATATTTTTTTGTTACTTAAATTTGTAATTCTCTATAATTTCTAATGGTGTTAAATCAAGATCAAAGAAATGTCATTGAACTAGTCACGATAAGCTATCCAAGAAAATGTTCATTTATATTTTCAAATAAATTATTTTCTTAGGTTTTGATATGCTTTACAGTTCATTTTAATTTGTATCTATTCTGATGATTGAGAATGCTATAGCCATTCTCTATAGAAACTTAGAATGCAACATTTTCACACAATTTATCTCATTTTTTTAACTTTTTTTCAATTTCGTTTGATTATGTTAAATTGCTCCAATTAACCTCATTTTAGATTTATTATATTTTTATTTAACAAAAAAATAAATATTTTTTGTTAAATATTTTTCTTAATTGGGTAATTTGTGGTAACTCCAAACTAAGTTTGATGGAGATAAAATAATTATTATTGGACTCATCAAAGTGGGTTCTATGAAAATAAATTTTCAATGATAAATTTTTAAATATTTTATTTTCTAAGGTCTTAGCATGTTTTAGAAGACATTTTGGCTCATACTTAATTTGATGAATGAGGATGTTACACACGATCTCTTAATTATCTTCGAGTGCAACTTTCTTAAATAATTTATCGTATTTTTTCAAATATTTTGCTTTGATTATGTTATATTTATAAAACTCTAATTCCCAATGATGTGGACTTTATATTATTTTGATTTGGTTATATTACATGGCTTAAGATGATCTCTTTTTATCCTTCATATATATTTATTAAATATTAAAAAAAATAGTATTATTAATGCATATTTAATAGGGAAATTAATAGTATTTCGAAACATTGTCCAATCTTCATAAAATAAACAATTGGACACATCCAAATAAGCTCTGTCATACTAAGTATTTGTTCTTATTTATGCATTTTTAATAAGGAAACTTTGTACATTTTATGAGACATTTAGGTTAAAAGCTAATTTGATTATTGAGAATTTCAAACAAAATCTCTTTTGCAAATTAGAATGCAAGTTTCTCAAAAAAAATTTCTCATTTACAAAATGTTTTTGTCTTGATTTTATGATTTCAATATGAAATAATATTTCTCCCATCAAGTGATCTTTATAACATTTTGACTTAGTAATTTTATGTTGCTTCAATTTATCTCATTTGAACTTTATTATATATTTACATAATGTTAAAATTAATTTTTTTTAATTTTTTTCCTTTTAAGTCACAGCAATTTCAAATGTTGTTTGATCGAGATGAACAAATGTCGTATCCAATTTTATAATTATGAATTTTAGAATTTATCTCATTTCTTTTATTTTATTTTTTTTTTTGCTTTGATTTGGTTATGTTGCTATCCAACCCTAAATCTACTTTTAGATTTAATATGTGTTCACTTAATATTAATATAACAATGTATTGTTATTTACTTAATATTTTTTGTTAATTTTTAGTAATTTCAAGAAAGGTCAAATATAGAGCAAACAAATATCATTGGACTTTACTTGATAAGATCTATGGAGTCAGCATAACGATCAATGACGTTACACTCGACCTCCTTGGTATCTTGCAATGAACCCCTCCTATATAATTTATTTGTTTCTTGAATTCTTTTCCTTTGATTTTGTTATATTATTAAAATACTTTAAAGCCCCTCGCTTGTGGCCTTCACATTACTATTATTTGGATATATTAAATTGCTTTAATTTCACTCATTTTGGTATTAAAATATACTTCCTAGACATTAAAAACTATGCAATTATTATTTTTGTTATTTAATTTTATAAATAATAGAAATTATAAAAAAGGTATGACCAATATGAAACAAATATCATAGCACTTGTCTTGATAACATCAATCCAATTAAAAAAAATTCTTTAATTGTTTTTTCTGTTGTTATGCATACTTTATAAGAAATTTCCATTCTTACTAAATTTTATGATTGAGGACTTCTGCTCTTTGGTATGTTAGAAAAACCACTTTCACATGAAATTTATCAAGTTTTTTAAACTTTTTTATTTTATTTGATTATATTATATTACTTCTATGTATTTAGTTTTAGAGTTAATGTATATATACTAATTATTAAAATAATAATTTATTTATTTTTATGCTTAATAACATTGGTGATTTACTATAATTAAAAATGATATATGATCGAGAAGTATCAAATGTCTTCACACTTGTGTCGATGATTTTTATCTAATTAAATATTCTTTTTAATTTTTTTTAAAAAATTTAATTTCAAATTTTAACTTGGTTTGACTAGTGATTATGTCACACTTCATCCCCTAAATAACTTGGAATATATTTTTCTTCAACAATTTATCTCATTTGTTTCAATTTTTTTTCTTTTATTTTGTTATATTACTATGATACTCTAATTCTTCTATCATGTGATCAATACATTATTTCCTTTGGTTATATTAGATTTCTTTCATTTCTCTATTTTTCACTCGCATATATATATATATATAGATATTTATATGTATTTAATTATCTTAAAATAATAATTTGATATTATTATTACTTATTTAGTTTGGTAATTCAATGCTACTCCAAAAGATGTGATATTGAGAAAAAGCATACATAATTGTACTCGTCTAAATGAGATTTATTCGACTAAGATTTTGTTATGTATTTTAATATATTTTATTTTTGAAGTTTTTAGTAAGCCTTGTGAGTCATTATTACTCATAACAGATTTGATGATCGCAGTTACACTTGATCTCCTTAGTATTTTTTATGACAACTTTCTTGTATAATTTATGACATTTTTTAAAATGTTTTGATTTGATTTGGTTATATAATAATTAAATTCTAATTCTCCTCTCATGTGATCCTTAATATCAAAATAATAATGTTTTATTATTTATACTTATTTATCTAGTAGCTCATATAACTTACAAATGAGGTGCAATTTCTACAAAACAAATGAGGTGCAATTTTTTATTATTTATTCTTATTTCATTTCAAAGGTTTTTGCATGTTTAGAGACATTTATATTCTTACAGTGTGTGATGCTCAATAATATTACACTTAATATCCTTAACATTTTCAAATGGAAATTTACCTTACAATTTAGCTAACTTTTTGGAATTTTTTTATTTAATTTTGTTATATTATAATGAAACTTTAATTCTCCACTCTTGTGATCTTTATATCGCGTTAACTTTGTAATATTAAATTTCCTTAGTTTGTCTTATTTTAGCTTAATATATATAACATAATATTGAAATAATAATTATTACTTTTATCTACTCATTTACTTTTTTAATTTGTAATAATTCAAAATGAGGAATGATTGACAAGAAAAAAAATCATTGCAAACATCTCAAAAAGCTTTATATAATTACATATTTTTTTATATCATTTTAAATATTTTACTTCCTTTTGTTTAAAAAGTTTTTTTCAGATATTTTAATTCATATCGAATATAATGATCAATGATGTTAGACTCGATCTTCTGAGTTTCTTTGAGAAATTTTTTTAGCATAAATTATCTCATTTTTGTCACATTTTTTTTTTAATTATTTTAAAGTATTATGTAACCTCAAATCTCCTCCCAAGGGACCTTTACATTATTTTTATTTGGTTATATTACATTTTCCTCAATTGATCTCATTTCAACTTTAATATATATTTACTTCATATTAAAATTATAGTTAATATTTTTTATGGTTATTTGGCTTGCTAATATGTAGTAATTAAATATGAGGTTCGATCAAGATAAATTAAGTGACAATATACTCATGTTGATTTGCTCAATCAGTCTAAATATTTTTTTTATTTTTTGAAATATTTAAAATTTTATGTTTCTAAATGTTTTGTGGGAGATTATGATTCATATGTGACTTTACTATTGAGGATATTACACACGATCTCCTCAGTATTTTTTAATTCAGCTTACTAACATAATCTATCAAGTTTCTTTAAAATCTTCACTTTGATTTGGCTATATTAATATATAATTCTAAATCTTCTCTTGTGTCTTATATTGACACCATAATTTAGTTGTAATACATTACTTCAAATGATCTCAATTAAGCCTTAATATATATATACATGTGTGTCTGTGTGTTTGTGTGTGTGTGTATGTATGTGTATATATATGTAATATTAAAGAAATAATTTATTAAGATGTTTTGATACCTTTTTGGTTATTCCTATTAATTCCAAACGAGGTCTGATCGAGATGAAAGAAAATGTCATCTAACTTGTCAGGAATAGTTTTGAATAACTAAATATTTAATTATATTTTCTGAAATATATTATTATGTATGGTTTTTTTATAATTTGCAAGAGGTTCAAAATGCCAATTGATTCATCCACTTAGGAAGTTACGCTCAAACTCCTTTGTATATGATAATGTAACTTCTATAAATAATTTGTATCAATTATTATAATTTCACTTTGAAAAAACTTCAGTTTTTTAGGTTTTTGCACGTTTTCTTATTACTATGCAAGCTTTATGAGGCATTTCAATTTACACCTTATTTGGCGACCGAGGATGCACACTCACTTTCTTTAAAATGTCAAAATGGGACTTTTTCATGCAAATCATAACATTTATTCAAATTTTCCTCTATAGTTTTGTTATATTATATTTTCCTACTTTATGACATTTCAACTTTAATGTATATAGTTAATATTAATATGACAATTTAATTATTTTTTATGTTTAACAAATTTGCTAATTTGCAATAATTCCAAATGAATTTTGATCAAGATGAAACAATGATATTGAAGTCAACTTAACAAGTGCAATGAAATTAAATATTATCTTTTTAATTTTAAATGTATTTTTTTATTCACACATGATTTGACAATTAAGGATGGTATGCTTTATATTCTCAATAACCTTGAATACAAAATTATTTTGAAATGTCCATCATTTATGTAAATGTTTTGTATTGATTTTGTTATTATGAAATTCTAATTCTCCTTTTGTGTCACCTTTATATCATTTTTATCTTATTTATTAGATTGCTTCAATTTCACTAAATTTAATTTCCATAAACACTTAGCTAAGATTAAAAAAATTAATTTTTAATATCAATTCTTATTTAGTTTTTTAGTTCCATATTATTCCTATATGTTGCCTGATATAAAGGAAAATAACATCATTGGACTCATGTTTGCAGTTCAACATTATTTAATGATAAATGTTATGTTCTAATTAATACCTTATTTAATGATAAATAATGTTACCCTTGATCACTTTAGTATCTTTTAATAAAATATTCAGGCATAATATTTTGTCTTTTTTTCTTTTTCTAATTTGATTTAGTTATATTATTATGAAACTCGAATTATCCTCTTATGGAAGCTTTAAGTCTATTTGATTTTGTTGGTAATACATAGTTTTAGGTTAAGTAAATTAAACTTTTATATATATAACTTAATATTGAAATAGTAATTTCATAATATTTATGATTATTTATTTTGGGAATTGCAAGAAGCTTAAACAATGTTCCATACGAGATGAAACAAACATTGTTGGACTACTCTTCACAAGTTTTTTCAAATTAATTACTGATTTCTATATTTTGAAGTATTTTATTTCTAAGAAACTTGGATATTTTATGAGGTGTTTTTATTCTTACATAATTTGATGAACAACAAAGTTACACTCAATCTCAATAGTTTTTTTGATTGTACAATTAACATAATTTTTTCAAAGTTTTTAATTTTACTTTATTATATTACCATGTAACTCTAAATGACATGTATTACAAACATTACATCACTTTGATTTTTTTAATTATGTTGTTTCAATTTATCTAATTTAAACTTTAATATATATTACTTATGTACATGTATTAAAGATGAAATGCTTTGAGTTATATTTATTTTGTTGTGAACATTAGTTCACTTTGACTCGTTTCATTAAGTTCTATATAATTGATGACATTTTTTATTTTTAAAGAAATTATATTATTTTTTTTAGAAATCCTATGAGTTATATTTATTTGGACCTAGTTTTATTAGTAAAGGTGTCACACTCGAGCCTTTTAGTATCTTTGGAGATAACGTTTTCTACAATATATCTATTGTTTTTATATTTTTTGCTTTGATTTGATTTTACTTCTGCAAAAGTCTAATTTTCCACTCGTGTGACCATTGCATTAGTTTTATTTTCTTATATTACATTGCTTCAATTTATATAATTTTAACTTTATTTTTTATTTATCACATACATAATAATATTTTTTTTTATTTTTTTGCCTAGTTAAGTAGGCAATTTGTAGTAAATCAAAATTATCCCTCCTCAAGATAAAATTAATGTCATTGGACTTGTCATGATGGACTCTATTTAATTAATAAAGTTCTTTAATATTTTATTAATTAATGTTTTGGCATATTTTATGAGATATTTTATTTGTACCTAATTTAATGATCAAAGGTACACCACTTAATTTTTTTAGTCTTTTTCTATTCAACTTTCCTAAAAAAACTTTTGTTAATTCTTTCAATGCTTATTTAATTTATTTGGTTTTATTCATACGAAATTATAATTTCTTCTTTTGGTCATATTATATTACTTTGGGTTATTCCTTTATAACTTTAATATATTTTACATAGGATAAAAAAATAGTTTATTATTAAATTATTTTATAATTCATGATAATTTCGAATAATGTCTAATATAGATGAAACAAATTTTGTTAATATCATCTCAACAAATTGTATCAAATTAAATAATACTTTTTCACTTTCAAAAATTTATTTTCTATGATTTTGTATGCTTTAGAGAATATCTTGATTTGTACCTGAATTAATAATTATGAATATCAGGCATGATCTCAATAATATCTTAAAATATAACATTCTCATATAGTTTTATGATATTATTTTTAAAAATTTTCAATATCTTTAGATATATTACTATGAAACTCTAATTCAACTCTTATATTTCCATTAGTTTGTATTATTGTTGTTATAGTATATAAACTCAACTTATCTCAATTCAATTTTATTATAATTTAAACAATATTATAACAAAACCTATTAATGTTTGTGATTATTTGTCTTGATAACTCAGAGCAACTCCGAATGAAGCCAGGACAAGAAAAAATAGTTGTTGGACTTACCTCGACAAGCTCCATCAAACTAAATATTTATTTAGTAAATATTATGATTCATACCTTATTTAATGTTCGATAATATTATCATCAATCTCATTAGTATCTTGCAGCACAACTTCATCATATAATTTATCTCATTTATTAAAATTTTCTATATTAATTAGGTAATGTTACTATGTCACTCGAGCACTTCTCATGGCTAGTATTTGTCTGGATCTCTTAAGTATTTTATAAGAAAACTTTGTAATACAATTTATCTCATTTTCTAAAATTTTGATTCATACCTAATTTTTATTTTAAGGATGTTGCACTACATAACCTCAGTATATATTTATTATTAAAAAAGTATTTTTTGGATAGGTTTTTTGGTATTTTAAAGCATTTCAAATTTAGGTCTAACGGAGAAGAATTAAATGTATTGTTATTAATCTTGATGAGCTCTAACTAATTAATCATTTATTTTTATATTTTTTAGTGTTATACTTTTTTACTTTTACTTAATTAATGAGGTATTTTTATTCTTAATTAATTTGACAATTAAAGGATATTACACATGATCCTTGTAACATTTAGGAATACAGCTTTCCCACGTAATTTAATTTATTTATTCAAAGTTTTACTTTAATTTTGTTATATTCTTATGTTATCTCTCATATTGTCACCATTGCATCACCTTGATTTGGGTATATTTCGTTACTTTTATTTTTCTCATTTTAATTCTAATATGTGTTTGTTTAATATTAAAAAAACATTTTTTACATTTATTTTTATGATCTATACTATTTCAAGCAAAGTCTGATCAAGATGAAAGCAAAGTCTTTAGACTTATTTCGATAAACTTTTCCCATTAAATGTTCATATTTATAATTTTAAACAATTTATTTTTTAATATTTTGGAATATTTTATGACATCTATACTCATGTATGATTTGATAATCGAAGATATTATAGTTGTATCATTGATAATCTAAGAATGTATCTTTCTAGGGGAATTTACTTTATTCATTTAAACTTTTTGCACCAATTTAGTTATATTACTATGAAATTCTAATTCTAGCTCACTTTAAAAGGCATTTCAATTTATTTATGATTTGATGATAAATCATGGTACAATCGATCTTCCAAGTAACTTGTAAATAAACTTTCTCATAAAATTTTCTTGATCTCTTATATGTTTCATTTTGACTTTGTTATATTACTATGTAACTCTAAATTCTTTTTTGTCTGACTATTAAACTCTTTGATACGATTATGATACCTTATTTTGATTTACCACAATTCTATTTTTATATAATTTTACTTAATATTAAAATAATAATTTATTATTATTTAACCTTATTTATTTTTGTAATTCATAATATTTTAAATAGGATTCGATTGAGATGAAAAAAACATTGTTGGATTCTTGTTGACGAGCTCCCTCAAATTATATTTTTGTAATCATATTTTCAAGTATTTTATTTTCTAGGGTTTAAACATGTTTTCTAAGTCATTCGTTCGTACATAGTTTTAGAATTAAGGATGTTATGCTCAATCATAATGTGGAATTCATGTACAATTTATATCATCCTTTAAATTGTTTTTCTTTGAATTTAATTTATTACTATATCACCATTTCTCCTGTCATGTGACCATTATAATGGCTAAGTTTGTTGTATTATATTATTTTAATTTAACTCATTTTGGATCTAATATATATTTACTTAATATAAAACTCTAACAATTCATAGTACTTTGTAAAGTGGTTTATCGAGATGATATAAATGTCATTGAATGTGTATTGATGACCTGTACAAAATTAAATATTAATTTTCTATATTTTTAATTTTTTTAAAGTGTTTACATATTTTATGAATAATTTCAATTAATTTCTAATTTGATGATCGATGATGCTGCACTTTATTTTTTTTTAATAACTTGAAATGTAATTTTTCCATACCATTTACCTAATTGCTTCAAATTTTTTTTGCTTTGATTTGTTATGTCCTCATGAAACTTTTTTCTCCTCATTTGTAACCTTTGCAATGATTTAATTTTTTTTTGTATTAGATAGATTTAATTTATCACATTTTAGAAAATGAAAATAATAATTTATTATTATACTATTATTTATTTATGTAATTTTTAGTAATTCCAAATAAGATCCAATCAAGACAACACAAATTACATTGGATCTATATTGATGAGCTCTATCTAATTAAATATAAATTTTTTAAAGAATTTTAAATATTTTATTTTCTATTATTTTGGCATGATTACAAAGTCTTTTAATTCTTATCAAATTTTACTATCAAATGTGTTACGCTATCTTTTTGTTGCCTAGGAATGTAGTTCTTTAAGAATATTTTTATATCTTCAAATGTTTTCTTTTGAATTCGTTACATTACTAAGTAACTATATTTATCAACACGTGTGACCTATACATAGCTCTAAATTTCCTAATCAAATATATATCTTTTTGGGAAGCTATATGTCCTTAAATAATAACATTTATTTTTTTATATGTATTATATCATTTTATTTTTGTATGTTTAATTAAATAATTTGATTAATTTCTAATATGATATAGGATTTTATAATTAATCACTCGAGTTTCTTGCAATGTAACTCTATCATAAAATTTATAACATTTTTTAAACTTTTTGCTTTAATTTGGTTATATTATGTTGCATTAAACAATGTTTGATGAAGACAAAAGAAAAATCATTGTATTCATCTCGATTAGTTTATTCGATTAATTACATATGTTTATGTTTCTAAATATTTTTTTTTATGATTGTCGTACTCATAACGATAAATTTCAATTCATACTTAATTTAAAGAATGAGGACATTATAGTTGATCTCCATAATGCCTTGGAATACAATATTCCTAAACAATATATCTAACTTCATCAAATTCTTTCTTTTATTTGGTTATGTTACTACATAACTCTACATCTACTCATATATGACTAATATATAAGATCGATTTTGTTGTATTACTTCGCTTCTTTTTTGTATCATTTTGGCATTGATAAAAATTTTCTTATTAAAATAAAAAATTATTATTATTTAAATTTTTTTTCTTGGGAAATTCCTAATAAATCCGAAAGAGCTCCCTTTGAGAGTAAACAAGTGTTGGACTCACCTTGATGAACTCTATCGACTTTATTATTTTCTGTTTTAAAAATATTTTTTTTTCTATTGGTTTTGTACATTTTACAAAACATTGTGATTCTTATCTGATTTGGGGATCCAAGATGTTGCACATCATCTCATCAGTATTTGGGAATGTAGCTTTTGTTTATAATTTATGTTCTTCTTCAAATGTTTTTTTTTATTTTAGTTACATCATAATGAAATTTTAAATCTTCTTTCATGTATGATTTATGCTGATTTGATTTACTTATATTACATTGCTAGAATTTATGTAGTTTCAACATTAAAAATTATTTATCGAATATTAAAATAATAATTTATTATTATTTCTATTTTTTTAATTCATAGTAATTCAAAAAACAATTTGGTTTAGTTGAAACAAATGTCATCAAACATGTCATGATGAGCTTTATCAAATTAATTAAAAATTTTATATTTCTAAGTATGTATTTTCTATGGGTTTGGAATTCTTTATGAGTCTTTTCATTATACCTATATTAATAATTAAGAATGTTGCACTCAATCTCTTTAATACCTTGGAGTACAACTTTCCTATGCAATTTATATTATCTCCTAAAATTGTTTGCTTTGGTTTGTTCTTCTTACTATGTAACTCTAAATCTCATATCATGTGACCTTAACATCACATTAATTTGATTGTATTATATTTCTTCAATTTATATCTTTTTAATATTAATATATATTTTCTTAATATTACAATAATAAGTTTTTATTATCTATGTTATTTACTTTGATATCTCCATAATTCAAAATGAGGTTTGAGCGAGGCAAAAAAATTATCATTGCATTTATATTGATGAACTACATCTAATTAAATATTTTATATTTTACAATTTTAGTGGGCATTATGAGACATATTGATTTGTATAGTGTTGATGATCTAGAACATTACACACGATCGCATTATTAAATTGGAATGTAACCTTATCATATCTTTTATTTGGCTATTTAAATTGCTTCAATTTATCCCATTTAAATTTTAATTTATATTCACTTAATATTAAAATAATAATATATTATTATTTATGCTTTTTTTACTTTATTAATGTGCTTTAATTTCAAATAAGGTATAGTTGCGATGAAGCCAATGTCTTTTTTCTCACTTTGGCAAGCTACACTCATCTAGTTATTTATTTAATATGTTTAAATATTTTTTCTTAGAATGTTTAGGATTTATGAAATATTTTTATTTGTATTTAAATCGATGACAAAGGACTTTTCACTTAATCTCCATAGTATCTCAAAATGTAACATTTTTACAATTTATGTTGATTATCCTTTTTTTGTTTGATTTGCCTATATTATAATGTAACAAAAAGTCACCTCTCATTTAACATATCCATTACTTTCATTGGATACCTTACATTATTATTTATGATTATTTAATTAGAAATTTGTGGTAATTCCAAACATACTTTGATTGAGATGCATAAAAATGTGATTGGACCAATCTTGATGATCTCTATAGGATTAAATATTTGTTTTAATAACTTGAAATATGTTATTTTATTTGTTTTTTGAATGTTTTATAAGACATTTCCATTCATACTTGTTTTGATGATAGAATTTGTTGCACTCAATCTTGTTATTATATTGTGGTAAAATTTTTATCATACAATTTATCTCATTTTTAAGGTTTTTTGCTTTTATTCTGTTATATTTCTATGTAACTCAAAATGTTTAGTAATATAACCATTAACATCACCAAATTTGTTTGCATTATCTTACTTCATTTCATCTTATTTAAACAATACTATATAATATTTTATTATTGAAATAATAATTTTTTGTTATTTATGCATATTTACATTCATAATTTGGAATAATTTAAAATGAGATTCAAATAAGGAGGAACAATTTTCATTGGACAAGTCTTAGTTAGAATATCCAATTAAATATTCATTATAAATTTTAAAATGTTTCATTTTATAGGATTTAAGAATTATTTGCTTGTCAGGTAGATTCCTATCTACTTTGATGATCAAGGATGTTACACTCGATCTTTTTAGCGCAATTCAACTTCTGTATACAATTCATCTCATTTATCCAAAATTTGCACTTTGATTTTGTTATATTATAATCTTACTCTAAATATTCTCTTATCTAAACTTTACATCTCTTAGATTTAATTATATTGTCACATTATTTAAGCATATTTATTTTGATAATTTGTCATAATTCAAAACTATATCAGATAAATGATATTTACCTTTTTATTTTTTAAAGTTTTGGCATATTTTACTAGATATTTTTATTTGTAACAAATTTAATAATTGAAGATATTACACTCAATCTCCTTCGTAACTTGAATTGTAATTTTCCAATACAATTTATCTCATTTCATCAAATTTTTCACTCTCCTTTGGTTATAATCCTAAGAAGCTCTAATTCATAAGTAGTTTGAACTTTACATTATTTTGACATAGTTAAATCTCATTAATCATTAGGTATGAATAAAAATTTATTTTAAAGTGTCTCAAAAACTAACAAAAAATATTTTAAAAAATAAAAATAATTTTTTAATTAGATAAAAGTCATCGAGATGAGAATAACTACATTTGTTTTGCCTCGATCATACCTCATTTACAATTTACTGTAATTACGAAATCAAAAAAGAATAAATAATAATAAAAGATAATTTTATCATTAAATAAATTCATAATATTATTAAACTAACATCCTCAATACTCAAATTAGATACAAGTTAAAATATCTCATCTAATATGTTAAAACCATAAAAAATAAAAAATAAATTATTTAGAAATGAATATTTAATTAAATAAAGCTCATTAAGATGTGTCTGGTGAAGCTTACATCTTCTCCAATGGACCTCATTTGAAATTATTTTGAATTACCAAAGTAAATGAGCAAAAGTAATAATAAATTATTATTTTAATATGTAAATATATATTATAACTAAAATAAGATAAGTTGTAGTAAATTAATTTATTAATATTAAAGGCATATAAAAAGGAGAATTAAGCTACATAGTAATTTAACATAATCAATTCTAAAACTTTTATAAAATGAGAGAAATTGTATGAGAATATTTATTGTAAGATGCTCAGAAGATCGAGGGTAGAATCCTTCGTTAATAAATAAACTACAAGTTAAAATGTCTCATAGTGTGAGCCTAAAATATAAGAAAATAAAATATATTAAACAAGCAAAGTGTTATTTAATAGGATAGAGCTCATTGAGATGAGTCCAATAATTTTTGTTTTGTCACATGAGAGAAGATTTAAAGTTACATAGTAATATAACCAAATCAAAGCAGAACCATTTACGAAAAAACTTAATTATGTAAGAAATTTTTATTCCAAAATACTAGATAATTTTTTTGTGATATCATAAATAGTCAACAAGGTTCGAATTATAATGTATCATAAACCAAGGCATAACAATATAAAATAAAATATTTTATAATGTAAAATGGAATAATTAAATTGATAAAGCTCATTGAGATGGCTCCAGTAATGTTTATTTCATCATTATGAGAGCTCATTTGTAATATAGTGAAGAACCAAGGAAAATAATCCTAAATAATAAAAGTTTTTTATTTTTATAATATGTAAATTTGTATTGAACCAAAAATGATACAAGTTGAAGCAATATAATAAAAAAAAATCAAAGACATCTGCATGTTACGAAAGGGAAGATTTCGAGTTACATAGTAATGTAACAAAATTAAAGTAAGAAAAGTGAAGAGATGTTATAAATTATAAGAAAAATGACATTCCAAGATTCTAAGAAGATCAACCATAGAAATCTTGATTTTCAAATTAAGTGCAAATAAAAATATCTAATAAAATATACATAAACCCTTGAAAATAAAATCTTTAACAATAAGAAATAGAAATTTCCATAAAACTCATAAGCATGAGTCTAATGATGTTTGTTCTATCTTTGTTCTATCTCGAACAGCCCTTTTTAGGAATTATATCGAATTACTAAATTAAGATGAGATAAATTAAAAGTACTGTAAATAACCAAATAAAACACATGTAAACGACACATCACAGGAGAGTAGATGTGCATAGTAATATAGTGAAACTAAATAAACAAAGAAAGTTAGATATATTGTGTGATAAAGTACATTATAAGATACAAATGAGACCTAGCATAACATCCTTAATAATCATATGTGGCACGAATAAAAAATTTTATAAAATATGTCCAAATCTTAGAAAATAAAATTTTAAAAAATTAAATAAAATAATTAATTAATTATACAAATGACATCAATATAAAGCTCAAATTAGAGGAGATTAAGTTTTGGAAATAACATAAAAAATCAAGCCCAAAAATTTGATGAAATTATATGAATTGTATAAAAACGTTGGATTCTATGATACTAATGAGATTGAGTATGACATCATTGATCATCAGTTCAACTACAAATTAATTTTAACCATAAACCATCCTGAAATCTTAAAAAATAAAATATTTAAATTTAAAAAATAAATATTTATTTTGAAAGTACTTATTAGGACATGTCCAGGGACCTTTTGTAAATATTAAGTAATTGTATATTATAACTCAAACGAGATAAATACATGAAATATATTATAGTAAAATAGAAGTGTTGTCAAGGCCACATGAGATGAGATTTAGAGTTAAAATAAAACTCAAGTTTTACTCCCATAAGACCTTCACAACACAAAGAGTTTTTTGTATTACATTATTATAATTGATCTTATTTCATCATTAATATATATTTTCTTTATATTAAAATAATACTTTTATTATAATTTACGTTTTTTAAATTTTTTAATTTGTAGCAATTCTGAACAAGGTGTGATTGAGAGAAAACAAATATCGTTGTACTCATCTTGATGAGCTTTATCCAATAAGAAATTCATTAGGCTTCAATATTTTATTTTCCTTAATTTTTATTATATTTTTTGACATATTGCAATTTGCATGTGATTGGAGAATCGAGAATGTCACACTCGATCTCCTTAAAATCTTGGAAAGCAAAGTAGTAAGATTATCTCTTTTTTCAACATTTTACCCTTTATTTAGTTATATTTTTTAATAACTCCAAATCTATGCTCGTGAGACCTTTACATCCCTTTGATTTTGTAATATTATGTTGTTTTAACTTATCTCATTTCAAATTTAAATCATATTTATTTAATATTAAAAATAGTAATTTGTTATTCTTTTTTAATAGGGACATTCACAATAGATCCTAATGTGGTCAAATCAAGATAAAATGCACATCATTTGACTCATATTAATAAGCATTTTTAATTTAAATATCGATTTTCACATTTTTTAAATAATTTATTTTCTTGTGTTTAGCCTATCTTATGAGGCATCTTGATTACTACTGGTTTTATTATCATTGTTATTACAATTGATGTCCTTAGTATCATAGAATGTGTTTTTCACATTGAAGGTATCACATTTTTTTCATACTTTTTTATTTCATTTGATGATGGTACTTTGAAATTATAATTATTCTATTGTGTGACTTTTGGTTCTAAAATGAATTAATAATTTACTATTATTTGTGCTTCCTTAATATTTAATTTATTATAATTAAAAAATGAGGTCTAATCAAGGTTAAAAATAATTGTTAAACTCATATAGTCAAGCTCAATCTACTCAAAATTTTATTTCGATATTTAAAAATATTTTACATTCTATCATTTTGACATCTTTTAACGGACACTACGACTTGTATCTAATTTAATGAACGAGGATTCTATACTCAATCTCATTCATATATTAGAATGTAATTTTATTATATAATTTATGTCATGTTTTGACCTATTTTGAATTCTTTTTGATATTTTTTTGTTAAACTATGATACTCTTCTTGTATAATCTTTACATTACATTAATTTTTTTATTACAATGCTTTAGTTTATCTCATTTCTAATTTTGCATATAATACTAAATGGTAAAATAATAATTTTTTATTATTTATGCATATTTAATTTTTAAATTTGTCATAATTTCGATTGTGTCGCACTTATGAAGGATATGTCGTTGGACTCAACCTAATGAAATTCTTAAATATTTTTTTGTTTGTTAACACATTTTACATGACATTTTTATTATACTTAATCTAATGATTGAGGTCAAACCTTATCTCCTTAGTATCTTCGAATCCAAATTTTCTTTTTTATTTATCTCATTCTATAAAAGTTTTGCCTTAATTTTGTTATATTATTATGTAATTTAAAATATCATCTTTTGTGACCTTTACATCACTATAATTTTGTCATATTATATTGCTATAATTTATCTCATTTTACATTGTAATATATATTTAATTAATATTAAGATAACAATTTATTACAATTTATGCATATTTTGTTTTGTAATTCTTAGATATTTCTAATAGTGTTTAATTGAGATTAAACAAAATTTCTAGTCTTGACTCAATGAGCTCAATCAAATAAATTATTTTTTATATTTTCTGATATTTTATTTTATATGGCTTTTCTAAGCTTTAATGGACATTTGGATTTGTGCATGATTCATTAATCAAAGATGTTACACTCCTACATCTTTGTATAATGGAATGCAACTTTCATTAATAATTTATCTTAATTTTTCAAATTGTTTTCTTTTGATTTGGTTATGTTACAACTAATCTCTAATTGCCATCATATGTGACCCTTCCATAGATAGATTTTGTTATATTATATTGCTTTTGTTTATGTTATTTTTTATTTATCATATATTTATTGAAACTTAAAATAATATTTTTTTACTATTCATGCTTGTTTAGTTAGATAATTCATATAATTCCAAACATGTTCTGATGGGGACAAAACAAATGTCGTTGGTGTCCTCTCGATAAGCTCTATCCAATTAAGTATTAATTTCTATAATTTTTTAACATTTTCTTTTTGAACATTTTGGCACTCTTTATATGATATTTTAATTTATAGATAATTTATAATTGAGAAATTTATACAAGATCTCCATCATGTCTTGGAGTTAGACTTTCTCATAAAATTTATCACATCTTTTAAATATTTCAATTCACTTCATTATAAAAATTCTAATTCTCCTCCCTTGTGACAATTTCATAAATTTTAATTGGATATATTACATTGCATCAATTAATCTCATCTTAGCTTTAATGTATAATTCATAACTTTAAAATAATATCTTATTATTATTTAATATTACTAACTTTCCTAATTTATATTAACTCTAACTCAAATATGATCAAGATGAAGTTAGTGTTGTTGTAATAGTCTTGGAATGCTTTCTCCAACCAAATATTCATTTTTATGTTTGTAAATTTTTTATTTTCTACGACTTTGGCATGCTTTAAAAAACACTTTTATTGGTAAGTTATTTGAAAATTATTAAAAAAAATTATTTATTTTTTTATTTATGCTTATTTGTTCGAAAGAAGAGCACCAATTTAGATCAAGTAAAATTCATCTGCCATCTGTCGAGGAGCTCTATAATTTAAAAATATTAATTTTTTTTAATTTTTTTATTCTATAATAATTGCACATTTTATGATACAATTGGATTCTTTCACAATTTGATGATCACAAATATTAAACTTGTTCTCCTTAGGGACTTGGAAAGTAAATTTCTTGTTCAATTTATCTTAACCTTTAAAATGTCTTCGTTTAATTTTGTTATTTTACTTTAAAACAAAAACTATTCTCTTATGTGATGTTTATATCAATTTTGTTTTGTTATATTACATTACATTATTTTCTCTCAATTAATATTTAAATTATAACTTAATATTAAAATAATAATTTATTTTTGTTATTATTTATGCTTACTAAGTGTTGTAAATCACTATAATTTCGGAAGACATGTGATTGATGAGAAGCAAACATTGTTGGACTTGTCTCGATGAGCTCTATCCAATTAAATATTAATTTTCTTTTTTATAACTTATTTATTTTTATTGATTTTGTCATCTTTTTGTTGACATTTTTCATTCATCCTTGATTTGGTGATTGAAGGCATCACATCTTATCTCCTTAGTATCTTAAAATATAAAATTCCAATAAAAAATTTTCATAATCTTTCAAAAGTTCTTCTTCGATTAAGCTATATTACTATGAAACTCTAATTATCCATTCAAATGACCTTTAAATTATTTTTTTTGATATATTATATTATTCTATTTTATCTTGTTTCAATGCTACTATGTATTTATGGAAATTTAATATAATAATTTTCAATTAATTATTCTTATTTCATGGGTAATTGGTAATAATTCCAAACGAGCTATAATTAGGATGAAGCAAATATTATTGGACTAGTGTCAGTGAGCTATGTCTAATTAAAAATTGATTTTTATATTTTAAATATTTTTTTCTAAGATTTTGACATGTTTTTTAAAGCATCTTGATTCTTTCTTCGCTTGATTATTGAGGATATTACACTCGATCTCTTTTGCATATTGGAACATAAATTTTGCTCACAATTTATATCATTTTTTCAAACTTTTTGATTTTTTCAGTGATATAACTATGAAACCATAACATCCAGTCATTTCACCTATAATCCCCTCTCACGTATTATTTTTTTATTGTTACTCAATTTTGTATTTCTTCATAAATGTGAATGAAATTTGATCGAGATGAAACAAATTTTATTATCTATGAAATATCAAAATAAGAATTGCTAATAATAAAGTATTAATTCCATATAAAGTAAACTTATATTAATATCGAAATGAGAAAAATTGGGATATATTATTTAAATAATTCAAGGTTATGTAATGGTCATAGAGCAAAGATTTGTGGTTACATATGAAGGTAATCAAATCAAGGAAAAATATTTAAATAAATGAGTTTGATTCTACAAAAAAGCAGCTTTCCAAAATATTTTGGAGATTGAGTGTTTAGTCATCATTTATCCAATTAGGTAAAATTTAAAATGCTTCATAAATTTTATAAAAATGTTGGAAAATATAATATTCAAAAATTTAAAAAACTAAATATAATTTTGTCAAAGTTGATTGAGACAAGTAGAACAAAATTTATTTTATCTCCACCAGGACTAGTTTAGATTTATTACAAATTCTAAAGATAAATAGTGCTAATAATAAGAAATTATTATCTTAATATTAAGAAAGTAGATACAAATATTAAACCAAAGAGATGAAAATTGCACAAATGTGGAGAATTATATTTTTTATAAAAGATGTTCAATGTAAGTAAAGCGAGTATCAAACATAACAACTTCATTACTTTAGTTAATTAGTAAAATAAATGCAAGTATTAAACATAACAACTTAATTACTTTAGATGATATAGCAGTTAAATATATCTAAATAAATATTTATTTATTTAGAGTTCATTGAGATGATTCCATTGACATTTGTATTGTCTTCACAAGACTTTGTTTAGAATTACTATGAATTAGATGAATTGAATTAAGGAATATATAAAAATTAATGTGATGTGATGGTCACTAAAAAGATGATTAAACTTACATTATAATATAACCCAATCAAAAGAAAAAATGTTAATTAATAAGACAAATGCACAAAAAAGTTCATTCTAAGGTAATAAGGAGATCGAGTAAGACTTTCTTGATCATAAAATCAGGCATAAACAAAAATAATGCATAAAACATTAAGAAAATCTTTTAAATATAACATTTTGAAATAAAACATAAATAATTTAATTAATAGACCACATCAAGGAAACTCTAACAATGTTTCATTCATCTCACTCGAATGTCATTTTAAGTTTCTATTAGCTAACACAAAAAATCATAAATCATAACAAATTTTAATTTAAAAATTAAGAAAACATATAATAAAGTTGAAATGACATGAATTAAGGCATTATCATATTACTAAATCATAGTTATCTAAAGGCCATAGAAATTGAGATTTAGTGTTATCAAAATTACCAAATCAAAACAAAAAATTTGTTGGTGTCAAAAATTGAATATAAAATGTTGCCTTAGAAGATATATTGAGATTGAGTGTAACTACTTAGATTGTTAAATTTGTTAATTAAAATCACTGATAAAATAAGCCAAAACACTATAAAATAAAATATTGAAAAAAAAAAAGAAAAATCAGTATTTAATGTGATAAAGCTCAACATTGTCTATCCAATGACCATTGTTTTATCTTGATCTAACCATGTTTTGAATTTTTTTAATTACTAAAGTACATATGCATAAATAGGTATAAATTATTATTTAAATATTAAATAAGCATATATTAAAATAGTTATAAGATTAATTGAAGCAATGTGTAGAAGAAAAAATATGTAAATTTTGCATGAGAGAAAACAAAGAATATTGCGTAATATAACCAAATCAAAGAAAAAAAATTCAAATGATATACACTATATATGAACGTTGCATTCTAAGATATTAATGAAATCCAAAGAAACAACTATGATTGCGAAATGATGTTTGAATTGACATGACCTAAAAATATTTATTAAATAAACAAATTTTAATTTTAAAAAATGAATGTTTAATTGGGCACAGATTTTCATAACAATTCCAACATCTATTTTATCTTGAATGGACCATGTTAAAGATTATCATGTAATACAACAAAAATAGGCATTAATAAAAGATTTTATTTAAATAATTAGTAAACATATAATAAAGTTGAAATGTGGCAAACTGAAACAATGTAATAAGTTGAAATAAAAGAAGTGTAATTTATATATTTAGCATGCTTTAGAGTTATCTAATAATATGACCAATTCAAAGAAACAAACTTGAATAAATGAGACAAAAAGTCATGAATATTGCAATCCAAGATACTATGGTGATCAAGCATAACATCCTAAATCATTAGATATGGAATAAATCAAAATGTCTTCTAACACATACCTAAGCCATGGAAGAAGTTTTTAAAAATATAACAAGTAAATATCTAATTTGATAAAAGAGTTTAGTGACTTTTGTTGCATGTCAATCAAACTAAAAGTTTAAAAATAAATATAGATAAATAATATTAAATTTATTTTTAAAATTAATTCACTATATATTAATGGTGAAATGATTTAAAATGAAGCAATATAATATAAGCAACAAAAAAGGCATGTAAAGTTTACATGATAAGAGAAATTGAGTCACATAATAATATAAACAATTCTAAACAAAATATTTGAGGAAATGAGATAAAGTATGTAAGGTAGTTGCATTCCAAGACATTAATGACTTTGAATCTAGCATGCACAATCAAGAAATCATATACAAATTGAAGAGTTTAATAAAGCCAGACAAAAGCCTAAAAAATAAAATATCTAAAAAAAATACAAGTAAACATTTAAATGAAAAGCGCTTCACATGAAGATTCCAACGACCTTTTTTCGCTGTATTGGACATCATTTTGAATTAATATAAATAAAAAAAATAAATAATTAGAAATTATAAAGAAATATTGTTTTAACATTTCATAAATATTTGTTACATGTGAAAAGAGATAAAATGAAGTAACCTAATATAACAAAATCAAAATAATGTAACGATCACATAAGAGTAGATTCATAGTTATTTAGTAATATGGGCAAATGGAATCATAAATTTTTAAGAAATGAGATAAAATGTGGGAATTTGTTTTTCAAAGATATTAATGGGAACGAGTGTAGCAACCTTGATCACTTTTGTTATGAAGCAAGACATTAGTAAAGCAAGCAAATATCCAAAATTAAATAAATTTATAAGAAAAATAAAAAAAGAAATTTTCATTTGAATATTAATTAAATATATATTAAATCTAAAATATGATAAGTTTAAATTGCATAATATAAACAAATGAAATTAATGTAAATGTCACTTAATGGGAAGATAGAGCTTTGTAGTAATATACCCATATATAAGCAAAAATAATTTTTAGAATTAGATTAATTGTATGAGAAATTTTCATCTCAAGGTGCCAAGGAGAACATTTGTAACATCCTTGATACTTAAATATTCATAAAGCCAATCAAAGCTGAAAAAAGTTAAAATTTTAAAAATAAAAAAATCAAAACTTAATTGAATAGAGTTCATTATGACAGCTCAAGCAATGTTTATTTTTTCCTAATTAAATCTCAGTTATAAATGTTACAAATTACCTAATAAATAAAAATAATTAATAATATATTATTATTTTTTATTTACTAAAAAAATAATAAAGCCCAAGTAAGATAAATTAAACCAATCAAATACAACCAAAGTAAAGCATTTTTAATGTCACCCTAATGAAGAGTTATTGTTGATAGTTATATAACCAAATAAAATAAAAAAAATTTTAAAAAAATAAATATAGTCTATTAGAGAGATCCATTCCTAAGAATAAAACAATTAAAAAAATAAAAATGAATTTTTTGTTCGACAGAGATAATTGAGGACTATATATCACTTATTTCATTTTGCCTTGTCCTTAATTAAAATTATGATGAATTAGAAAAGCAAGCATAAAAGAGAATAAGTTGTTGTTTTAATATTAAGAAAATTTATGTTAAAGCTGAAATGATATAACTTAAAGAAATTTACTATAACCAAAACAAAGACATTTAAAGTTCTTGTGTTAGAAGACAATTTGTTATGAAGTCGTACAACCAAATCAAAGTAAAATATCTACGGAAATAAAATATAAAGTAGTAGAACATTAAACTCAAAGATATTAACTTGATCAAGAATAAAATTATCGATCATCCAATTAGTTAAGTAATAAAAATGCTCATTAATTGTGGTATAATTTAAAAAAAATTTAAAAAATATATTTGCTATAACTTAGTTGATAGAGCCTATTGAAAAAAGTCCAATCAAGACTTTCATGTTTTGTGGATCTCATTTGGAATTATTGTTTATTAGCATATTAAATAATAAGAAATAATAATAAAATATTTCTTAATATTATTTGAATTTTAGTTAAAGATGAAATGAGCTTCATTAGAAAATAGACATTATTGCATTTGGCTCGATGTGCCCTATGTAACAAATTATTCATTTTTAATATTTTCAATATTGAGATTTCTATAAGATTTTTTTACTTTTTGAGATATTTTGATTCGTACAAGATTTGATGTTCGAGGATGTTATGATTGATTTTCTTGGATACTTAGAGAGCAACTTTTACATACAATTTATCTCTTTTCTTCAACTTTTTTGCATTAATTTAACTATATTACTATGAAAATATAATTCTCCTCTTATGTGGTCTGTACATTACTTTGATTTGGTTATCTTATATTACTTTAATTTCTCTTTTTTTTAAGTACCTACAAATGATGTTCAATAAGGTAAAATAAATGTCACTATAGTTACCTCCATAGTCTCTACTTAATTAAATTTTTTTTTGTTATTATTTTAATATTTTTTGTGGGCTTTCCTACACTTTCTAAGAAATTTCAATTCGTGCCTAATTGGAACATCGACGATCCTGCATTCGATCTTTTAAGCATCTTGAATTCAATTTTCTCAAATAATTTATCTTATTTCATATAATTTTTTAATTTTAATTGGTAACAAAACTATGTATCTCTTAATTTAATTTCATATAGCCATTACATTACAATGATTTTGCTTTATACCACAACATCAATAAAACCCATTTTTTTATTATATATTAGTTAATATTAAAACAATGATTTATTATTATTTATATTGTTTAATTTGGTAATTCATTGTGTTCTAAATGAGATTTTCTAAATAAAAACTAACATCATCGAACTCTATGCATTTAGGAGTTTGTTTTAATATTTTAAAATATTTTATTTTTTAGGAATTGATTAGATTTATAAGATATTTCTACTCTTACCTAACTTGATAACCAAGGATCCTATTCATGGTCTCCTTCATATCCTAAAATGCAAATATCTATTACAATTGGTCACATTTTTAAAAATTTTCACTCTAAATTTGTTATACAACTATGTAATCCTAATTTTTCTCTTGGGTGGCCTTTTGCATATTTTTGATTTTTTTTAAATTATGTTGGTTTAATTGATACCATTTTAGCATTAATATACACTTGTATAGTACTAAAACAATACTTTTTCAATTTATGTTTTTTAAGTTTAGTTGTTCTTAAAAATTCTAAACAATGTCCAATCAATTGAGCCAAAAAATCATTAAACTCATCTCATTGAGCTTTATTAAATTAAACATGAATTTTTCAAAGTGTATATTTTAAACTTTTGGCATTTTTTGCTAGAGATTTTAACATATAAATTCTTTGACGATCAAGGATGTTACACTTAATCTCTTATGCATCTTGGAATGCTAATTTTTTACACCATTTTTCTAATTTCTTCATGAGTTCTTTGATTTGGTTATACTACTATACAACTTTTATTTAACTCTTATGTGACCTTTATATTGCTATTATTTTATTTTATTATAATGTTATAGTTTATCACATTTCAACTATAATATATATTATCTTAATATTAAAAAAATTAATTAATTATTATTTATGCATATCAAATTTAGTAATTTGTAGTGATTACAAATAATTTTTTATGGGACAAAATAAACATCATTCGAGTTATCTTAATAGCACTATATAATTAAATATTTATCTTTATAGTTTTACATATTTTTTCTAAGGTTTTAGAACGCTTTACAATTCATTTTGATTCATACTAGATTTAATGATCAAGGATGCTGCACATGATATACGTATTATCTTGAAATGCCATTTTATAAAAAAATTATCTCATTTCTTGAAATAGGTTTCTTTTATTTACTTGTTTCAAATGAAACATTAACAGTTCTCTTGTTTGTTCAAAATACTATTTTTATTTTTTTATATTACATTCCTCAAATTATTCTTTCTTAATTTGGTAATTCACAATAATTATAAATGTCATCTAATAGAGGTAGACATATTGATAAGAGTTATTAATTGAAATATTTTTTATTACTTTAAAAATTTCATTTCATAGTGATTTAGAATGTCATGCTCCGTATCCTTCATTTATTAGAAAGAAACTCTCTTGTACAATTTTTCTCATTTCTTCAACCTTTTGTTATCATTTAGTTATATTAGTAACATTAATCATCTCTCATGTGACTTTTACATGTTAGTGATTTTGTTATATTACATTACTTCAATTTATCTTGTTTGATCTCCAACAATTATATATTTATATATACATATACATATGTACATAAATTAAAACATTAATTTATCATTATTTATTCTTATTTATTTTTTTAATTCATTGTACTTTAGTAGAATGTCCAATTGATAAAGCAAACACCACCAAACAAACATTTGCGAGCTCTACAAAAGATCACTTTCATGTTTTCAAATTTGTCATTTCTAGTGTTTTGGCATGCCTCGCAAGACAATCTCATTTGTACTAAATTTGATGATCAATGATGTTATCGCCAATCTCCTTTGCATCTTGTAATATAAATTCCAAAAAACTTTATCTAATTTCTTCAATTCTTAATTTAATTTTATAATACTAGATTTCTTGAATATATTTCATTATAGCTTAAACATAAAGCTACTTAATATTTAAATAATAATATAATATTATATGCTTTTATTTAGTTAGTAATTCATAACAACATCCAATGAGGTTTGATCAAAACAAAACTAACCTGGTTGCACTTGTCTCGATGAACTTTATCCTACATAACATTTATATTTTCTTATAATATTTTTGGTGTTTTGGCACCATTTATAAGATATTTTGATTCTTATCTAATTTGATAGTAAAAGTCTTTACACTCAATTATTACATGATATTAGAATTTTTACATTAGTTTCTTGGAATACAACTTTCCTATAAAATTCGTCTTATTTTTTTTAAAAGCTTTTCTTTGATTTAGTTATAATACTATGAAACTAAAAATATCCTCTCATGTTACTATTGCATTACTTTATTTTTGTTATCATAGTTTCTTTAATTTATATCATTTTATATTTACTATATATTTACTTAGAATTGAAATATTAATTTATTTTAATGCATATTTCATTTTTTAATTCAAGGTAATTCAGAACAATGTCAAGAAAGGACAAAACAAGAGTTATTCGATAAGTCACAATTATCTATATTAAATTAAATTTTGATTTTTATATTTTTTAAATATAAGTTTGTAGGGTTTTGGCATACCTCAGACGTTGTTTTGATCTAAAATTTATTTGATGTTTAGGTTTTGCTAAATCACCTTAGTACCTTGGAAGGCATCTTTCCTATGCTACTTATCTCATTTTTTCAAACATTTTCCTTTGATTTGGTTATGTTTCTATATAATAATAAATCTCATCTCATTTGAAATTTATAATGCTTTGATTCTTTGATATTATACTTTTTTAACTTTTCTAATTTCAACTTTAATATATATTTATTTTTTATTCAAATAATAATTTATTATTATTTACATTTTTTATATATTAATAATTCATAATAATTTTATATAAGGTGTCATTGACACAATAAACTTCGATTGGCTCATCTTTATGTGCCCTACCTAATTAAATATTAATAAATATATATATATATATTTCTAAATACTTTATTTTCAAGGGTAACCTTATGCTTTATAAGGTATTTTCAATCATACATGATATGAGAATTGAGAAAGTTACAATTGATTTTGTTAGTATCTTGAAATTCTACTTTACCACAGAATATGTGTTATTTCTTCAAATTTTTTACTTTGATTTTTTTGTATTATTCTAAATCTCCTCTCATGCGACCTTCACATAATATTTTTGGGTTATATTATATTTTCACAACCTATATATCTTGAACTTTAAGACATATTTATTTTATACTAAAAGTATAATTTAAATTTTTTTTTACTCATTAACTTTGGTAAAAAGTTGTAATTCAAAATGATGCCCTATTAATATGATATAAACTTTGTTATACTCATCGCAATGAGCTCAATCTAATTAAAAAATAAAATTCTAAATTTTTAAATGTCTTATTTCCCAAATCGATTGGCATGTTTTTTGAGACATTTTGATTCCTTTGTGATTTGACAGTCAGGGATGTAATACTCAATGTTCTTAGTGTGTTCAAATGCAATGTTTTCATTCATTCTATTCATTTCTTAAAAAAGTTTAGTTCAACTAGTTAAATTTATAGTGCTAATCAAACTCCTCTTGTTGGATACTTATATCGCTTTGATTTAGTTATATTAGGCTGATTGAAAATATCTATTTATGGCAATAATATGTATTAAATTATTGTTAAATAAATTAGTTAATTTATTTTTTCTTGATTAATTTTTTTTCTTTTTTAGTAATCTTTATATAAACTTGTCGAGAGAAAAAAAAATATTCTTAAACTAATCTTGACATGCTTTATAAAATTTGTTTAAATTATTTTCTTTAATTTTGGAGCACTTTTTGAGTTATTTTGACCCATAATTGATTTATTGATCGAGGATGTTACACCCGATCTATTAACTTTCTTGGAAAGTCATTTTTCACATAATTTATCATAGTTCCTTAAATAATTTTCTTTAATTTGGACATTTTATTAAGTTAGACTAAAACAACTTTTATTTGACATTTATATTTATTTATTTCTTTATGTTATATTGATTAAGCATGTATCATTTTAGCTTCAATATATGATTACTTAATAGTAAAATAATAACTAAATTTTTTAGCTTATTTATTTTGGTAATTCACAATAGTTTTGAATGTGGTATGATAAAGATAAAAGAAAAGTCATTATGCTTGTCTCGATAAGCTCTATCCAATTATATTTTTATTTTTAAATTTTTCAAAAATTTATTTTAGAATGGCACCTAAATTAATGATTGTGGATGTTACATAATCTTTTTTGTATCTTGTAGCACAACTTTCTCATATAGTTTATCTCATTTCACCAAAGTTTTTTCATAAATTTCTTTATATTATTATGAAATTTTAATTCTATTTGTATGTGACATGTTTTATGATTCTTAAATGATAAATGATCAACAATGTTACATTGGGTCCTTTTAATGTCATAGAATACTACTTTCCTATATAGTTTATCTAATTTCTTAAAATGTTTTACATTAATTTCATAGTATTATTATGTGACTGTAATTGTTTTCTTTTGTCACCTTTATGTAGCTTTGATTTTGATGTATTATATTACTTCAAATTATCTCTTTTAAGCTTTTGTTATATTATTATGTATCACTAAATTTCATCAAATGTCACCATTACATTGCTTTTTTTGTTAGAATGCATTGTTAAAATTGATCTCATTATAGCTTTAAGATATGTATATTTAATATTAAAATAATAAATTTTTATTTTTTATGTTCATTTTCTTTAGTATTTCATAGCAAATACCAATGAATATTCTTTTGAGAAATAGAAAACATAATTAAACTCAACATGATGAATTTTATCCATTATCTATTCATCTCTATATTTCTAAATATTCTATTTTTTAAGATTTTTGCATGCTTTAATTGACAATTCCATTTGTACTTAACTTGGTATTCAATGATGTCACACTAAAAAACTTTATTATCTTGGAATTAACATTTCTTACACATTTAATCACATTTTTTCAAATGTTTCTCTATGATTTGGTTCTATTAATATAAAGAAAAACATTTTCTACTATGTAACACTTAAATCACCTTGAATTCTTTGTATTACAAAGCTTTAATTTACATTATTTTAACTTTAATATTTATTAATTTAATATTAAATAAATCACTTATTACTATGAAATTTTATTCTCAAAATTAATATATAATTAATTTTAAAATAATTATTTAATATTTTATATGTATATTTATTTCCTTAATTCATAATTGTTATGAGTGCGGACTCATTTCTTTAAATTATTTCCTTGATTTGGCTATCCAAGTATGAAAGTCAAATTCTTCACTCGTAAGGGTTCTATATAACTTTGATTTTGCAATTTGATAATATTGCTTTAATTCATCTCATTATACGTTTAATACATATATTTTTTAATCTTAATTTGCTATTTACCATTATTTATTCCAATTTATTTTTATAATTTGAAATATTCCAATTGAGGGTAGATCAAGACTAAACAAAAATCATTGGACTCTTCTTAATGAGCTCTACTTTTCTTTATGTACATGATATATGAAACTTTTCTATTTGTACTTAAACTAAGGATCGAGATGATTGCACATGATCTTCTTTTGTACATTTGATTGCAACTTTTGAAATAATGAGAAAAATTGTTTAGGGTAATTGCTTTCTAGAATTATTAGGAAACCAAAAGCAATATCTCCAATCATTAAATAAAGTATAAATTGAATTGCTTCTGAAGGCATATTAAAACCATAAAAATAAAAATATTAAAATTTTGTATAAAGTATTTAATTTGATAGACCTTCCCTAAATGAGTCCAACAATTTTCCTTTTATCTCGATTGGTGCTCAGTTAAAACTATTTCAAATTATGAAAATTAAAAAACATAAATAAAAAAAATAAATTGATACTTTAATATCAAGAAAATTTATATTATGCCTAATATGAGTTAAGCAAAAATATTGTAATACAACCAAATCAAAGATATGCAAGGGTTGCGAAAGAGAAGAATCAGATTGCACTATAACCTAACTAAAGAAAAAAGTTTGAAAAATATTAGATATTGGCTTTAGGAAGGTCACATTCTAAGATTTTAATGAGATTGAGCATAACATCCTCAATAAAAAAATTAGGTATAAATCAAAATACCTCGCAAAATGTGATAACTCCATGTAGAATAAAATTTTAAAATATCAGAGCTAAGTATTTAATTCATTAGAGCTTATCGATAGTAGTCAAATAGCTTTGGTTTTTCTTTGTCAAACAATTTTTGGAAAAAAGTAAATTACCAAAATTAAATATAAATAAATATTAATTAATTACTATTTTTATATTAAAGAAATATATAATAAAACTTGATGAAGATAAATTGAAGTATTGTAATATAACAAAATCAAAGCAATGTGAATGCAATAAGAGAGAAGAATTAGAGTTGCATAATATATCAAAAAGAAAACAAAAAATTTTAACAAATAAAGTAATTTTTTCAAAAAAGTTGAATATCAAGATAATAACAAGATAAAGTGTAATATTCTTCATCGTTAAATAAGGTACCATTCAAAATGTTTTGTAATGTGGGCTTAAATAATAGATAATAAAATATTTTAAAACATAAAATTCAAAATTTAATTAGATAAAGGTAGTCTAGCATAATCTAGTGAAGTTTTTTCATCTTAATTGGACAACTTATGGATTTCTTTTAATTATTATATAAAAGAAGAATAAATATATTAATAAATTATATTAATATTAAGTAAATATTTATTGAAGCTAAATAAGATAAATTAATGTATTATAACCAAATGAAAGATATAGAGGTCATATGATAAAAAATTTAGAGTTACATTATAATTTAGCCAAATCAAAGAAGACACTTGGAAGGAGCGAGATAATTTTATTAAAAAACTACATTCGAAGATACTAATAAGATCGAATATAATATCCTTAATTGCCAAATTAGGTACCACTTTTACCATCTTGTAAGGCATTCCAAAACCATAGAAACAAATATTTATGACTATAAAATTTTTTTAATTATAAATAGCTCATTTACATTAGTGTAATAACAATTTTTCAACTTGATTACCCTTGTTTAGAATTACAATGAATTACAAAAATATTTAATCATAAATTGTAATCAATTATTATTTTCATATTAAGGTAATAAGTATTGTAATCAAAATAAGAATATTTGAAACAAAGTAATTAAAAAAAATCAATGTGATAAAAAAGTCATATGATTAGAGATTTAGAGTAACATAGCGATATAACCTTAAGTAAATATTTACAAATAATGGAATTAGTAAGATTGAAATAATATAATGCAATCAAATAAAAGTGATGTAGTGCTCATAAGAGACGATATTTTTTGTTAGTAACAATATAACATAATCAAAAAAAATTTATGAAATAAGACACATATTAAGGGAAAGTTACATTCCAAGATACAAAGGAGATTGAGTATAACAACCTTCATCTTTAAATAAGGTGTGAATCAAAACATATTTTAAATCTTACTAAAATCAAAGAAAATAATCTAATAAAGACATAAACTATGATAGTTTAATTAGGGAGAGGTCAACAAGATGAGTCCTAAGAAACTAATTTTGCCTTGATTAAACCTAGTTTTGAACTTAATTGGAATAAGTATAAATAATAATAATGATAATAATAAGTAGATATACGTTAAACCTAAAATCAATTAAATTAATGCAATGTAATACAAATAAATCAAAGAATATAATAGTTAGATGCTAGGGAATTAGAGTTACATTGTAATATAATAAAATCAAAACGGAACATTTGATGAAATGAAACAATTTGTGCGAGAGAGTTACCTTCAAACATATAAAGGAGATCAACTATAACATTCTCGATCATGAAATCAAGTTTAAATTCAAATTACTCATAAAGTTTTCAAACATTATTAAAACAAAAAATTTTATATAACGTAACAACAAATATTTAATTCTAATAAAACTCATCGAGGCAAGTCCAGCTGTCTTTTTCCATCCCCATTGAACTTCATTTGGAATTGCAACAAATTATAGATCAAGTAAAATTTCTTATAAAATGAGAAAAATTTGTAGCTCTAAAAATATTTAAAATATATGAAAAAAAATATTTAATTTCATAGAGCTAGTTGAGATGACTCTAATGAATTTATTTTGTTAAATAAGAATTAACAATGATAAATTACTATTTTAATATTAAGTTAATATATGTTAAAGCTAAAATAAGTTAAATTGAAGCAAAGTAATATATGCAAATCAAAATGATGTAAAGGTCAGATGAGAGAATATTAGATTTTTATGGTTAAATAAGCAAATCAAAGAAAAAAATTGAAGAAAGATAATTTGAACATGAAAGTTCCATTCAAATACTAACACGATCAACTTTAGCAACCCCGACCAACAACTTTGGTACAAAAAAAAAATACCTTATAAAATGTCACAAAATAATTGAAAAAAAAATTTATAAAAATATGTGAATGTATTTTTAATTGGTTAGCATTTGTTGGGATGAATCTAGTAATGCTTGTTTTGTCTCAAGTGGACTTCGTTTAGAATTACTATAAATTGTTAAAAAGAATAAATACAAATAGCAATAAATTTTTAATTTAATGTTGAATAAATTTATATTATGGTTGGAATGAGACAAATTGAAGCAATCTACTATTACTAAGTTAACATGATGTAAAGGTCACACTAGGGTGGAAATAGTGTTTGATAGTTGTAAAACCAAAACAAAGCAAATAATTTTGTGAAATAAGATAAATAATACAAGAAAGTTATGTTCTAATCATGACACATAGTGTAACAACCTTGATTGTTAAGTAAAGGTGACCTTTGTTGGATAGAGCTCATTACGATGAGCAAGGTGACTTTTGTTTGGTCATAATTAAACCTCATTTTTAATTACTATAATTTTGAAAATTAAATAAATTAAATACTAATAAATTATTATTTGAATATTAAGTAAGTAAATATTAAAGTTGAATTGATATAAATTGATCCAATATAATATTACAAAACAAAAAAGACATGTAGAGGTCACTCAAAAAGAGAATTTGAGTTACAAGAAAATATAACCAAATCAAAGAAAAACTTTAGAAGAAGTAATGATAAATATTAATAAAACATTGAATTCAAAGATCCTAAGAAAATGGATTATAACAATCTCAATCATCAAATCAGGTATGAATTTACTAAACCACTTCAAAACCCAAGAAAATGAAAAAAATAAAAATATAAGAATTAAATATTTAATTGGATAGTGTTCCTTAAGATGAGCCAAGAATATTAATTTGATCTTCGTTAGACTATGTTTGGAATTACAATTGACCACAAAATTCAATATGCTTAAATAATAAAAAATGATTCTATTAATATTTAATAAATATAAATTAAAGAAAAAATAAAAATAAATTTATGAAATTGAATAAAAAGAAATCAAATTAATATAATTCTCACATGAGAGGAGAATTAGAGTTCATAGTAATATAATCAAATTAAAGAAAATAAAATCGAAGAAATGGGTTTAATTATATGTAAAAGTTGCATTCCACAATAGTAATGTAATCAAGTAAGAGATCCTCAATTGTCAAATCAATTACAACAAGAAATATCACCTAAAGCATGCTATTAAATTAAGGAAAACAAAATTGTAGAAATGAGTTTAATGATATGTAAAAGTTGCATTCCACAATAGTAATGTAATCAAGTGTAAGATCCTCAATTGGCATAGACATTACAAATGGAAATATCACCTAAAGAATTAAAAAATAGAAATAATAAAATATTTCAAGATTTAAAAATGAATATTGAAATAAATCGACATTTATTTCATCTTGATCATACCTCGAATGGAGATATTGCAATTTACCAAAGTAAATAAACATAAATAATAATAAATGTACATTTGTATATCAATTTAATATATATTAAAATTTAAATGAGATAAATTGAAATAGTATAACATAACAAGATGAGAGCTCAAGTAGCATAGGAGTATAACAAAATCAATGTATAAAATTTAAAATAATGGGATAAATCGTATTGGAGAGTAGTACTCTAATTAATTAAGGAGATCGAGTGTAACATCCATCATCACCAAATAAGGTATGAGTAAACAATTCTCATAATCTTGCCAAAGCCTAGAATATAAAATATATAAAAAAATAAAAAATTAAAAACTGAATAGGATTGAGGTCATCAAATGGAGATCAACGAGGTTTGCTGCATCTGTGTGAGACATCCTTTAGAATTAGTTTTATTATCACAATTAATAAGAATTAAAAACCAAATGAAAGCATTGTAAAGGTCACACAATAGTAGATTTTGGGATACATATCAACCCAACCAAATCAAATAAAGATATTTAAAGATTTATGATAAATTGTTTGTGAAAGTTGCATTCGTAGATACTAAGGTGATCAAGAAAACATCCTCCACTATTAAATTAAGTACTAATAATGAATATTTAATTGGAAAGAGTTTGATGGAATGAGTCCAACAAAATTAGTTTCATCATTATCAGACTTTATTTTATTAATTTGTACAAGTTACAAAAAGTAAATAAGCATAAATATTAAGAAATTACTATTTTATAATAAAATAAATATATATTTAAGATAAAATGAGTTAAATTGAAATAATGTAACATAAGTTTATAAAAGCAGTGTAAAGTTAACGTGACTGGAGATTTAGAGTTACATTATAATATAAAAAAATCGAAGTTAAATATTTGAAGAAATAAGACAAATTAAATTGTAATATTACATTCCATAGTACTAAGGAGATTGGTTGCAACATCCTCATTAAAAAAATCAAGTATGAAACAAAATATATCGTAAAGTATGTAAAGCTAATATAAATTAAAGTTTTTAAGAAATAGGATAGTGAATAAATAGTTGGATGGATCTAATTAAGAAACCCCCAACAACTTTTGTTTCATCTAGTTCATATCTGCTTAAGGTAACAATGAATAACCAGAGTAAATTATAACACCATGCATAACATATTATTTTATTATAAGTCCTAATAACCTTAATATTACAATAATCAGATTTTAGAAACAATTAGAAGACACTACGAGCCCAACTAGGCAAGGAATGATGATAAAACTTTCTCCATTTCATTTTTTTTCAAATCATGTAATTATTCAAGTCTAACATATGAAACAACTATACCTGATAAATAAAAATTGTAGAGTTTTCCAAAAACTACTAATTCTTCTTTTGTTCAAGTGATTAATTAATTAATAATAATAAAGACAAATCTAGAAATACAATTTTAAAATAATCAAACACTGTATACCCTAATATAACCAAATATTTGTTTTTCAAAAGATATCAAAGTTACCAATGCCTTATGAAATAACAAAATCCATGACTTGATAATTAGTTTAGGAAGTGTTTACTAGAAAAGTAACAATGTTTATCAATTATATGAATATAAGAACATATATTAATACATCACCTAAAATACAACTATCCATATGTCCTTTATTATACATAAAAAGAAATATCACAATTTTCTTAAAAAAAGGGTATCAAATATAACAAAACCTAAAGTTTCTGTTCTCTTCGTGCTTTAGAATTTTGGCATATAATGTATGAACATAATAAGCTTGAATGACTAGCATGCAAATTAGAATTAAATAATAAAATAAGATAAAATATGATGATAAGATAAATTATAAAAAAACAAATAAATAATATCATGCAAGTTCTTATGATCATCTTTTAGAAATGTATATAAAATCAATTGGTAGAATCATGATATCAAGATTTAAAAAGGTTGTATAATCATATAAGAGCATATGATCAAATGATGGAGTTGTATAAAATTATCAACACATAAAAAGATGCATAATTGTAGCTTATAATATATTATTGCGTACATTTGTTTATCAATTTTAATTTATTTTATCCATCTTAAATAAATATCTTTTTATTCTTTTAAACTTCTTTGATTATACTGTTTTCTGAACCTTTTCGTCCCATTATTATTTTTTTATATTTAATGACACTTATAAGATCCCAACTAATCTATACCATATCTACATCAAGCATATATAATGCACACGTCATATCACATCATCTCACATCATATAACAGAATATAAACCCAACCAATGGGAATATCAAATCATGTCTGTCTCATAATGGATCTGATTTTAAGTAATTAGATCACACAAGATCTAGCTCATTATATATTTTATCTATATTATAGTAGATCTTTTTTAACTACTTTATCACATAACAGGGAGCACATCATATATCACATGTACATCGTAGCAAATTTCATCTCTAGTTTTTAGATCACATAGCAAGCAACTCATTACATGTCATATCTATATCTTAACAAATCTCATCTTTAGCTATTAGATCACATAACAATTAGCTCAATATATATTATAATGGAATCATAGTAGATAACATCTCTAGCTATTAGATATCAAGTGAGGTCTATTATTAATCATAACAAAACATAGTACATCCCTCATTAGCACTTGTAATGGTAGTAGCATGTGAAAACTAGAGTTAAAGTTATTAGGCAAGCACTATAATTCTCATTTTTTGTTTTCTTTCATCATTATTTTTTATATTCATCATCATTGGTATCACTAAATTAATCAATTATTTCACATCCATATTTTTTATTTATAATCACATATAATTCAATAATAATGTAAACATCGTATAAAAGAAAAATAATGTACTATAACATTAAATGCTAAATAATCATAACAAAATATTAATCTTAATTACAGTTACGTTAAATTTACTTAGATGCATTTCTAACAAGCACTATGACATTTACTTTTCTTTCCTTTGAACTTCCTACAAATGAATGATAGAATACCAATTTAAAAACAATTTCAATTATGTTATTGCATAATACTTGCAAGAATAATATTTCCTAATTTATGAATTCAATATTTCTTGCATAAACTTCATTCTTTACTCAATCGAGCAATTTCACTAACCACCTACATTATTTGGTAGAAAGACCTTCAAGCTTGCTCCTTTTATAGTAAACAATTTTAATACTACTCAATGAAATTTGGGTATCACATAATTACTGCTTATTTGCATCAATAGAAAGGAGATACATAATAACATACTGCTTTTCCTTTATTTAAAATTAAAAGCACCAAAGTCAGTCATAATTAATAAGGCTCAAATTTAAAAAAAAAACACTTTCTTGCTTCAATTTGGATGGAAAAAGCTAAAAATCAATTCCTTTCAAGTTCTGTCAAAGCAATTAGGAAAAACTTATGAGTAGATTGAGCACAATCATTGCATTTTCCCTTTTTTAGTGACCTAATTGTCAAATTGTTCTTCCCATCAAATCAAAGAGGGATGAAATAGTAAAAGTAGCTCATGAGTTAATAATCTTAAGCATAATCACTTCAGATTGGAAAGACACGAGGATTAGAGACAAAAATTGTGAAGGGGTAAGATAGCAAAGTGACAGACTAGATGAAATAATGGTTCCCATCAAATTTTTATGACCATATACACTAGAGCTTCTTAAGTCAGTCAAAGGTTGATGGCATTCATGGTGGGAATGAAGAATTAACACTAGTACTTGTTGGGATAACTAAAATTGAATGTGGCATTTTTTTAATTTCATATTATTTTAATTTTTGATTAATAATTTAGATATTATTAATAATTAATTTTTCTTTCTTAAATTTGTGTTAAGTCAAATGATCTCTAATTATGACAAAAGAATAATGAATAGATTTATCTCAACATGATCAATGAAATGGTATATTAATTGTTCAAATATAACATATTTGAAAAATACATGTTTTATGAGAGAATAGTCAAAAAAATTATTTTAATCATGTTTGTTAGAAAAATTAAAATCTCAATTCACTTTATCAAATGTCTTAGAACTTTTTAAAGATAATACAAAGCAAATCCCATAGTTATAACCTAGCAATCCAAAGAAAAATTACATCCAAAAATTTAAAATAACCCAAAGCTGTTTTTATTGATTTCTTTCACAAAAAATTTAAATTTATTTTCGCAATATAATTGTAACTTCATTTAACTAGAGTCTTAATCTTCCTTAAACAATTTAAATATGAATGTAAATGAAATGAGCATTTACTTAATCTTTTGTCTCTAAATAAACAAAATCATATCTTCTAATTCTCTCCTAGAAATCATTTAAAGCATCAATCTCCTTTTCTTTCAGTAAGAATGTAACCTCAAGTTCATCGTTAGTTAACTTCAACACTTTTAATTACTCAATATGATGTTGTTCATAGTGTTTCTTTCCACAAACTTAGATCTTCTAAAGATCACCCAGTATCTTCTTTTATAATTAATCAAATATCATTATCTTTAACAAGTTTAGCCTGTAATAAAGAATTTAATTTGATAATGTCATTAAGCATATTCTTTATTAATTCCTTCTATCAAGTTGCATCTATCCCTTCTAAAACAAAAACATTTGAGCACATTTCATTCAAGTTTTCTCTATTATGGCCATAGTTACTATTTCATTATCTTACATCAAGTAACACAAGTTCAAGTTTCTTTCACATTTTGTAAGGGATCATAGGAGTACTCAAAGTGATCCCTAACTTCACTATTTTAGAACTCTGTTGTATAAGAACACCAATATAGTACCTCAAATTTTTATCTTCAATGCAATTTCGCTTCCTAAGTCTTAGTTCAATAGCTTGCTGAAAAGGTTAAAAATATACTTCATCAAATTAAAAATATTTATTTTTGAAAAATTTTAGTTTAACAAACTATTCCATAATTAACATTTGATTCAAATATTTTAGGAAATAATTGTTGTTAATCCAAAAGTTTGAAACAATATAGACTGGAAGTAGATAACATCACTTGAGCACCTCATGATAACTTTTTGCAAAGTAGTAATTACGATAAAAAAACATTCCACTTCTAATTAAAAAAATTCTAATTGTTTATTAACTCTCATTTCTACATGGTAACATAGATAATCACTTTCCTCAAATCGCAATTCAAT
This sequence comes from Vanilla planifolia, assembly GCA_023846275.1. Classification (NCBI taxonomy): domain Eukaryota; kingdom Viridiplantae; phylum Streptophyta; class Magnoliopsida; order Asparagales; family Orchidaceae; genus Vanilla; species Vanilla planifolia. The sequence continues at coordinate 968,794 of JAIUJO010000055.1, read as the reverse complement.
ATCTTTAAATTTATTTGATATCATTGATTTGATCAACTTAAAATATAGATTTAATCTTTCTCAACATTATCATTAGAATACTCATCATAATTAAAAATCTCAAATACATAATTTTGTAGTTTATGAACTCATACAATAACATAATATCCTATATTTTCTTTCACTAATAAAGTACCAAGAATACAACTTTCATAATTATAAACAAAATGATAGAAAATATACAAACATGACAAAGAGATATTTAAAATATGCATAGCTAAAATTAGTTCTATTACAGTAAGGACTTTATGAGGAGAAACATCAATAACATCAAGGATTATAGACTAAGCATCATTAGCTTTAAGAAGAATGATAATAGATGGATTACCTTTATCTAATCATAAAAGCAATGGAGGCATCATTGTTTCATAGCTAACATTAACATAGTCTTTAGCTAAATAGACATATTCTCTCTAAGTATAGCAATGCTTGAGTGCTCCTTTGCCAACCCAACAATTACCATGATGTTGTCTACCACAATTAGTATAATGTGTCACTTTCATTTTAAATGTCACAATAGATGCAACTCCAAAACTGGATTTTATTCTTTGTTTGGTAGGTCGACGATAACAAATCTTCTTTTTTCCTCTTCTCCACACTACATAATTCTTAAACGATCTATTACTCTCACTATTTAGAAAACTAAAATATATTTCTCAATTTTACTTAGACATAGATTCCTTTTACATCTTCTTCTGTGCTTAACTCCTGCTTAAAAATTTAACAAACATATAGGTTAAAGACTTTCAACAAAAGTTACAAATAATGCAATATATGAATGCAGTGTGTGTAGTATATCAGTATCTTAACTCATTTACCTTCAAAATTATAGTCATAAGCCTCACTCAATCTACAGTATAAAAACTTATTAATCAAATTTCTCTAGATGTTTAACTATCATCTGTAGGATGTCAATTGCTCTGATACCACCTTATCACACCATACCTCATTTATCATTTTAATATTAGTCTTAATAAATTTTGGATTAGAATAATCAGATTTTAAACTTAATTATAAGACACTAATAACCTAACTAGATGAGAATGCTGATAAGACATACTTTAGTTATTATTTTGTCAATTCATCTAATAATTCAGGTGTTTTATAAGAAATTGCTATACCACAAAAATTGCACGAAAAGTATTTCCTCTAGAGGTACTCATATTTTTTAAACATATCAAAAGTTCACACAATAATCACAAGAGATATATGACATTTATAATAATGTCAAATCTACAAATACAATTTTGAAATAATCAAATCAACATAATACCTACAAAATAAAATATTTCATCTCTAAAAGATAACATAATTATCAATTCTTTATCGTACAACACAAAAAAAAATTTAACTATAGTACATGAATTGCTAACTATAATCTAAAGAACAAGTTTAGTTTATTTAAGGACACATGCATAAACATGTACATCCATACATCACCTTAAATAAGATAATCCAAATTTCCTTTAAACTATATAAATAAAAAATCTTAATCTTATAAATATAAGCAATCAATCTTAAGTGGACTTGCAATTTCCAATTTCTTGGTGCTTTAGAAATTTTACTTATATTGTAAGTACATAATAAGCTTCAAGCCTAGTCGGTAAACTTGCATGTAAATTGTATAATAAGGCAAAATAAGATAATAAGATAAACAATTAAAAGACAAAAAAAATATTAAATAAGTTCTTATTGTTATCATCTAGAAATGTATATAAAGTTAATTAATAAAATCAAGATATCAAGATTTAAGAAGATGTATAACCATATAAGAGCATGTGATCTAATGATAGAATTTTATAAAATAATCAATAGCTAAGGAGATCCTTAACTGTAGCTGGTAATATGTTCATGCATACACATCTCTCTATCCACTATAATTGATTTGATTCATATGAAATCGATCCTCTATTTATGTTTCTCTAAATGACTTTGATTCTTATCAATTTTATGGAACTTTTAATTATGGCATACATACTTACCAATTGATTATTATTCCACTACTATAAGGCCTCTATTCACCTATGTCATTTCTACTTGAATAAAACAACATATAGATCTCATATCATATTATCTAATATTTCTTTGTAGCGTATACAACAAGTTATAAGCAAATCATATGTTATCTATCTCATAGCAGATCTTAGCTTTAAGATGCTTAATCACAAAACAAGTGACTTATCATATATCATATCTATATCATAATAGATCTCATTCAAGTTATTGAATCACATTACAAGTGACTCATCATATAAAATATACTTGTCATAATAGATCTAATCAAAAGCTACTAAATCATATAGGAATGAGTCAAATCACATCTCTAGTTGTTAAATCACCCAACGAGTAGCTTATCTTTTATCATATTAATATTGTAGTAGATATCATCTTTATCTACTAGATCAAAAAGAATGTATCTCATCATATATCATCTAGGGACTAATGCAAGTGGCATAATATCGTAGTGCATCATCTCATCTCCACTCATATTCATTGTAGATTATGAAAATTAAAGTTAATGTGATTGAATAATTATCAATATTATTATCTTTACTCATTTTACCAATAATAAATTCATGTCTTACAATTGCCATCACCTATAAAATCCACATAATAAATCTTACATAGCCAGAATCTTATTTGGTACTCATGCATTCTCATGTCATAAGCACTTATCTTTTCTTATTTTTTTATTTTGTTTTTATTTCTCATCATCCTTCTGTGCTCTCTTTCTTGTTCTTTTTTAATATTTCAAATCAGTAGCATCACAAAAATAATCAACAATTTCACTTAACTATTTTTCATTTTTCATATCATAATATGTAATAACGATGTAGAACATTGAGCAAAAAGAGGGATAATGTCTCGTAAAATTAAATGTCGAATAATGACAAAAAAATAACAAATTTACTTTATAATTATTTAAAATTTACCTACCTGCTCACCTTGAGAAAATTCTTACGTTTACATTTCTTTTAATTCAACTTCTTGTAAATGAATGATTAAACACCAATTTAAAACGAGTTAAATTCTCTAGTTACTCAATTTTAATTCTATACTAAATCTATGATCTTAATGTAACCTATTTAGCCTATTTTTTTATTAGATTAAGTAATCACAATAATGGTCTCGTACTAGTTTGTAGAGAACTTCAAAGGCTCCTCTTTTTATAATAATACTATTTTAATATTACTCAAAAACCCTTAAGCATGACTTAGTTTCTTTCCATATACATCAAAGGTAAGAAAATACGCAATAACATAAATTATTCTTCCTTTCATTAAAAACTGCAAGAATAATAGTCAATCACATTTTGTAGAGCTCCAATTTTTAAAATCTATTACAAAACAAGACACTAATGAGAGCTTGTATAAAATTCTTCAAAGTCAACTCTTGTACAAATTAAAGTTTTTCAAAAAACATATGAGAACCATAATATATAAAATATTTAAGAAAGATAGTAACAAATATTTTATTTGATAGATGTCACAAACATGGGCCCAACAACATTTGTTTCATCTTAATCTTACCTCAATTGGAATTACTATTTTTTACAAAAAAACTAACATAAATAATAAAATATTCTTTTTTATTTAATAATTAGATATTGTAGTAGATTTGAGATAAATTGAAATAATATAATACAACCAAGTCATATTGATGAAAAGGTTACATGAGAGAGGATTTAGAGTAATATAATAATAAAAGCAAATAAAAGTAAAAAAAAATTAATAAATAAGATAAACTTTTTGAGAAAGTTCCATTTTATGATACGAAGTAGTTCAAGTGTGACATCCTTGACCATTAGGTTTGGTATGAATCAATGTGCCTCATAAAACATGTTATGATACTAGAAAATAGTATATTTAAAAGTGCAAAAATAAATATTTAAATGATTAGACCTCAATAACACAAATCTAATTGTGTTAATTTCACTCGTTTGGACCCTGTTTGGAATCATTACAAATTACCAGATTATGTAATCATTGATAATAAAAAAAATATTATTTTTTAATTTTAAGGAAATTTATATTTTAGCTAAAATATGATAAGTTGAAGCAAAGTTGTATAACAAAATTTAATGTGATGTAAATGCCACATGATAAAATGCTTATAGTTAAGTAGTAATATAATGAAATCAACATGAAAATTTTAAAAAAGAGATAAATTACAGAGAAAAGTTGTGTTATATGTTTTTAACAAGAACAAGTGCATATTCTCTATCATTAAATCATGTCAAAATAAAAGTATCAAGTAAAATATGGCAAATCTATTTAAAATAAAATATTTAAAAAATAATAAAAAAAATTTAAAAATATATTTAATTTTATAAAGTTGATCGAAGTGAGTACAACTATGTTTATTTCAATTACATTAACCTATTTTTGAAAAATTGTGAATTGAAATTATAAATAAATATAAATAGTAATGATTTATCATTTTAATATTAACTAAATATATATTAAAGCTAAAATAAGATAAATTGATGCAATGTCAAATAAATAAATAAAAGCAATGTAAATATCATGTGAGAGAAGAATTAGAGTTTAATGATAATATATCCAAATTAGAGTGAAATATTTGAAGAAATCCAAAAATTTTTCGAGAAAGCTCCATTCTGATACACCAAAGAGATTGAGTGTAATATCCTCGATCATCAAATCAAGCTCAAATTGAAATACCTCATAAAGAATTCAAAAAACTCTAAAAGCTAAAATATTTGAAAAAATAAAAAATAGAAATTTAATTCGAAAGAAAATTTTTAGATGTGTCCAAAGTTGTTTGTTTTCTTCTATAAGATCTCATATTGAATTTTATTTAAATACAAAATTAACTAAACATAAATAATAATATAATATTATTTCAAAATTAAATAGATATATATTAATAATTAAATGAGGTAAATTGGAGTAGCACATCCAAATCATAGCAATGTAAATTTCACACAAAAAGAGAATCAAAATTTAACAAAAATATAACTAAGTTAAAGTGAAACATTTCAAGAAATTGGAGTTGTTGTAATAGAAATTTCCTTTCCAAGAGACTAAGGATATTGAGTGTAACGTGTTGGACAATCAAATCTAGTGCAAAACAAAATGTCTCATAAACCTTGCAAAAATCCTAAAAAATTAAATATTAACAACAACATTTGTTTCGATATTAGCAAATCAAATTAAAATATGTTAAGAGATGAGCTAAAAAAGGGGGAAACTAGTATTCTCGAATATTAAGGAGATCAACTATAACATTCTTAAAAATAAAATAAGGTAGAAATAAAAATATTTTGCAAAATATACACAAACTTAAGAAAATCAAATATTTAAAAATATGAAAAAAAATATTTAATCATGTAATGCCTATTGAGGAAAGTCCAATGTTGATTGCATGGTGTACATTAGACCTCATTTGAACATATTATGGATTATAAAAAGAAATGTAATAGACACATGTGTACAGAATTAGAGTTTCCTAATAATATAACCAATTGAAAGAGAATGGTTTGAAGAAATTAGATAAATTATGTAGTAAAATAGCATTAAAAAAACTAAGAATATCGAGTGTAACATCTATGATTTCAAATCAAGCATGAATCAGAATGCCTCATAAGGTAAATGAGAACCTTGAAAATAAAATGTTTAAAAATATAAAAATTTTATACTTAATCAATTAATGCTCTGTTGGATGTGTCTAGCAATGTTTCTTTTGTGTCAAGGAGATATCATATGGAATTTTTGCATATTATCAAAATAAATAGTAAAAAATCATAATAATTTATTATTTTTATACCTAGTGAATATGTAACAAAACTAAAATAAGATTAACTAAAATAATACTATATGACCAAATCAAAATGATGTGTTGGTGATATGAGAGGAGACTTATAATTTCATAAAACTAAAATGAAATCTAAGCAAAAGATTTGAAGAAATTAGAAAAATTTTGTGAGAAAGCTGCATTCTATTGTGCTAAGGAGATCTACTGTAACATCTATGATCGTCAAATCATGTATAATTCAAAATGACTAAAAAAATTTTCCAACACTCTAAGAAAATATTTAAAATTATAAAATTGAATATTCAATTGATTAGAGCTTGTCTTGATGAGTCTGTTGATGCTTGTTTTATATCTATCAAACATACTTTTGTAAATATACAATAACATTAAGATGAGATAAATTGAAGTAATATAATATAATAAAATCAAGCTATTGAAATAATTAAATGAGAGGGGAGTTTGACTTTCATAGTAATATAATTTAATCAAAACAAAGAATATTGAGAAATGAGATAAGCTAAATGGAAAAGTTTCATTACAAAACACTAAAAAAGACGAGTGCGACATCCTTGATCTCCAAATAATGCAAAAATTGAAATTACTCATATAACATGTTAATAGTCAAAAATTAAAATGTTTAAAAAATTAAAAATAAAAGTAATGGAGACCATCAAGATAAGTGCAACGTTGTCTGTTTCACCGCAATCAAACATCATTTAGTATTACTACAAATTAAAAAAATATTTAAACATAAACAAAATAAAATTGTTATTTTAATATTAAGAAAATATATATTAAAGCTTAAATGAGATAAATTGAAGTGATGTACTATAACAAAATTAAAGTGTTGTAAAGTTCACAAGGTTGCATATTTAGAGAAAATTTGATTAAAAAATAACCAAAGTGAAAGATTTGATGAAATGAGATAAATATAGTGAAAAACATTACTCTAAAACACTAACAAGATGGAGTGTTATGGCAAAAGTCATAAAAATAAAATATTTAAAAATATATAAATAAAAATTTAATAATTAGTTCCTGTGAAGGTCAGTGGAGTAATGTTTATTTCATATCGATCAAACTAAGTTTAGAATTACTTTTAATTTCCAGAAAAATAGGTGTAAATAAAAAAAGAAATTTTATTTGCCATTTAATAAATATATAGCAAAGCAAAAATGAGATAAATTAAAGCAATGTTATATACCAAATCACATAATTATAAAGGTAACATGAGATGAGAATTATGGTTGTATTGTATTATAAACAAATAAAATAAAAAAATTTGTTGAAATAAGATAAATTTTTTAATAAAGCTATATTACAAAAGTCAACATGACTCCAATGATATTTATTTCAAATAGATCAGTCCTAGTTTAGAATTACTATAAAGTACTAAGGTTAATAAGCTCAAATAACCTTAAATTATATTTATAACATCAAGTAAACATATATTAAGGCATAAATAAGAAAAATTGAAGGAATGCATTATGACTAAATCAATTTGGTCTAAAGGTGACTTGATAAGTTATTTAGAGTTAGATATTAATATAAGTAAATAAAAAAGTTGTTTTAATTAAATAAATTATATAAGAATATTTTAATGAAACAAACTAAGAAGCAAATCATGTCAACATCCTTGATGATAAAATTAGAAACGAATAAAAATATCGTGCAAGATATGCTAAAGACATAAGAATTAAAATATCTAAAAATATAAAAATAAATAATAAGGTAGAGTTTATCAAGGTTGACAATATTAATGTTGTCTCTTTTAGACCTTGTATAACATTAGTTTGAATTAGAGAAGTAATTAAACATAAATAATAATTATATTTTATTTTAATATTTACAAAAAATATATTAAATTTTAATTGAGAGAATTTAAGGTAGCGTAATATAAGCAAATAAATATGATGCAAATGTCTCAAGAGAGAAGATGTAAAGTTACACCATAATTTAATCAAATAAAAGCTAAACATTTAATAACTGACACATTACATGAGAAAGTTGTTTTCAAGATTACTAAGGAGGTTGAGTGTAGCATTTTTTAAGTCATGTAGGATTAAAATTTTATAAGAAAAATTCAAAATCTTAGAAATAAAAAGTTTAAAAATTTTAAAAAAACATTAGTTCTGTAAAGCTTTTTGAGATGAGTCCAATGACATTTTTATGTAATGATCAAATCTTGCTTAAAACTACTACTTATTAACGAATATAAATATGAATAAATAGTAATAAATTTTCATTTTACTATTAATTTAACAAACATTAAAGCTGAAAATGAGATAAATTAAAGTATTGTAATTTATTAATCTCAAGGTATCTGACGATGAGATAATAGGAGATTCATAATAACATAATGAACAAAAAGAGAAAATTTTGAAGATATGGGATAAATTATATGGGAAAGTTGCACTCTATGATACTAAGGAAATCGACTATAAAACGATCAATCATTATATAATTAAGTATCTAAACGTCTTATTAAGAATGTTAAAATCCTAGAAAATAAAATATTTGAAAATATAAAAATGGATACTATGTAAAGTCATCAAGATGAGACCAACGAAAATTTACTTTATTGAATTACTAAATTAAATAAGTGTAAATAATTATAAATAAAATTATTTATGTAATGCAAATATATATTTAAGTTGATATGTGAGAAATTGAAATAATATAATCTAACAAAATAAAGTTGATTTAAATGTCACACAAGAGGAGAACTAGATTTTCATCGTAATATAAACAAATTAATGGTAAATATTTTAGAAAAAGAGATAAAGTTTATGGAAAAGTTCCATTACAAGACACAAATGAGATTGAGTGTAATATTCTATTTATTAAGAAATGTATGAGTCAAAATATATGGAAAACTTGACAAGGTCAATAAAAATTATTTTAAAAATTTAGAAGAATATTCAATTAAATATAGTTCATTGAGACAATTTGAAAACCCTTTTTTGTGTTGATAAAAAAAGCTTTGGAATTTCTAACAATTACAAAAATAAGTATATATAAATAATAATAAATTATTTTATTAATATTAAGTATATATATATATATTAATCCTAAAATGAGGTAAGTCAATGCAATATAAAATATCTAAATCAAAGTGATTTAAAGGTCACATGAATGAAGAATTAGAGTAAAATAGTAATATAACCAAATGAAGGTTAATATTTGAAGAAATAAGATAAATGTTATGGGAAAGTTGTATCCCAAGATATTAAAGGGGTTGTGTGTGACATCCTTGATTGTCAAATGAAGTATCCTGAAAACATCTAATGAAATATTAACAAAAAAAATTAAAAAAATATATTTAAATGTAAAAATCAATATTTATCTCAATCGACTTCCTTGAGGTGAGTATAGTAAGACTCATTTAGTTATACTCAAATGTCATCTAGAATTTTTGATAATTACAAAAATTAAATATTCATAAAAAATGAAAAAAGTATTATTTTAATTTGAAGAATATATATATTAAACTTAAAATGACATAAATTGAATCAATAAAATACAACAAAATTAAAGCAAGAATAATAATTGCACTAAATAAGATTTAGAGTTACAAAGTATTTTAATAATATGAAATTGAAAAAGTTGACCATTAAAACATGGAGTAAAAATACCTTGTAAAACATGTCAAAGCCCTAGAAATAGTGACATTGAAAAATAAAAAATAATATTTATTTGGATAAAGCTCATCGAGCAGAGTCCAAAGAGGTTTGCTTTGTCTTAATTTGATCGCGTTTAACACCACTATGAAGTAAAAAATTAAATAAACATAAAAATGACAATTTCACTGTAATATTAAGTAAACATTTATTAAAATAATGAGATAAAAAAGAAATGTAAACCGCCAAATGAAAGAAAATAAAGGTGAGAAGAGTAGAGATCTTTACTAAGATAATATACAATAAAACAAAAGCAAAACATTTGAGAAAACGACGTAAATTGCATAGGAGCAATGAATTCCAAGGTAATAAAGCAATCTAGAGTTTGAAACTCGATCATTAAAACTATATGAGCTCTGTTTTCTCTTAAAGCATTTCAGAACCCCAAAAAATAAAATATTTCCAATGATACTTGATCCATCTTAATCAATCCACATTTTGAATTACTTATCTAAATAAGCATAAATAACAATAAATTATCATTTCAAATTAAGTAAATATAAAATAAAGCATAAATATGTTAAATTAAAGTAATGTAGTATAAAATAACCAAATCAAAGCAAAACATTTTATGAAATAAGATAAAACACATAGGAAAGTTTCATTCAAAGTTACTAAAGAGGTCAAGTGCCACACCCTCGACCACCATATTAGGTCTAAATCAAAATATTTTACAAAGAATGTAAACACTCTTCAAACTAAAATATTCAAACATGTAAAAATAAAATTTAAATGTATAGTGCTAAACAAGTTAAGGCAAATGGCATATTTTTCATCTTGATCAAACATCTCTAAGAATTAGTTTGAATTATCAAGATAAATAAGACAAATAATGGTAAATATTATTTTAGTACAAAAAAATTATATTGATGTTGAAATGGGATTAATTGTAGCAACAAAATACAATAACTTTTGTGATATTAGTGTCACACTACAGAAGATTTAGAGTTACATAATAATATAATTGAATGAAAAAAATTTGAAAAAAATAAAATTTTTTTTGGAATATTGCATTCTAAGATACTAAGGAGATCGAGTATAACATCCTTGATTATAAAATCATGTATGAATAAAAATATCCAATAAAATATGCATAAATCCTAATAGACAAAATTTTTAAAAACATATAAATGAATATTTAATTAGATAAACCTCTTCAAGATAAGTCCAAGAAATTTGTTTTTTATTAATTAGTCTATTTTTTGAATGATTGCAAATTTAAATATTTAAAAACCATAAATAATAATAAATATTTAATTTTATTTTATTTAAATATTTATTAAATAAAATGATAAATGTCAAATCAATGTAATATAACTAAACTAAAGCCCTCTACATTCAAATTCTATGAGAAAGTTGCATTTCTTATAAGAGGACATCAAGGGCAACATCCTCACTCATCAAATGTGGCAAGAATAAAAATAGGACAGAAGATTACAACATAACCTAAATCAAACCTGGTTTGGAATTACTATGAATAACCATTTAAATAAGTATAAATAATAATGATGTTTTTTAATATTAAGTAAACATTTAGTAAATTTTAAATGAGCTAAATTAAAGCAACATAATGCAATAAAATTCAAGTGTTATAAATGTCATAGGAAATGAAATTTAGAGTTACCTTGAATATAAAGAAATTGAAACAAAACTTCTAATAAATATGAAAATTGTTTAGCAAAGTTGCATTCTAAGAGACTAACGAGAACGTGTATAACATCTTTAATCATCATATCATGTGTGAACAAAAATGTTTCTTAAGGAGCGTTGAAGTAATAGAAAATAAAATATTAATATAATATATATAAAATAAATATTTAATGGGTAGGGTCTTTTGAGATAGAGCTAATTATGTTTCTACTTGATGGGGCCTTATTTTGAGATATCGTTAATTAAAATAGTAAACAACCATAATTAATAACAAACTATTGTACTAATATTAATATATATATATATATACATATATATTAAAGTTGAAATAAAATAAATTGAAGTAAACTAACAAAACTAAATCAAAGTGATGTAAATGTCATACTATATGAGATTAAGAGTTATATAATAACATATCAAAGAATTGCCTTTTGAGAATTGAGATAAATATTATGGAAAAGACATGTTCCAAGATACTAAGTAGATCCATTGTAACTTCATTGATTGTTAAATAAAATATGAAATAAAATGTAAAATGAAACGTATAAATCTATAACAAAAAACTATTTGATAATATATACATATATATATATATATATATATATATATATATATATATATATATATATATATATATATATCTGTGTGTGTCTGTGTGTGTGTGTGTGTGTGTGTGTGTAGTCACATAAGCGGAGAACCAAAATGATGTAATTGTCACATAAGAGGAGAATTAGAGTCTATATGTATCCAAATCAATGGGAAACATTTCTTGAAATGAGATAATTTGCATAGGAAAGTTGCATTTTGAGATAATAGAAAGATCAAATTTAACATTACTAATCATCAATCTAGATACAAATCAAAATATCATATAAAGTGTTCATAATATATAAAAATAAAAAATTAAGAAATATAAAAAATAAATATCCAATTACAATGATCTTTAGGAGATAATTCTAACGATGCTTGCTTCATATACATTGTAAATACCATGTCTTGATTTATAGAAAATTACAAAAATAAATAAATGTAAAAAAGAAATTGTAATTGTAATACTACGAAGATATTGATTAAAGTTGAAATGAGATTAATTAAAATAATATAATAAAACAAAATCACTGAGATGTCATGCTTACACCATAGTAGATATAAAGTTTTATAGTAAAACAACAAAAAGATATAAAAAAATTTGAAGAAATAAGATAAAATGTTTGGAAAAATTATTTTCATCGATATTAAAGAGTTCAAACACAATATTTTTTATTATTAAATTATGTACGAATTGAAATGTCACATAAATTAGGAAAACTTTGTTGAAAATAAATAAATAAATATAAGAAATGAATATTTAATTAGATAGAGCAACCCATGATGAGTCAAATTATATTTTTTTCATCTTTATTAGGCTCCATATGGAATTATAACAAATTATCAAATTAATAAAACATTAATAATGAACCCTAAAAATATTTTATTTTTAAATATAAAAATTATTATTTAACTAGATAGAGCCACTTAAGATGAGTGAAATGACATTTGATTTAGCTACATTTGAGTTTATTTAGAATTATTATGAATTATCAAATTTGTTAAACATAAATATTAATATATTATTATTTTTTATTAAGTAAATATATATTAAAGCTAAAATGAAAAAAATTTAAACAAAATAATAATTTTAAATCAAAATGATGAATGGGTGAGATAATATGAGTATTACAGTTTCATAGTAAGATAAGTAGAACAAAGTAGAATATTTGAATAAACGAGACAAATTGCATTTAAAATATTTATTAGAAAATAAAAAGTTTGACAATCAATTCTTTCAAAAAAATTTTAAAATGTTAAAAAGAAATTTAGATTGGATAAAGCTATCCAAAATTAATCCAATGACAATTATTTTGTCTCTTCAAAACTCATTTTGAATTAGTATGAGTTATGAAACAAAATAAATGTAAATAACATAAAATAATTATTTTCTTATTCACTAAATATATATATAGTAAAGCTCAAAGTATATAAATTAAAACCATATAATACAACAAAAAAGTGATGTAATGGTGAGACGGTAGGCGATCAAGGGTTACATAATAATGTAAGCAAAGAAAAGGCAAAAAATAAAAAAATCAGACAAATTATAAGTGAGCCTTATGTACAAAAAAATATGATAGAGTGTAATATCCTAGATTTTCAAATTAGGCATAAATAAAAAAGACATATGAATAATGAAAAAAAAACTAAAAACTAACATAATAAAAGAAATAAAAATAATATTTAATTGGAGAGAGAACATTGAATGAGTATAACGATGCTTATTTCATCTTGATCTGAGCATAAATAACAATAATAATAAGATTGAATAAATATATATTAAAAATAAAATAAGTCAAATTGATGCAATTGAATATAAATAAATAAAAATTATGTAAACGGCACATGAGAGGAAAATAAGTGTTTCAAAAAAAAACATTTCAATGAATGATATAATTTTTACTCGAAAGTTACGTAACATGATACTAAGATGGTCGAGTGTAATATTTTTATCATTAAATAAGATGCAAATAAAAATATACCATAATATGATATAGAATAATAGAAAATAGTTTCTTAAATCACATAGTTATAAATACAATGACATTTGCTTTATTTCGATAAGACCTAAGTTATAGTTTCTACAAATCACCAAAATAAACAAGCTTAAAAGTTAAAAAATTCATTAATATTAATGAAATACATATTAAAGTTGCAAGAGATTTTTTGAAGTAATTTAATGTATCAATATCAGCGTAACATATAAGTCGTGTTAAGGGACAATTAGAGTTACATAGCAAAATCAAAGTGAAAATTTTGAGGAAATGAGAAATGAGATAGATTGAATTTTAAATTTGCTTAGTTGGATAATAAGAAGATCAAATGAAATATCCTTAAACCTCAAATTAGCTTCAAATTAAAATATCTGATGATGCTTACTATATTTATAGCAAATAAAATATATAAAAATATAAAAAAATTAATTTATAGTTAGGTAGAGCTCATAGAGATGTGTCAAACAATTATAGTTCCATATTAATAAAACGTTGTTTTTAATTACTATGATTTATGACATCAAATAAATATAAATAAAAATAAAATATTCTTGTAATATTAAGTAAATTTATATTGAAGAAGAAAATGAGTAAAATTTGAATAAAGTAATATAACAAAATCAAAGTCATGTAAGGCTTAGAGGAGATCAAAACTAGAGCTACAAACTAATGTTATGCAATCAAAGAAAAAATTATAAGGATTAAGATTCATTTTATGAGATAGTTGCATTCCAAGATACTAAGGTGGTCAAGAATAACAACCTCAATCATTAAATCTAGTACAAATCAAAATGACTTCTGAAGTGTGATAAAATACAAGAAATTAAAATATTTAAAAATTATGCAATTGAAGCTTTCATTAGATAGAGCTCATCGAGATGAGTTAAATCACCTTTGATTTAATCTCAATTAGAAATAATTTAATGTTACTTTGAATTAAAAAAGTATAAATGAGAAATAATTATCATTTTTATATTGAACAAATATATAATAAAGCTAAAATAAGATAAATTGAAACAAATGATTTAATGAGATCAAAGAAATATGAAGTTCCAAGGAGTGTAGGATTAAAGCTTCATAGTAACATTACCAATTAAAACAAATTGAAAAATTTTAATAAGATGTATAAGAAAAATTGTATTTTAAGATATTAAAAAGATTGAGTATAACATTCACGATAGTGAAACCATGCACAAATCAAAATTTCAAACAAAATATGTTAAAATCCTAGAAATTAGTATCTTTAAAAACACAAAAGATGACATTTAATTAGATGGAGCTTATCGAGATGTGTTCAATGATTTTTGTTTCGTCTCAATTAAACCATGTTTGGAATTACTATGAGTTAGTGAAATATATAAGTTTTAATAATAATAATAATAAAATATTGTTTCAATAACAACAAAATATATACTCACTCTAAAACGACATGAATTGAAGTAAAATAATTCTACCGAATCACTATAATCTAATGGTCCTACGATACTAGATTTTTTTGTTACACAATAATATTACCAAATCAAAGTGAAAAATTTGAAAGACATGAGATAAATTTCATGAGAAAGGCGTGTTTTGTGATACTAAGGGCTCATGTGTGTCCTTTTAACTGTTAAATCAAGAACCAATCAAAACGACTCATAATGCTTGCCAAAAACATAAAAAATAAAATACTACGAATTATGAAAATATATATTTAATTGCATGCAGTGCACCAAGATGAGTCTAATGAAAATTGTTTCATCTTTGTAAGACCTTGGTTGTGTTTAGCAAAAATTACCAAATAAAAAAATAAATAATAAGATTAATAAGTAAATAAATATTAAAATTGAAATGTAATAAATTGAAGAAAGGTAATATAGATTAATATAGGTAATATTACGGACAAATAAGAGAGGCATTATAGCTTCATTATGATATAAGAAAATCAAAGAGAGTTTTTAGATATTAAGAATGTCGAATGTAACATCCCAATTCGTTAAGTCTATAAAAAATTGAAATAACTTATAAACTGTTCAACGACTTAAAATGTTAAATATATATATACATATATATATAAATGAACACATATTTAGATAGTTCTAATATAATAAAATAAAAGTGATATGATAGTCACAATAGATGAGAATTAGAATTTAATATTAATATAACCAAATATATGCAAAAGATATTTGAAATGTGATAAATTACATAAGAAACTTGCACTCCAAGTTATTATAGAGTTGAAATGAAAAAAACTCTATCGTCAAATTAATTACCAAAACACTTTTTTGTAAAGCATGTAAAATTAAAAAAAATTATCGAAAAATATAAAAATGTATTTTTGATTTGAAAGATATCATAGAGATAAGTTTAATGACATTCATTTATTCTCGATTAGGCCTCACCCATAATTACTCTTGATTACAAAACTAAATAAGTTTAAATAATAAGAAATTATTATTTTATCATTAAGTAAATATATATTGAAGTAAAAATGAGATAAATTGAGAAAGCAAAATATAATGAAATGAAAGCAATGTAAAGGTTATATGAGAGGAGATTACTTGTTCCAAATTAACATATGAAAGAAAAAAAAACCAAAGAAATGAGACAAATTACATGAGAATATTGCATCAAAGTCTCTTATGAGATTTAGTGTGACATTGTTTATCATCAAATTTGGTACGAATCAAAATGTCTTATAAAACATGAAAAAGTCCTAAAAAAGCATATTTCAAAATACCAAAATGAATAGTTAATTTGATAAAGCATGGAGATAAATCCAATAATATTTGTTTCATCTTTGTTAGATACTGTTGGGAAGTACTTCAAATTTACAAAGTAAATAATAATAAATATACTTTTTTAATATTTAGTAAATTTAAAGTATATATAAAATTAGATAAATTGAAGAAATACAATATAACTAACTGAAAACATTGTGAAGGTGACACGAGTGTAACATTAGAGTTTTATTGAAATATAACCAAACGAAAATGAAAAATTTGAAGAAAGGAGATAAATTTTGCAAACAGTTTTTTTCAAGATACTAATAAGATGAAATGTGACATCCATGAATGATAAAATTGATACTATTCAAAATATCTTATAAAAAAGCACAACCCTAAAACTATTTTTTAAAAATTTAAAATAAATAATTAATTATATAGAGCTCATCGTGAAGAGCTTAGCAATGCTTGCATCGTAGTAAATAGAGTTCGTTAAGAGTTACCACAAGTTAGAAAAGTGAATAATTATAAATAATAAAAAAAAAGTTTAATATTAAGTAAATATTTATAAATTAATGGGAAAATAAGATAAATAGAAGTAATGTTATGTAACCAAATATAAGAAAATAAATTTGAATAATTCACATAAATTGTATAAGAAATAACATTCTGATATACTGTGGAGGAGGTGTATAACATCTCGAGTGTTAAATAAAATAAAACTGAAAATTTCTCATAAAATGTGAAACAAAATCTAAAAAAAGAAATTTTTAAATACAACAATGGCACTTTATTGGATGAAGCTCATTGAGATGAGTCCAAAGATGTTTGACTATTATTATAGCCAATTAACAAATAAAAAATAAATAATTATAATTTTTTTAGTATTAAGAAAATATATAGTAAAGCTCAAATGAGAGAAATGGAAGAAATATAATTTTTCTTTCTTAAACCAACATTAAGTTCCAGTAAGAGGAGATTTAGTGTTGCATAGTTATACAACCAAATTGAAATAAAAGTTTTAAAAAAAAGAAATCAATTGTATGAGAATCTTACACTCCAAGATCCAAAAGAGATCAAGTATTCCTTCGTTGATTACGACTCAAGCAGGAACTAAAATTCAAGTAAAATGTAAGAACACCATACATAATGAAATATTTGAAAATATAAAATTAGTTATTTAATTAAATAAAGCTTGTCTTGGCAAATCTAAGTTGCACGTTACATCTTGTTTAAACTAATGTACTCTTACAACATAAGAAAAGTTAAATTAATGTAGTCTTACCAAATAAATTTAATGCAAAGGTCACATGAGAGAAGGGCAAGAGATATGTTGCAATATGACAAATTTGAAATGAAAATTTTTAATAAGTGAAATAAATTTTATGCAAAAGTTGTGTTCGAAGATACTAAAATATCGTGTGTAACAACATCAATTGTGAAATGAAGTATGAATTAGAATGGCTCTTAAAGCTCATAAATGATTTAAGAAATCAAAAATTTTAAAAAATAAAAAATAAATATTTAATTGTGTATAACTCATCGAGACAAATCCGATAGCATTTTTCGTCTCAATCAGACCTCATTTAGAATTACTCTAAATTATTATAATAAATATGAATAAATAACAATAAATAATTATTTTTATATAAATTAAATAAATATTAAAGTTTAAAAAAGATAAATTGAAGTTATGAAATAAACCAAATCGAAGGGATGTTAAAACAACATAGCATGAGATTTCAAGTTACACAATGATATAACCAAATGAAAGAAAAAATTTTGAAGAATTAACAAAAAAATGTGCAGAAAAAATTGCATTCCTATATTCCAAGGGGATTGTGCACAATATTCTTACTTGTTGCAGTAGCTAAAAATAAAAAATCTAATAAATCACAACAAAACGATAAAATATTATTTAAAAAAATTAAAATAAATTTTTATTTGGAGCTCATCTGTTCAAATATGACAAAATTTCTTTTCTTTAAAGTGGATTTAACTTTGAATTACTACTAATGAAATTAAGTGCCAGATCCTTGTTCATACAAATCAAGAAAAAATTTAAATTACTAATAAGGAACACAAGAAAATAAAACACTTAAAATTTAAAAAAAAAACATTAATTATAGATCAGATAGAACCTGTTAGGACCAGTCCAAAGACATTTGTTTCATTTCAACCTAACCTAATTTAAAGTTACTATAAATCCCTAAAGTAAATATGAACAAATAATAATAATAATTTATTTCTTTTATTGTTAGTTAAATATATAAAAAGTTTAAATGAGATAAGCTAAAAAAACATAATTTAATCAAATTTAGGTGCAGTAAGGTTCATATAATATGTGACTTAGACTTTCATGTTTATAGAAAGTCAAAGAAAAAAATGTGAACAAAATAGTGAGATGATCAAGTGAGACATCTTCTTCTTTAAATGTTGTGTGAGTTGAAATTACTCCCAAAGCAACCAAAAACTCTTTAAAAATTTTTAAAAAAATAATCTTTAATAAGATAGAACTCTTTTAATAAGGATAAAACATCTTCCATCATGATTAGACCACATTTAAAATTAGTACCAATTAAAAAAGTAAAAAAGCATAAAGGAAAATAATTTATTACTTTAATATTAAGCAAATATACAAAAATGCTGAAGTTAAATAAATTAAAACAACATAACACAAGTAAATCAAAACGATGTAAGGGTTACAAGAGACAACAGTTAAAAGTTTCATAGTAATATAACTGAATTATAGCAAAACATTTGAAAAAATGAGATACATTTTATGAGAAATCTACAATACAATATAGTAAAGGCAATGATTATGACACCATGTTGTCAAAATGATGAAAAAATTAAAATGTCATATAAAGTATGCTTAACTCTTGCAAAAAAATATTTCCAAAAATAAAAATAAATATTTAATTAGATAGAGCTCTTTAAAATGAGAGTCTCATGACATTTACTTCATGTCAATCTAGCCTGATTTCTAATTACTACAAATTTTAAAAAAATAAAAAAATGTAAAAATAATAATAATATTTTTAATATTAATTAAATTTAAATTAAAAATTTTAATAAAAGTAAATTGAAGCTACATAATATTACCAAATAAAAGACATGAAAAGGCCTCATGTGAGGTGAATTGGAAGTATTTAGTAATATAACTAAATAAAAGTGAAAATTTTGAACATAAATTATAAAGAAAAGTTGTATTCTATGATACTTAGAACATTGAGTGTAATATCTTTGATCATCAAAATATTTATGAATGGAAATGCCTCCTAAAATATGCTAAAATCTTTAAAAATAAAATATTAAAAAAATATTAAAATGAATATTTAATTGGATAGTGCTATCTAGACGAATCCATTGATATTTTTTTATGTCGATCAAACCTCACTTAATTTTCGTGCGAGTTACAAAAGATAATAATGGAAAATAATAATAAAATATTATTTTAACGTTAAGTAAATATACAATAATACTAAAATGAGATAAATTAAATCAATATAATGCAATTAAATAAAAAATGTAGATTTCACATGATAATAGGGTTAGAGTTTCACCTAAATTTAATTGAATCAAAATAAAAAGTTTCAAAAAATAAGAGAAGTTGTTAAGAAAGTAGCAATCATAGATATTAAGAAAATCAAGTGTATCACGCTTGATGATCAAAATAGATGCAAATAAAAATCCAAAGAAACTGTGCAAAAGACATAAAAAGTTTTCTTAAAAATATAGAAAAGAATATTTAATTGGATAAAACTCATCAAATGTAGTATAATGAAGGTTGTTTCAGCATGGATTCACCTTATTTTATTTTACTAAAAGGAACAACAAAAAATAATCATAAATAAAAATAAATTTTTATTTTATTATTAAGAAAATTTTTATAAAAATTATAATTGGATTAATTAAAACCATTAAACATGACTAAATCTTAGAAATTTAACTATCAAATGAGATGACATTTGTAATTAAATAGCAATACAACAAAATCAAAATAAAAATGTTAACAAATTGAAATAAATTTTATTAAAAAGCAACATTCTAAAACATAAAGGAGATCCAGTATAACGTCCTTAATCATCCAATCAAGTACAAATCAAAATGACTCTTAAAATACACCAAAGCCTATAAAATAAAATATTTAAAACTAAAATTAATATATCACTGGAAAGAATTTATTAAGATGAGTCAACCAATATTTATTTCATCATCATCAGGCCTTATTTCGATCACCATCAATTACAAAAATAGATAAGTTTATGTAATTACGTAATATTTTCTTACTAATAACTAAATATAAATTATAGATGAAATAAGGTAAATTAAATTAATATTCAAATGTCAAAGCAACATAAAGGTAATAATAGAGAAGAATTACATTTTCATAGTAATATAATACTATAAAAATGAAAATTTTGAATAAATGAAATTTAACTTTAGAATAAATTTTTTTTGAAGTTACAAAATAGATCAAATGGAATTTTCTAAAACAATGAATTAGTTATTAATCAAAATAGCTCTTAAGGCATGCTAAAAAAAGTTGTCGAAATATTTAAAATATAAAACAAAAATTTGAGTTGATAATTCTCATTAAGATGTGTCCATTAAAATTTCTTTTGTTGTTACTACGAATTACAAATGTAAATAAGCATAAATAATAAAACATATTTTAAAATATGAAGTTAATATATGCTAAAGCTAAAATTATGTAATTGAAGCTATATAATATAACCAAATAATATTGTATGTAAAATTAATGCAAGAGGAGAATTAGGCTTAATAGAAATATGGTCAAATCAAATAAAAAATTTGAACAATTGGGAAAAACTAGACAAGAAATTTGTCTGTCAATATACTTAGGAGATACAGCATAATATCCTCCATTGATGAATTAGGTATGAATTGAAAAGGCTTGTATTTTGTGCCAAAACTCTCTTTAAAGAAAGTTTTAAAAAATACAAAAATGAATATTTAATTGGTCAGAGCACCCAGAGATGAGTCCAACAACCTTTCTTTTGTCTTAGTCTAACCTTTTTTGGAATTACTATGAAATATAATATAACAAAACTAATGTGATGTAAAGCCCAAAAAAGAGGAAACTTAGAAATTATTATAATATAACAAAATGAAAATGTAAAATGACTCTTCAATAATCAAAAAATCTAAAAAACAAAATATTTAAAAAAATGAAAATGAATCTTTAGTAGGATGGAGCATATTGAGTCAAGTCCAATAATATTTGTTTCATCTAGATTGGATCTCATTTCAAATTATTGCAAATTACCAATTTAAATAATCATAAATAATAATATATTATTTTCTATATTAGCTAAATAAATAAAATATTAAAATTATAAAAAGTTAAGCTTCACAATACAATGAAATAAAGGGCATGAAAAGGTTACTAGGGAGGAGATTTAAGGTGCTATGGTAATATAGCCAAAAAAAAGTATAACATTTGAAGAAATAACATTAATTGTTTGGGAAAATCGCACTCAAAGATTTAAAGGAGGTTGTGTTTAACGTCCTCAATCACCAAATTAAGTACAAATTAAAATTTCTCTTAAAACAACCTAAACATGGAAAAAAATTATTTAAAAAAATAAAAATAATTATTTTATTAGTTAGAACTTATTGAGATGGGGCGACAACATTTGTTTGATGTCAATAAGAATTCATTTAGAGTTATTATAGATTACCATATTAAATAATTATAAATAATAAAAAATTACTATTTTAATATTAAGTAAAAATGTAATAAAGTTAAAATAAGAAAAATTAAAATAATGTAATATAACAAGACCAATGTAATGTAGAGGTTACATACGAGGAGAGTGTAACATCTTTGATCATCGAAATAGTGTGAAACATAATCTCAAACAAAATATGCCAAATAAACTAAACATAAATTTAAAACATAATAAAAGAAATATTTAATTTAATAGATCTCATTAAGACGAGTCCATATACATTTGTTTTCACTCAATTACACATCATTTAAAATTATAAAGAATTATTGAAGTAAATAATCCTAAATAAAAATTAGTTATTATTTTAATATTATGTAGATGTATATAAAAATTTAAATGAGATAATTGAAGGAATGTAATATAACTAAATTAAGGAGATGCAAATGAAAGGGGAAATTTTAAGTTACATAGTAATATAGCAAAAATAAAGTAAAAAGTTTGAAAAAAGGAGATAAATTGGAGAAGAAAGCTTCACTCTAAGACACTAAGGAGATCTAATGTGACATCCTCGATCACCAAATTAGGTACAAATTGAAATGACATGTAAAGCATGGCAAAAACTAAATAAAATTTTTAAAGTTATAGAAATTAATATTTAATTAGAAAGAGCTCATCAAGCTCAATCTAACATCATTTATTTCAACTTGATTAGAATTCGTTTAGAGTTACCTTAAATTACCATTACAAATTAGCTTTACTAATAAAAAATAGTTGTTTAATTTTCACTAATTATATACTTTAAAGCTAAAATATGATAAGTAAAAGCATTTTATTACAACCAAATCAACTAAAGATAAATGTAACATAAGAGGAGAATAAGGGTTTCATAGTGATATAACCAAACCAAAGTGAAAATTTTCAATAAATGAGAACAGTGGTACAAGAAACTTATTTTAAAAAAATTCCCCGTAGACAAGTGAAAGATTCTCAATCATCAAATCAGGTAAGAATTAAAATGTCTCTTAAAGTCTACAAAAAACATCAAAAATAAAATCTTTAAAATTATTAAAAGAAAATTTAAAAAATATATTAAATAATAAATTAGATGACTAAATTAATGACTTTTTCTTCCTCCTCTTCTTCTTCTTCATTTTCTTCTTCTCCTTCTTCTTTATCGTAATTTAACTAAATCAAAGCAAATCATTTTAACAAAATGAATAATTTGATAAGAAAAGTTGTATTCTAATATATTAAGATGATCAAGTTTTTGTTAATTGACAAATCATGTGTAAATTGAAATGTCTAGTGAAATGTGTAAAAACCTTATTCAAATAGAATATTTAAAAATATGTAAATGAATATATAATTGGATAGTGTCAATTTAAAAGAGTCAAATGAGCTTCATTTTTTCTTGATCATAACTCATTCGAAATTATTGTGAATTATAAAAGCATATATAAATAAATATTAATAAATTATTATTTGGGTAATAAGAAAATGTATAGTAAAGCACAAATAAGATAAAACAAAATAATGCAAAAATCTTATGATGCCTAATAATCAGTTAAGTATGAATCAAAATGCCTTATTAAACAAGAAAAAATCGTAAAAAATTTAAATAAAGGATTAAATATTTACTTCGATAGAGCTCTGTTAGAGGAATTTAATGGTGCTTATTTCATCTCGATTCAGCCTCATTTAAAATTATTGCGAATTAGAATAGGCACTAAGCATCATTATCAATAGAATTTTATTTTAACATTAATTAAATATAAATTAAAGAAAAAATAATTCTTATTGAGGTAATGTAATATAAACAAAGATAGAAAAATATGTGATGAAATGATATAAATTATACTAAAGAGTTGCACTCAAAGATACTAAAGATCAAGAAGACATCCTTGATTGACAAATTAGGTACAAACCAAAATGTCTCATAAACAAAGCCAAAATCATAAAAAATAAATGATTTAGGAATATTTAAAAAAGTATTCAATTAGATAGAGGTTATTGAGATAAGTCGAATGATGTTTTTTTAGTTAATTATACCATGTTTGAAATTAATACAAATTATTAAATTAAATAAGAATAAATAATAATAAATTTTTATTTTAATATCAAGTAAATATCTATTAAAGTTAAAATGTGATAAATTGAAACAATATATTATAAAAAACCTGAAGTGATGTAAAGGTCACATGATAAATTGAACAATATATTCAAATCAAAGAGTGATAAATATGAAACAATCACTACACTTTTCTCGATGAGCTCTATCTAATTAAATATTTACTATCAAATTTTTAAATATATTATTTTTTAGGGTTTAGGCATGTTGTACAAGACATTTTAGTATGTACATTATTTAATGATCAAGGATGTTTACCTTGATTTCATTAGTGTCATGGAATTTAAATTTTCTTAATAATTTAACTTATTTTTTCAATTTTTTTCGTTTGATTTGGTTATATTCCTATGTAACTATACATCGCCTCTCATGTCACCTTCCTTTGTATCACTTTGATTTGGCTATATTATCTAACTTCATGTTTTCAAAATTTTCACTTTATTTTATATGTTCTTAAATTTATAATAATAATTTCTAATTTTTTTACTTATTTATTTTTGTAATTTATTTTTTCAATTCCTTAGTATATCTTATTTGAGGTCTTGCCATGGACTTGGTGTAAAGGCAATGAGGTGAATGCAATAATCTAAGTAGGCCTTCATATAGTCTTAATGAAATTTGAATGACTCATGCAATTTGTGAGCAATGCCCTAGTTCATTTTGTTTGCATCAATTCAAATCATTATTTGCTAGTTCTTTAGTTTAATTATTTGAGCTTAGGATGTACAACAACTTAAAATTTAAGGTATAGTTAGTTAAATTTGGAAAAACTCCAATAGGTTCATGGTTAAGATTATGGAAGACAAATTTTGAGCCTTCGATCTATGTTCAACCAAAAGTGTGCCTGTTACTTTAGAACACTTAGTCCTTGGAGTTTAGAGCAAATGTGCAACATTTTTATCACAATAAATAGGCTCAAAGGGAGTTATTAATTTGTAGGGATTGAAGGACAAGAGAGGTATTTAATAGAGGAGGATCATGAAGGGCTATAGTGGTAGTAATAATTTTATAACTTGCCTTGCATGTCTAGAGTTTTGGAGTTGGCAAAGGTTGTGTGGAAATCTCAAAAAGAATAGAAACATAGCTAACTTTTGCTAAACTGGTACTATGAAGGGGATGGAAAATAGGATTAGTGTCTAACATGAAGGGGATAGTATTTGTTTTGATTTCACTCAAGAGACTTTTCGCAAGTCTAGTGACTACTTCACCATGAATTGGTGTTCATCTATTAAATAAACTCCAAAACTTTAGCTCCCTCAGCACTCATATACACGTACACACACGCTATGTGTAAGCCCTAATTTCCTTTTTAAGTACAGAGTTGATGGCCCTACTTTACTCATGCCTAGGTGCAAGTTTTCTAAAGGAAAAGGAACTTTAAGCATGGGTAAGGATACATGACACTTCTTTAGAATTTACTAGGACTTTTGATATTAAATGCTATTGAATGATAACCTCACTAGTGATGCTCATCCACAAGGTGTAACTAGTGAATTTCCTTAATGGTTTTGACCTAATAGCTATTATTTGTGCTTGTAATAAAGAGGCAATTCTATTAGATCCAAGCCTACTACAACTTATATTCAGTCAACCCCACAATCTCCATATAACTATAACCTCTACTCAATGTTTTTGTCTTTTTGTATCCATATGACACAATATAATGGAGGGAAAGTTTCTAAACATAAAACTGCCATCTATAGATCATTTATATTCTAATCTGTATCGATTATGTTAAGCTGTAAGCCATTATTGTTATCAATAGAGTTCAAGAGATTTCTTTTTTCGTATTGCTTTTTTCCTTAATTACGAGCACTTGATCAGTGGGGTTAAGTTGTCATTCTTCTTTAGTAGAACA
Source organism: Vanilla planifolia (assembly GCA_023846275.1). Classification (NCBI taxonomy): domain Eukaryota; kingdom Viridiplantae; phylum Streptophyta; class Magnoliopsida; order Asparagales; family Orchidaceae; genus Vanilla; species Vanilla planifolia. The sequence goes on along the minus strand of JAIUJO010000055.1, from coordinate 942,672 downwards.
ATTTCATTGTTTCTCCTATGGATAACTATTGGATAACTGAGGTACCAAAAAAGATTTCAAGTAAACACTTAGGGATTCTACATTGGTTTAGTCAATATTTTCTTATAGATGTCAACAAAATGAATAAGATGGTTAGGGATATAATCCCTTCATTGTGTGCTAGAGCTCTTGCAATAGTTAGACAAGTTGTTTCAATCAACTATGTCTTGACCACCCTTGTTATCTCTGCCATGTATCACAAGTGCATTTTGGGCAGCATCTTAATGAACATTGAGCAGAAGATTCACTCTTTTCTCTAGAGAAGGGTCTTATTCATTCATGTCATTCACTAAATAATGAAAGAGATGGTGTCATAATGCATGGCCCACAACAAACTTTTGGGAGTAGAAGAATGTCCTTTTGGTTAAAACTCCTACAAAGACCATTATAAATGCTGACACAACGATTAGATAGTGTCAAGGTGCTATAATAATTTAACAAAAGAGACACTTTGTTTGTAGGAGAAACCACTACATCTAGAAATTGAACTTCACAAAAAGTACAAAAAATGGAAGATGGAATTGTTTGGCTTACTAGCTTTGTGATGAGTTCCACCATGATGGAGGATTCATGGGCAAGGCATCATCTATGCAGGTGACCTGCTACAATTAACATGGGTGTTGGTAGCTCAAAGATATTGATAGTCTAAACAATGATTGTTGGACAAAAAGGCAAATTAAATTATTTATTTGGACATTATGTCATAGATCAAATAACAAAGCATCCATTAGGTTCTCTTAATAGTAGAGAAGATGCTTGTTTGATGTAGAAAGGCAACCTTCATGACGTTTTGAAAGTCTCTCTTTTATGGGAGAAGAATGCCCTCGTAACTAGTGTTTGAAGAATTGAGCTTAGTTGATGTTTACTGTAAACCTTTAGCAAGTAGACTTGGGAGTTTTTCCAATCTTTTCTTAGTCGTAGCAATGGGGGCTTGCTACCTCTACTCATTGCCTACAGAGTCTTGCATTTGAGAATTTGTAGGGTGCTTTCTTCCCATGCAAGATTTCTTCTCTAACAAGTTTTCACCTCTTGCAAGTTGGCATAATATGTACTTCATCTACATAACAAATCTTTATATCTACCAAAGATAATGAAACCATTCATTGATCATCTTCTTAGTATTGCTATAAAGACAATTATATATAAGATCAATGCTTAATTGCAACATCTTAAAACTTAGCAATGACGTTTATCTACATTATTCTTGTGTCTTCTTTGAATCACAAAGTTAATTATCTGTACAAGACTGCTAATGCGGCAAAAAGATTTTTAGCTCAAAAGCATTTTTGGAAGAGTTTTTCTTAGAAGTTGGAATGTCCCTACCAAATGACATTTTAGTAATCCTCAAAAAATATCATGATTTTTTGCTTGGTTATTGTAGAGAAATATAAATCAAATTTTATCAAAGAAATAACTTTAAAATGGGCAAACAATTAGTTACAATGTTTGTTCATTATGACCTTTATTACATGATTACTGAGGAAAATAATAAAAAAACACAAGAATGCACATAGCATTGTAGAAATGATGACATAAGAATGCCTAAATAGCACAAGTAGGACATTAAGAGACAATTAGATGTCTCTTTAATAATTTAGGATTTAGAAATAGCTTAACATTAGGGCTTTGACTATTTAAAAAAATAAGAAAAACAAGTAAAAGTAGTCATCGAAAAATGTCATGTTCAACTTTGTTTCCTTTGCATGATGGGTTTAGTTTGTCAAAGGAAGACAACCAATGGCTTTTTGAATTTCAATAGTGTTTATCTACAAAGAACAACTGATTTGGGAAAGTTACAAAAGGGAATAGTAATGGATACATTGCATTTTAATTTATGCTTATGAGAGTGAAAGAGTACGATTGTTCTTGTAATCATGATTAACATAAGAGCTCATCATATATCTCCAATTCTAGCTAAAAAATTAGCCTTATGGAACTTCTTCTCAGCCATCTCTACTTGAAACTACTCATTCAAATGAAAAAAGTTGTCATCTTGTTTTTCTATTGAATAGCTTCTTACTATTAAATCAATGCTACCAAGTGAGATATAGGTGAGAAATTGAGATATTGTAAAGCAATGAAGGAGATAAGGCAAGTTGATAACCTAAAAGGATTTCCTAGTCATCATCTACACCAATTGGCTATGTTTAAATTCCACAGATCGTTTGGAAAGGAAGAGTTTCAAGTTAAGAACATATTTTTGGTTGGCAATGAGGGGATGTAACAAGAAGGTAATTCACACATTTTTTATCTTCTAATTCATGAATCATATGAAGGAGAGAGCTAATAAGGAGATAGGGGAGATTCTTGAGGATATAAAAATGAAGAGGTGACCATACCTTAGATGTTGCAAATGGAAGTTACTTGGTGATAATGAGTGGGAAGAAGGGAGTATTATTGGGAATGAGTGTAATGTTTTGAAAATTTTTGTAAATCTATTTTCGATTATTATTATTTTTTTTAATTTCAATGCTGAGTAAGAAAGTAAACTATTTACTAGATATAATTATTTTACACAAAGTCCTATAATCTAATCTTACCCCATCATATTATCACTTTCCATTTTCACTCCCTTGCTCAGCTAAGAGTTAATAACCACATTTGAAACCTTAATCATGGTTTTATTATTGTTTCAAAGTCATTTCCATTCAAAATGTAGTGAAGAGACTAATTGATTTTTTCATCAATATGGTCATTTATTAGACTTATAAAAGGATTCATTTATTTTCTTTCTTGCCCCCATATTCCAACCTCATAATTATTGTAATCTTTTAGCCAAATGTTGAACATCTCCTTTAAATAGTGGGGGGCATCAATAATCGTTCTCAAGAAAAAGGGCACAAAATAGTAACCATTAGATAGAGAAAGAAATAGACTACAAGTTCATTATAAGTTGTTTTTTTGGTAGGGTCAATGTACATAATTTCAATATATATCTTGTGTGATTTTTATGATTCTAACAAAAATTAGTTGTTTATGTTCTATTTAATATAGTTATTGCTACAATAAGTTAATGCATTAATTTAATGTAATATTAAGTTTATACTGATATTTTGTGGGTGAACAAAACATAATATGAAAAATATGAAAATAATTAATGACATAATATATTTATCAATTCGTGTCCTCTAAATTATATTTGTTATAATAATAAGATTTGTTATCATTAAGGTGAGTTAGTTCCCCTAGTAGCTACTAGGATGAGTCGATTGTCTTGGTTGCTAAAATGATGTTGATATTGGCGCGATTACATTCCCCTAATTACTACTAGGATGTGCTTTCTCTCACATAGTTTGAGACAATAATGACGATCAAATTAGGACATGTCGGCTCGCCCAATTGTCATTGTGGTGAATTAATTCTCATGGTGAAGATGATAGCATAATATAGCATGAGTCGATTCCCCTAAGGTATGAGGTGAGTTCGTTACCTCAAAAGAGAAACTAGATATTGAAAAAAAATAATACAACCAAGTAAAAAACAAACATTTTATAAAAATGAAATAAATTGTATAGAAACTTGTACTAAAAATACTGAGATTTAGTGCAACATCTTTGATGGTGAAATAAGGCATGATATGAATGTTATCATAAAGCATGTAAAAATTATGGAAAACCTTTTTCTAAATAAAAAAGAATACCTAATTACATAGAGCCCATTAAGGTGATTCCAATTATTAAAGAAAATATGAATAGATAAAAATAATTTATTATTTTAAAATTACATAAATATAACCTGAAGATAAAATGACATAGATTGAAGAAACATGACAGCCAAATCAGAGACATGGAAAAGTCATGCAAGAGGTGATTCTAAATTAGATAGAAATTTAACCAAATCAAATAAAACTATTTTAATAAATTAAAAAAAATTACTAGAAAGTATAATTCCAAGACACTAAAGTGATTGAGTATAGCATCATTGATTGTTTAATCTAGTATGATTCAAAATAACTCTTAAAGCATACCAACTCATAAGAAAGTAAAACTTTTAAAACTATAAAAGGAATATTTGATTGGATAGGGGACATATAGTCTAATCCAATAATGTTTATCTCATCTTTATTGAACTACGTGTGAAAATTAATGCAAAGCATTTGAAGAAATTTGATAAATCACACAAAAATATTTAATTTTAAGGCACCAAGGGATCAAGTATAAAATCGTAAATAATCAAATTATCTATAAATCAATATGACTCATAAAACATTGTATATCTTAGCAAACTAAAATATTTAAATATATAAAAAATGAATATTTAGTTACATGAAGATTATTGAGATGAGTCAAAAAATTTCATCTTGTTTAGACATAGTTTGGATTTATTATGAATTATCAAAATAAATAAGCATAAATAATAATAAATTATTATTTTAATATTAAGTTTACTTATTTTAAATGTGAGATAAGACAAATAAAAATAACATAATATAACCAAAACAATGACATGTAAAGGTCACACAAGAGTATGTAAGAATTATATAGAAATATAACCAAACCAAGGCTTAAAACTTCAAACAACGATATAAATTATATGGTAAAGCTATATTCTAATGTATTATGAAGATCAACTATAAAATCGTTGATCCTTAAATTAGGTACAATTAGAAATGTCTCATTAAGCATGTTAAAACATGGGAAACATAATATTTTAAAATATAAAAAAAATATTTAATTGAATAGAACTTGATAACTCCAAGACTTTTGTTTTGTCTCAATCGGACCACATTTTAAATTATTGCAAGTTACAAAAGTAGATAAGCATAAGTAAATATAAATTCTAATATTAATATTAAGTAAATATATTAAATTAAAAAATGTGATAAAATTAAATAATATAATATAACAAAATTAAGGTAAAGCTTAGATGAGAAAAAAATTAAAGTTTCATAATAACATATTCAAAACAATGAAAACAATTGATGAAATAAGATACATTACAAAGTTACATTTAAAGTATTGAGGAGATCAAGTGCAAAATCCTGGATGGCCAAATAAAATATGATTCAAAAAGCCTTACAAATCACAATAAATCCCCAGAATAAAATATTTTAAAACAAGAACATAAACATTTCATTTTATAGAGCTCATCATCGAGTAGAACTAAAAAATTAAATAAGCATAAAAATTAATAATTTGATATTAGGTAATTACATATTAATGTTAAAATTTGATAAATTGAACGAAAATATATGTATATATTTGTCCAAGTCAAATGCCTATAATATTCAAATCATAAGAGAGATAGTTTAACAAAGAAATTAACCAAATTAAAGCGAAATATTTGGAGAAATGATATAGGTTAAGCTAGAAAATTATATACCATGACACTAAGGAGATCAACTATGACATCCTTGATTATCAATAAAGGTCTGAATTGGAAGTAAATCATTTGAAAATATAGAAAAGAATAATGATGTCTCTAATAATTTTTTTTGTTTTCTTGGCAAAACATTATTTGGAATTATTATGAATTAAAAAATAAATAAACTTAAATAATGATAAATTATTATTCAAATATTAAAAAAATAAAAATAATAAAATTATAATCAGATAAATTGAAACAATATAATAATCAAATCAAAGTAAGGTAAATGTCACATGAAAAGATAGTTAGAGTACCTTAGAAAGATAAGTAAACCAAAGTAAAAAAGTTTGAAGAAAAGATAAATTATATGAGATATCTACAATCTAAGATATTAAGGTGTTTGAATGTGGCATTCTTGATCATCAAAGTAGATATAAATAAAAAAATCATAAACCTTTCCATAATACTATAAACAAATATTAAAAAAATATATATTTAATTAGATAGATTTTATCAAGATGAGTTTGTTCACTTTTGTTTCCTTTTTATGTGACCTCAATAGGAGTTACTATGAATTACTGAAGTGAATAAACATAAATAATGATAAATTACTAGTGAAATTTTAATTAAATAATTCTTTATAGTAGAAAGGATATAAATTAATATAACATGTCATTAAAAAAATCATAGCAATTTAAAGGTAACACTAAAGAAGAGTTAGGGTTACAAATAACATAATCAAATAAAACTAAAATCATGGAAAAAATTGATAAATTATATGAATTGTTTGTCATTGCAAAATATTAAGATGTTCGACCGTGACTTCCTTGAACATTAAATCAGGCAAAACCAATGTATACCATAAATAGTGCAAAAGCACAAATCAAATATTACACTCCAAACAACAAAAATGAAAATTTAATTTGATAGAGGTCATCGAGATGAGTCAAATTATTTTTTTCATCTCAATCAAAAGTCATTAAGATTTACAACAAATTAAAAAATATAAATAAGTAAAAATAACAAAGAAATAATATTTTATTATTAGGTAAGTACATATATAAATTGAAATGACATAAATTGAAGAAATATAATGTAGCTAAATCAAGAGGTCACAAGATATAAGGTTTATAGTTACATAATAATATAGTTGTATCAACACAAAAAAATATTAAAAACTTCGATAACATGTACTAGAAATATGGATTCTAAGACACTTAAGTTATCAAGTGTAACATTCTAGATCATCAAATTGGGCATGAATTGAAATATCTCTTAAAACATATCAAAGGGCTAAAAATTAATATATAAAAAAATATAAAAAAGTGTTCTTAATTTGATAAGCTTATCAAGATGTGTCAATTAATTACTTTATTGTCTTTATTTGATCTCATTTTGAATTACTACTAATTATAAAATAAATAAACTTAAATAATAACAAATTAAACATAGTTAGTATGACCAAATCAAAGTGATTGAAAGGTCACATGAGAGAGGAATTTGAGTTTCACTATAATATAGTTAAATGAAATTTATAGTTTTGATTAAAATTAGGTAAATTGGGTGGTAAGCTTTCATTCCAAGTTACATAGGAGATCTATTGTAATATCATCGATCATCAAATCTTGTATGCATCAAAATTATTTATGAAGCATGTAAATACCAAAAAAATAATAATATGTAATAAATGTAAAAAATGAATATTTAATTGGATAAAGCTCATTGAGACATGTTCAATGATGATTGTCTCTCTTGATAGAAACTCGTTTGAAATTATTATAATTTATCAAAATAATTAACAATAAATAAAAGTAAAAAATATTGATGTTAAAGTGAGAATACTTAAGGCAATGTAATATAATCAAACAGAAATGATGTGAAGCTCACATACAAGGACTTTTCGAATTACTTAGTGATATAACAAAATCAAAGAAAAGAATTTGAAGAAATGTGATAATTTTTTTCTGATAGTTGCTTTCCAAGATACAAAGGAAATCATGTATAACATCTTCAATCATCAAAACAAGTATGAATTGAATTTATTGTAAAGTGTGCCAAAACTTAGAAAAAAAAAATTTATTAAATAAAAATGAAAATGCAATTTGATATACATCGTTTAGTCAGTATAGTGACATTATTTCACCTTAATCACATTTCGTTTAGAATTTTAATAAAATACGAAGTTAAATAAGATAAATTATTATAGAAAGCTGCATTCAAAGATACTATGGGTATTGAGAGTAACATTCCTGCACATCGAATCAACTATCAATCAAAATGTCTCAAAAAATAAGCTAATTCCTTAGAAATAAATAATTTAAAAATTATAAATAAATACTTAATTAAATGGAACACAATGAGATAAGTTTTATAATATTTGTTTAGAATCTATCAAACCACATTTGGAATTACAAGATATTATAATAATAAATAATTGTAAATGACATTAAATTATTATTTAAATAAGAAGTAAATTATATTAAAGCTAAAAATAGATAAATTTAAGCAGTATAATTTAACCAAATAAAAGAGATGTGAAGATCACGTGTGAAGAGAATTAGAGTTATATATTAGTGTAAGCAAAAAAAGCCAAAAAATTAAAAAAATGAGTCAAATTACATAAAAAAGTTGCATTCTAGATCGTAAGGAATTGTGTAATATCTTTGATTGTCAAATCATTTACCAAATGAAATGTCTAGTAAAGCATAAAAACATAGTAAAAAATTAAACATTAAAAAACACAAAAAAAAAATACTTAATTAAATAAAGCTCATTTAGATGAGTATGAACACTTTTGTTTTTTTCTCGATAATAATTTGTTTTGATTTAATGTGAATTACCAAAGTTAATGAACATAAATAACAACAATCAACTTTTTCAAAAGTTTGTAAATATATTTTAATGCTAAAATAAATTAAGTTAATGTAAGATAATATAACCAAATAAAAGTGATGTAAAATTCATATGTGACAAGATTTCAAGTTACAAAGTAATGTAAACAAATCAAAGCAAAACATTTGAAAAAATGAGTTAAGTTGTAAAGTAAAGTTTCATTTTAAGGTATTAAGGAGTGTGACTGTAACATTCTCAATAATGAAATCATGTACAAATAGAAATGCCACACAAAACCTTTGGATACAAAAAAAATTTTAAATAAAACAGTACATTTTTAATTCATTAGTGGTGAAGAGTCCAACAACATGTGTTTGGTCTCAATGAAGCTTGATTAGAATTATTATGAATGTTAAAAGTAAATAAAAATAAATAATAATAAAATATTGCCCTTGCATCACATAAAAAAAATATAAAGACAATTTGACATAAATTAAACCAATGTAAAACAAATAAATAAATGTGATATACACACAAGTGGAGCATTAGAACATAACACACAAAAATCCAAGAGAATTCTTTACACAAATGAGGTAATATATAAGATAAAATTACATTTGAAAGTAGTAAAGAGTTTAATGGTAATATCCTTGACCGTCAAATCTAGCATGAATCAAAGTACTAGATAAAATTGGTGAAATCCCTAAAAAAGAGATAAATTGGCATATTGTAATATAATAAAACTGAAGCAATATAAATGTGAAATGACATGATTTATAGAGTGACAAAGTGACATAAAGATATCTTTGTAAAAATTTTAAACAAATGATACAAAATATATAGGATAATTGCATACCAAGACTTTTTGGAGATCAAGTTTAGCATTCTCGATCATATAATTTGCTTAGAATAGAAATGCCTCATAAATGATGAGTTCATATAAGAAAAAATATTTTAAAAAAAATAGAAATGAATATTAATTTTGATGGAGCTCATCAAAATTATTAAAATTATTTTTTTTTCTTGCACTCCAAATCACATTTGAGGATAATTTTTTCTCATAGTAATATAACAAAATTAATTTTAAACATTTGAATAGATGACTTTAATTATAAAGGAATGATGCAATCGAATTTATTACGTGTAATTAGTGTACCATTCTCGATCATTACAAAAGGTATGAGTAAAATTGTCTCTTAAAAATACTAAAAAATAAAAAATTATTATTTAATGGTGTAGAGCACATTGAGATGTTTCTAATTATCTTTACGAGACATCAATTGTAATAACTAAATATTAAAAAATAGATAATAATAAAGAAAAATAAATTAATATTTTAAAATTAAGCAAATATATATTAATCACCAAAACAAGATAAATTAAACTAGTGTATTAAAAAAATCATAGAGAAATAAAGTTCATAATATAGAAGACTTATAGCCACATTATAATATTGTAGAATTTTAAACAGAAAACTGAATAAACGAGACACAATGTTTTGGAAAGTGTCATTAAACGATAATTAGTGGATAAAGTGTAACATCCTCAGTGGTTAGACCTCGTACGAATGAAAATATTTACAAATATAAAAAGTAATATTTACCATGTGTCCAACGATGTTTGTCTCATCTCCGTCGATGCTTGCTCAGAATTATTAAGAATTTTCAAAAAAAATAACAATCTTTAATAATAATTTATTAGATTGAAATCAAGAAAAATTTATATTAAAACTAAAATGAGATAAATTGAACTAAAGTATTATCACCAAATCAAAGCGACGTGAATGACTCAAGGGAGGAGATTTAGAGTTATGTAGAAATATGACTAAATAAAAGTGATAAATATGAAGAAACAAATAAATTATATGGAAAACTAGCATTCTAAGATACTAAGGTAATCGAGCATGATATCTTACAATATTAATTTAGGTATGAATAAAAATGAATTGTGAAGACATACTAAATTAAATATTTATTAATATAACAATACAAATTTAGTTAGGTAGAGCTCATTAAGATGAGTCTATTGACATTTATTTCTTCTTAATGAAGCTGCATTTGGAATTACCATCACTTAACAAAGTATATAAATAAAAATAATTTAAAATTATTTTTTAATATAATGTAAGAAATATAATAATGTTGATAAGTTATAGATTGAAACAAAGTAATACAACTAAATCAATGTAACATAAAGGTCAACTGCACAACCTAAGTTTCATAATAACTTACCCAAAAAAAACATTTATAGAAAGATGACAAATTGGATAAGAGAGTTGTATTCCATTAACTAACAAGATTTAGTACAACATCCTAAATCATTAATTAAGGTACAAATAAAAAAAGTCAAAAAAGAGATGCCAATACCATAGATAACAAAATATTAAAAATAATTAAAATGAATATTTGATTGATTTAAGTCCATCGATATGAGTCTAACTTTGATTGTTTTATCTCAATCAGACCTCATTCAAAATAACATAGATCTACTAAATTAAAAAATTGCAAAAATAATAAAAATAATATTATTTTTATATTAAGAAAAAATATATTAAAATTTGAATAAAATAAATTGAAGCAATGAAATTTGGCAAAATAAATGTTAAGGGTCACATGAGAAGATAATTATAGTTTAAAATTAACATAATCAAACCAATGCTATGAATTTGAAAAAAAGTGATAAATTGAAAAGGAAAGTTAGATTCTAAGAACTAAGGATATTGCGTGAAACATCATTGATTGTTGAATCACTTATGAATAAAGTATTAAGAAATATGTAAATGAGTATTCATTAGGATAGAGCTCTTGTGATGAAACCAATGATGTTTGTTTCAGCTTGATTGGATCTTCTTTAAATTTATTACAAAAAATAAAAGTAAATAAGTATAAATTATTATAAATTATTCTTCTAAAATTAAATAAATAAATATTAAAGTAAAACTAAGATAAATTAAAGCAATCTAATATAACTAAATCAAAGTGATACATTAGTCATTTGAGTAATGATTTAGAAGTTTATAGTAATATAACTAAATTAAGAAGAACTTAAAAAGTAAGATAAATTGTATAATAAAATTACATTCAATGATGCTATCGAGAAAGAGCTTAACATCATTGATGTTCAATCCAGCTACAAATAAAAATAGCTCGTAACATATACCAAAATCAAAGAAAATAAAATATTTAAAAATATAAAGAAGAATACTTAATTTGATAGTGTTCGTCGAGTTCTACCGAATTACATTTCTTTCTCCATCAGCCACCCTTTGGAATTTCTAAGAATTATCAAAGCAAATAATTGTAAATAAAAAAATTTTTGTTTTAGTAATAAAAAATAATTTTTAAATGAAAATAACATAAAATGAAGTAATGTAATACAACAAAATTAAGCCATTATAACTATCAAATTTAATAAGAAGTAAAGAGTAATAACAATATATTCAAACCGAAGCAAAACATTTGAAAACATAAGATAAATAACATGAGAAGGTTACTCTTTGAGATACTAATGACATCATATGTAACATCTTGGATCGTTAAATTAGTTACAAATGAAAATTACTTGTAAAAATTGTCAAAAAAAGAGAAAATAAAATATCTAAAAAAATTGAATATTTAATTAAATAAAGATTTTTGGAGCAAGCCTTACTTTTTTTGTTTCATCTTGATCAGTTCTCATTCAGAATTCAAACAAATTGAAGATATAAATAAACATAAATAATAATAAATGAATATTTTAAAATAAATCAAGTATATATTAAAGAAAAAAAATGAGATAAATAAAAACAATGTATAACAAAATTAAAGCAATGTAAAGGTCTCATGATATGAGATTAAGTGTTACAAAATAATATCACAAAATAAAAAATAAAAATTTAAGAAATTTAAACAATTGTATGTCAAAATTTCATTATAAGACACTGAGGAGATTGAGCGTAACATCTTTAATCATCAAATTATGTACTAGTCAAAACAAATTATAAAACAAGGTAAAATCATAGAAAAAATAATTTCTAAAAATATTAAAATTAATATTATATTTCATTCAGCCATTCAAGGTGAGTTCAGTATTGTTTATTTCCTTTTGATCAAACTTATTTAGGAATTATTATAAATTACCAAAATATGGAAACACAAATCTACTTGATCAAAATGTTAGATGATTAGAGAATTAGAATTTATAGTAACATAGCCAAATCTAATAGAAAAAATGTTAACAAATGAGAAAATTAAATGGAAAAGTTTTGTACCAAGATATTAAGATCATTTATAACAATCTTGATCATCAAATAAAGTATATATCAAAAAACCATGTAAAGCATGCAAAAACACTAGAAAACATAATAATTAATATCATAGAACTAAATTTTTAATTTCCTTGAGGTCCTTCATAGGAGTCTACTAAAGATTACTTTTTCAAAATTTGACCTCGTTTGAAATTATTGAAAATTAGCAAAATGAAAAACAAGACATACTAGAAAACTATTATATTAATATTAAAAATATATATCTTAGAATTGAAATAAGATAAATCATAACAACGTAATAAGAAACATTAATGCATTGTAAAGTTCAAATGAGAGGAGAATTAGAATTGCAAAGAACAAAACTAAATGAAAGTGAAACATTTGAAGAAATACAATAAATTGTATAGGAATGTGGAATTCCAAGATGCCAAAAAATTTTGCTCAATCACCATTGATTGTAAAACACTGTACAAAAAAATTCCACTTAAGGAATGTAAAAACTTCAAAAAATAAAATATCTTAAAAAAAATAAAAATTTAGTTTAATTATGCTAATTAAGACTAGCTCAATGTTGTTTGTTTCATCTTGATTAGACCTCATTTGAGGATTTTGTCAATTACAAAGCTAAATAGTAAAAAAATGACATATTATTTTAATATTATTAAAATATATATTATAGTAGTAATAAGATAAATTGAAGCAATATACTATGACCAAAAAAAGTCATTTAAAGGTCACATGAAATGAGATATGGTATTAGAGTAATATAACAATTTCAAAGAGAAACATTGCACAGAAATGAGTTGAAAAACTTTGGAAAGCTATATTACATCGTAGAAGGAGATAATGTCTAACATCTTTGGTTATCAAAATTCAAAATAAATAAAAATATAAATTGACTATTTAATTTGATAGAACAATCTAAAAGACAACAACTTTTTTTATCTCACTCAGACAAAATTATAAATTTTTGCAACTTGCCAAACTAATAATGCATAAATAAAATATATTATTATTTTAATATGAACTAAAATTATATAAAAATGGAAATTAGATAAATTAAGTGATGTTATAAAGGTAAATTAATGTAATGTAAAGGTCTCACATGAAGAAAATTAGAGTACCATAGTAAAGTAACCAAATAAAAGTAAAACATTTTAAAAAATGTGTCAAATTGTTTAGGAAAGATGAAATGCAAGATACTAAGGTGACCGGGTTTGAAATGCAAGATTAATAAGTTCTTTACAGGTCAAAATATCTTCGAAAGGAACCCAAAACCCTAAAAAATAAAATATAAAAAAATAAAATTAAATATTTACTAAGATAAAGCTCATTGAGATGAATCATTGACCATTATTTAATCTCAATAAAACTTTGTTCAGAATGATGCAAATTATCGAAGCAAATCAACATAAAAAAATTTTGTTATCATTTAAAAATAAATTAAATAAAAATTAAAACGAAAATGAGATAACTTTAAGTAATATGATTTAACCAAATCAAAGCGATATAAAGGTCACAAAACAAGAGATATAGAGTTCCATAATAATATAATCAAATAAAACAAAAAATTTTAAAGAAATGAGATAAATTATAAGAGAAAGTTGCATTTGAATGCACTATGGAGTTAGAGTTTGTCATTCTTGATTATCAAATGTGATATGAATTAATGAACCTCGTATAGAGGGCCAAAACATTATGAAATACTATATATCCAAATTAGAGAAATGTAAAGGTTGAGTGATAAGAAAGATTTTAAAACATGTGATAAATGTTAAAAGAAAGCTTTTTTCAACAATAATAAAGAGATCACGTCTATCACCATAAATCATTAAATTAGTTATGAAGTGAAATGTCTCATCAAATATGCCAAACTCCTAAGATAATAAAATATTTAAAAATATTAAAAAATATATTTAAATGGATAAAGCTCTTTGTCATGTGTATAACTATGTTTATTTCATCCTGATCTAAACTTATTTGAATTTGCTAAGAATTGATAAAATGAATAACTATAAATAATAATGAATTATTTTCCAAAAATCAACAAAACACATATTAAGGTTGAATTAACATAAATTGAAGTAATGTTAAACATCCACATCAAAGTGATGTATAGGTCTCATAAGATGACATTTATAGTATTATCTTAATATAGTAAAATAAAATAGAAAAATGTTAAACAAATGACAAAATTATACAATAAAGGTGCATTATAAGATATTAAAGAGGTTGAGCATGACATCGTTGGTCATCAAAACTAGTATCAATAAAAATGAATCATAAAACGTGCCAAAATATTAGGAAAAATATTTATTAACATAAGGGTTAAGAATTGATTAGATAGAACTCCTTAAGTAAAGTCTAACAACATTTTTTTCAACTCAATTTAATCTTTTATGAATTTATAATGAATTATCAAAATAAAAAAGCAAAAATAATAACAAATTACAAATTTTTTATTAATAAAAAATATAACAAAGCTGTTATGAGTTACATTTTAGACAGTAATATAACTAAATCTAAATGAAAAAGTGAAAGAAATGTGAAAAATTCTATGAGAGTATTGCTTTTAAAGGTACTATCGAGGTCGAGTCTAACATCTTAGATCATCAAATTAGTTATGAATCAAAATACCATATAAAGTGTGTAAATATCCATGAAAATAGAAAATTTTAAAAAATATAAATAAATAATTATGTTGATTGATATCATCAAAATTATTTTGATTGCATTTGTTTCATGTCAATTAGATC
The DNA here is from genome assembly GCA_023846275.1 of Vanilla planifolia. NCBI lineage: Eukaryota > Viridiplantae > Streptophyta > Magnoliopsida > Asparagales > Orchidaceae > Vanilla > Vanilla planifolia. Next base: position 927,492 of record JAIUJO010000055.1, on the reverse strand, counting down.
TCATTTGCAATTACTAACATTTCCATGAAAAAAATATAAAAATAATAAAAAAATATTTTTTAATATTTTGAAAATATATATTAAAGTTAAAATATGATAAATTAATGCAATGTAATATGATCATATCAATGTGATGTAAAGCTTAAATGTGAACATAATTAGAATTTTCTAGCAATATAACCAAATCAATGCAAAAAATTTGAAGAAAGCTAAAAGATTATAAGCGAAAGTTATATTCCAATATACCAAATTGTTTGAGTTTAACATTCATGGTCATAAAATAAGGTACCAATTGAAATACCATATAAAACATACCAATGCTCCATAAAATATTTAAAAATCTAAAAATAAAACACTTAATTAGATTTTTCTTGACAACATTAGTTTAATGACATTGGTTTCATCTAAACAAGATCTCAATAAAAATTTCATTGAAATATCAAAATAAATAAACAAAAATATAGAAATATTATTTTAATATAAAGAAAATTAATATTTAAATTTAAATAAGATAAATTGAAGTATTTTAATTTGACAAAATCCAATCAAATTAATTATTATACAATAGTAGATTTAGAGTTACGTAGTCATATAAATAATTCAAACTAAGAAGCTTGAAGAAATGAGATACATTACGTGGTAAAGTGAGATTCAACGATACTAAGAAGATATGGCGCCACATCCACACCATCAAATTATGAATATACAAAAATATAATGTAAAGTCTACTAAAACCATTCAAAAAACATTTGAAAATACAAATATTAATTTTTAATTTCATAGATTCATTGAGACGAGGCCAAGGATGTTTTTTTCATAATCATCATTCCTCATTAATGAAATTTTTATAAATTTCCAAAAATAAATAGCCATAAATAATTATAAGTTATTATTTTAATATTAAGCAAAAATATACCAAAACTAAAATTAATAAAAATTGAAGCAATTTAATAAGTTAAACTAAGATGATGTAACGATCATAAGAAAGGAGTATTAGAGTTTCTTTTTAATATGACCAATCTAAAGAAAAAAATTTGAAGAAATGAGATAAACTATGATAAAAAGTCAAACATTTAGATACTAAGAAGATCGTGTGTATCATCTTGATTATTAGATCATTTACAAAAGAATATCTGATAAAGCATGCCAAAGGATTAGAAAAAAGTTTAAGAAATATATAATTGAATATTTAATTTGTTTGTGCTCATAATGAGAAGTACAACGATGTTTATTCCATCTCAATTAGACTACATTAGGAGTTACCACAAATCACCCAAATATATAAACTTAAATGATAATAAACTATTATTTTTGCATTACAAAAATAAATTATTAAAACAGAAATAAATTAAACTAAAGTAATGTTTTGCAACGAAATCAATGCGATATAAAGGTCTAAAGATTGGAGATTTAGAGTTTCATAAAAATAGAACCAATCCAAAGTAAACAAATTAAAGAAATGAGATCAATTACACAAGAAAGTTGCATTTCAATGTACTATGGAGATTTAGTTTAACATCCTTGTTAATCAAGTTAGATATGAATGAAAATGGCTCATAAAGTGTGACAAAACCATCAAAAAAAAATTTAAAAATATAAAGATGATCATTTAGTTGGATAGGGTTCCTCAAGACAAGTTTCAACTATGCTTTTTCACCTCCAATGAAGCACGATTAGAATCTCTACTAATTATTTAAGCAAATAAGCTAAAATAAAAGAAAATTACTATTATAATAAAAAGTTGAAATTTTAAAGCTAAAATAAGATAAATTCTAGTAATGTAATTAAGAAAATTGAAGTATTATAAATATCAAACGTAAGGAGAATTAAAATGAAAAAAATTGAACATAACATCCGTGATCGCTAAATCAATTATTAATTAACAATTCTCATAAAGCATGCAAAAATCATAGAAATTAAAACATTTAGGGATATAAATAATGAGTTATTTATTGGATTGAGCTCTTTAAGTGTGACCAATAATATTTGTTCATCTCGAGAGGGCCTCATTTGGAATTAATGTAAATTATAAAAAAATTAAAAAAAAAATAAATTATAATTTAAAATAAATCAATATTTATTAAAACTAAAATGATAAAATTTAAACAAAAGGAATCTAACAAAATCAAAGGGAGGTAAAGGAATCACGTTAAGGAGATTAAGAGTTACAAATAAATAATAGTAAAAATTTTTAAGAAATGACACATTATATCGAAAATTTGCATTATAATATAATATTGAGATTAAGCACAACATTAAATAAGATACAAACTAAAATGATAGATGAAACATGCACAAATCTTGGAAAATAAAATATTTAATATGTTAAAGTTAATATTTTATTTAACAGATCTCATTAGGGCATGTCCGAAGACATTTCTTTTATCTTAATTAAACCTCGTTTACAATTGTACTCAATTATCAAAGTAAACAAACACAAATAATAATAAATTATTATTTTTATACCAAGGAAAAAAATGATAAAGTTAATATAAGAAAAATTAAGACAACATAATATAACAAAATTAATATAATTTAAATGTTTCACATATGGAGAAATAGACTTTCATGGTAAAATACCTAAATAAAAGTGCAAAGTTTTGAATAGAAGAGATAGATTGTATGTAAAAATTACATTCCAAGATACTATGGAGATCTAGTGTAACATCGTCCATTATCGAATGAAATATAAATAAAAATATCATGTCAAACATGCCAAAATCCTAGAAAACAATATATTTAAAAAAATAAAAAAAACATTTAAATGGATTGAGGTCATGAAGCTGAGTCCAATGACATTTGTTTCGACGTTATCACACATCGTTTGAAATTACTTTGAATTACCAAACAAGAAATTCAACGGTAATCGAAAATTTTCTTTTAATATTAATAAAATATAAATTAAAGCTAAGATAAGAAAAATTACAATATCCTAAAGTGACAAAAAATTCATTCCAATGGTAACATTAGATGTGAACTATTGTTTCATAGTAATATGCAAAATCAAGCAAAGATTTCGAAGAAATGTTATAAATTGTATAAGAAACTTACATTCAAAGATACTAAAAGGTTCTAGTTAAATATCCTTGATAGTAAAATAAAGTAGAAATAGAAATGCCACTAAAAGCAAGCATAAACTAAAGAAAAAAATATTTTAAAAATCAAACATTTAATGGGATTATGCTCATTAAGAATAGTTCAATGTTGTTTGTCTCATCACAATTAACGTTCCTTTGAAATTACCAAGAATTGCTAAGGTAAACAAGAAAAAGTTTAATAAAATATTATTTTAATACAAAGCTAAAAGCAAAAATAACATATATTAATTACTCTATAATATGAACAAATCAAAACAATTTGAAGGTCACACTAGAGGATATTTAGGGTTTTAGAGTAATAGAACCAATTCAAAGTCCAAACATTGAAAAGAAGACCAATTTTATGAGAAAGTTGCATTTTAAGTTTCTAAGGAGATAGAATGTAACATCTTTATCAACAAATATGATATGAACCAAAAAGCCTAACAAAGTGTGCCAAACCTTAAGACTAAAATATTTAAAATATAAAATTGATAATTTAATTTAATAGAGCTTGTTAAGATGAGTACAATATCATGTTTTTCATCTCCATCTAAATAGATTTATAAATTTTTCCAAATTATCATAATAAATAAGCATAAATAAAAAGAAATGTTTACTTAACTATTAAGTAAAAATGTGTTAAACTAAAATTAGATAAATTCTAGAAATATAATAAAGACAAATTAAATTGATGCAAAGGTCACACGGAAAGAGAATTTTAGTTTCATAGTGATATAATAAAATAAAGAAAAAATATTTGAGAAAACAAGATAAATCATATGATAAAGTTAAATTAAAAGATACTAATGCAATCCTGTGTAATTACCTCACTTTTTGAACCAATTAGGAATCAAAATGTCTCATAATGATTTCAAAAATCTTAAAAAATAAAATTAAAAGAAATATAAAAATTAATATTTAATTAGATAGAGCTTGTTGAGATGTTTCAAGCAATGTTTGTTTCATCTTGATTAGACCTCATTTGGAATTACTACTATCCACCAAAGTAAATCTACAAAATTATCGATAAATTATTTTCTTAACACTAAGAAAATATATATAAACAAAAATTGAAATGATGCTTATTTATAGTAAGTCTAACGTGGCACAAATTTATGTAATGTAATTAAACGAGTTCAAATTGGTGCAAAGGTCTTAAAATAAAATATTTAGACTTCCATTGTCACACAACGTTATTAAAGTAAAACATTTAAAGAAAAGAGATATATTATTTGGGAAAGTTGCACTCTAAAATACTAATGAGATTGATTCTAAGTGCCTCAATCATATAAATAGGTATGAATCAAAGTAATTAGCAAAGAATTCCAAAACCATCAAACATAAAATATTAAGTAATACAAAAATTAAAAATTAAATAAGTAATGCTAATTAAGAGTACGCCAACAATTCCTGTTTCATCTCGATTGTGCCTTGTTTGGAATTATTATGAATTGCCAAAATAAATAAAGAGAAATAATAACAAATTATAATTTTTATGTGAAGTAAACAAATATAACAAAAGTCGATATGAGATAAACTTTAGAAACATAATATAACCAAATCAATGAGATGTAAAAGTCAAAAGCATGGAGAATTAGAGTTTGATTAAAATATTGCCAAATCTAAAAGAAAATTTTCAACAATTGTGATGAGTTATATAAGAATGTCGCACTCCAACATACTAAGGTGATCAAGGGTAGCATCCTCAATTGTTCAATCCGGTTTGGATTTTAATCTAATAAAAAAGTTATCAAAAAGCTATAAAATAAAGTATTTAGAATGATAAAAATAAGAATTACTAAAGAAAAACATTAAATAATAATAATACATTAATTAAGTATCATATAATATAATGTAGATGTCATGTAATGTGATTTAAATTGAAGTAATGTAGCTTGATCAAATCAATGAGACATAAATGTCACCTAGGACAACAATTAAAGTTTTAATTAACATAACAAAACAAAGAAAAACGTTAAGAAATATTATAAATTATGCAACAAAGTTGCATTAAAAGAAACTAAGAAGTCCAAGCACGACTTACTTTATCGTAAAATAAGCTAGGAGTCAAAATATCACATAAAATGTTCAAAAACACTAGAAAATAAAATATTTAAAAATATGAAACTTAAAAGCTAAATGGAATGTGCCCATCGAGACGGTCAAGAAGTTTGTTACGTCTCAATTAAGCTTCTTTTGAAATAACTTATGATTACAAAAATAAATAAGTCAAAATATTTTAAAAAATATAATTTTAATATTAATATATATATATATATATTAAGATTGAAATGAGATAAATTAATGCAATATAATATGACCATGTCAAAACAAGTTATAGTTCACATGTGAGGAGATATAGAGTTAGTAATACACCAATTCAAAATGAAAAAATTCAAGAAATGAGATAAATTATATTAGAAAGTGGCATTTCAAGATACTAAAAAACTTGAGGGTAGCATCCTCAAACATCAAGTTAGTGATGACTCAAAATATTTTGTAAAGCTTGGCAAAGCATTTATACATTTAAAAATATAAAAATTATTTTTAAAGAAATCTATTGAGTTAAGCCCAATGAAATTTTTTCATCTATATTACACCACATTTGAACTATTTGCAAATTAATAAACTAAACAAGAATAAATCAAATAAAAATATTATTACAGTAATATAAAAATAAATATTATGGACAAAATGAGATAGATTTAATTAACGAAATATAACCAAATTAAAGTGATATATGGGTTACATAAGCAAAGCAAAAAAAATTAAACAAAAGGGAAAAATTATACAAAAAAAGTTGCCTTACATGATACTAAGAAGATGACATTTAACATTCTCAATTATTTAATCATACATGAGCCAATATTACTATATATAATGGAAAAACAATAGGAAACAAAATATTTAAAGAAATGAATATTTAATTTAATAGAGCACTTTGTGACTAGTCCATTGATACTTTTTGTACATCAATCAGACCTTGGAATTTCTATGAATTACAAATGTAAACTGGCATAAATAATGATAAGTTATTATTTTAGTATTATGTAAATATATGTTAAACCAAAAATAAAATAATTTAAAACATTTTAATATTACAACATCATTAAGATGTATTGGTTACAATAGAAGATAATAAGAGTTTCATAAAAATGCAACTAAATCATTGCAAAATATTTATAAAAACTAGGTAAATTGGATAAGAGTATTTGTTTCTAAGATAATAAGATCACGTGTAATATCCATGGCATTTTAATAGTAATGAAATACTTTTCTGGAAAAAACCTATCAATTCCTATAGCTCCTTGAGATGACCTCAACAAAATTTGTTGCATCTCAATTCGACCATGCTTGTAATAATAACTAATTAAAAATGTAAATAACCATGAATTCAAATTAAATATCATTTCAATAATAAGCTATTATATGTTAAAGCTGAAGTAGAATGGTTTGAAACAATGTAATATATCTAAATTAAAGTGATGTAAAAGTTAGAGGAGAATTAGAACTTAAGAGTAAGATAAGTAAGTGCAAGAAAAAAAAAAGAAATAAGATAAAGTATTTGAGAAATTTACATAAAAAGATATAAAAGTGATGAATTGTAACATCGGTGATTGACAGATCATGCGCAAATTGAAATGTCTTGTAACGTTAACAAAACCATAAAAAGTACAAGATTTAAATTTACAAAAATAAATATTTTATTGGATAATGCTCATTGACAAAAATCCACTAACGTTTATTTCATCTCATGCGGAGCTCATTTAGAATTACTTTAAATTGCAAAGTAAATAAGAAAAAATAATAATAAGTTATTATTTTAATGTCAATAAAAAATATGTGGATGAAAAAAATAGATAAATTAAAGTAATGCAGTATAACAAAATAAAAATAACATAAAAATCTCATGGATACAGATTTAGAGCTACAAAATAATATAACAAAATCAAAGCCAAAAAGTGAAAAAAGTGAGTTAAATTATATGAGAAAACTACATTATAAGGTGCTAAGTAGATTGAGCATAATAGCCATTATTTTTAAATTAGGTACTTATCAAATTGACTAGTAAAGAATGCTATATCCTTGAAAAAAAATTAATGCTACAATAATATTTAATTTGATAGTTCTCATCAAGAAGACTCCAAGAATGTTCAACTTTATAAAGCTCATCGAGACCCATTGGTTGCATCTCAATTGGACATCATTTTGAATTACCACAATATATCAAAGCAAATAAGCATAAATAGCAATTTGTTTTTACTTAAAGTTTAAGAAAAAATATTTAAACTTTAGTTTAGATAAATTGAAGAATTGTATTTAAAAAAATTGAAGTGATGTAAAGGTGACACAAAGGTGTTTTTAGAGTTATATTATAATATAAAAAAATCAAGTACCTATTGAAATGTCTCATTAATCATGCCGAAGTTCACAAAGCTAAAATAGTTGAGGACATAAAAAATTAATTATTTATTGGATAGAGGTCTTGTTGATAAGTTAAATGATATTTGTTTCACCCTAATTAAACCTCACTTGGCAATACTATGAATTACAAAATTTTATATACATAAAAAATAAAAAATTATTATTTTAATATTAAGTAAACATATAATAAAATTTAAATGAGATAAAATGACGAAATATTATATTACAAAATCAAAGTAATGTAAGTGGTCACATGAGAAAAGATTTGTTGTTACATAGTTTTTTTAAAAAAATCAAAGTGAAATATTTAAAAATGTGTATAAATAATTTATTTTTTAAATAGCTAATTATTAAAAATTTGTTTTATAAAAATCAAATATTTATTAAATATAAAAATGCATAAATTAAAGTTATTTAATACAATAAAATTAAAGTGATGAAAATTTTACATGAGAGTAGATTTAAAGTTATATAAAATCAAAATAAAAGTTTTGATGTAATAGAGTAAATTTTATGAAAATGTTCCATTCCATGAAACTAAAGAGTTAATGTGTAAAATATGAAAAGTATATAGTAATGAATATTAAATTGTATTGAGCTTGTTTAGAAGAGTATAACGACATTTGTTTCCCCTAAATCATACCTCATATGTAACTATAGAAAATTGCAAAAATAAGTAAGCATACAAAATAATAGGTTATTAATTCATTATTATGTAAATATATTTTAAAGCTAAAACAAAAAAATTGAAACAATGTAACATAACCAAATCAATGCAACGTAAATGTCAGAAAAAAACAGAAGTAGAATTATATAGTAATATATGGAAATGAATGAAAAATTTTGTAGAAACGTGATAAATTGAATGGGAAAGTTTCATTGCAAGATACTAAGGTGAGTTAAAATGTCTCTTGAGTAATTGAAAACAAGAAAAAATTAAATATTTATAAGTATAAAAAAAGATTATTTAGTTTGATAGAACTTGTTCTGATGACTACAATGAAATTTTGTTTGCTTCGATGAGGCCTCGTTTGGAATTTTTACAAATTACAAAGGGAAATAAACGTAAGTATTTTTTTTTAATTTAAAAGAAATTTTTTTATAATCTAAAATTAGATAAATTGAACAGATTTAATGTAAACAAATTTAAGAGAGTTTTAGGTCACTCGAGTGGAGAGTTTCATTATCATAATATACAACTGAATCAAAGTAAAACATTTGCATAAATGAGATAAATTATACAAGAAATTTACATTCCAAAGATACAAAAGAGATTGGCCATAACATTCTTGATCTTCAAATAAAGTTCAAATCAGAAAGCCTCATAATACATGCCAAAAACCTTAGAAAATAAAATATTTCAATACTTAAAAATGAATGTCTAATCAGACTGAGCTCATCGAGATGTATCTAATGCATTGTATTCACCATGACAAGACCTTGTCCAGAATAATGTAGACCACCAAACTTAAAATCCTTATTAAATAAAGCATTATTTATTTAGTTTTAAGAAAATATATATTAAAGATGACATATCATAGATTAAAGTAATATAATATAAATAAATAAAAGGAAAGTAAATGTCATATGTGAAGAGATTTACAATAGCATAGAAATACAAAAACATTAAAGTTAGAACTTCTAATAGAGGAGTGAAATTGTATACGAAACTTTCATTCTATGATATTAGGGAGATTAAATGTAACCACATGATCATTAAATCATGAATGAATCAAATGTTCCCTTAAACATTCAAAAACCCTTAAAATTTCTTTAAAATATTAAAAATCAATATTTAATTTGTTAGAGCTCATCAAGACTAGTCCAATGACATTTCTTTTACCTCGATCAAACCTAATTCAAAACTACTATGAATTGCGAGAAAAAAAGGTCAAATAATAAAAATAATTATTTCTAAATTAAATTAAATATATGGTAAAGTCTTGAATGTGATAAATTAAAAAGTATAATACTATTAAATCAAAGTAATATAATGGTCAATAAAGAAGAGAATTAGAGTCACATAGTTATATAACTAAAAAAAAGTGAAAACATTTGAAGACAATAGTCAAATTATACAAAAAACTTGTACCAAAATGAGGCAAAAATCATAATATCTTGTAAATTATACCAAAACCTTAATAAACAAATATCATTAAAAAATTTAAAAAACAGTAATTATGTTGGGTAGAACTATTTAGATGAGACAAATAATGTTTATTTTGTTATGATGAAACCTCAATTAGAATTACAACTGAATACAAAAGGAAATAAGAATAATTATTATGAAATTATTTTAATATTAGACAACTACATATTAAAACAAAAATAAAATAAGCTAAAAAAATATTCTTATTAAATCAAGGTGATTTAAAAGTCATACGAGCAAAAGTCTTATAGTTCAATATTCATATAATCAAATGGATGTAAAATAATTTAAGGAATGAGATAAAGTTTACTAAGAATTTGCATCCAAAGTTGCTCTAGAGATTATGTGTAACAACATGGCTCAACAAACAGAAACAATAAAGATGTCATGAGGGAGGAGAACTAGTACTTAATAATTAAATACCAATTAAAATGGAAAAAAAAAGAAGAAATAAGATAAATTTAATAGGGAAGTTTCATTTAAAGATATGAATGTCATCAAGTGTAGTATCCTTGATTATTTAATTAGGTACAAGTATTACACACCATAAAACATGCAAAAATCAAAGAAAATAATATTTAAAAATAAAAAATAAATATTTAATTGGATACAGCTCATCGAGAATAGTGTAACAACATTTGTTTTTTTATTACAATGACCTTATTTTGAATTACTGTGAATTAGTAAAGCTAATAAGAATAAGTAAAAAGAAATTATTATTTTCACATTAAGAAAATATCAAGTAAAGTCAAAATAAGATTAATTTAAGCAATGTTAAATAAGCAAATGAAAGTGATGTGAAAGTATATGTGATATGAGATCAACAGTTAAATAGTAACATAACCAAATCAAAGTTAAACTTTTCAAAAAATAAGATAAATTATAAAAGAACTTACATTCCAACTTACTAAAGTGATATATAATGACAAGCCTAATTTTCAAGACAAGTGTGTATTGAAATGTCTTGTAAAACCTACCGAAACTTTAAAAAAAAGTTTAAAAAGTTAAGAAGATTATTTAAATTGATAAAGCTTATTAAGGTCACCCATTGACTTTGGTTTCATCTTGGTCAGATCTCATTTGGAATTATCCTTAGTCACAAAAATAAATAAGCATAAATAATAATAAAGCATTATTTAAAAGTTAAGAAAATATATTTTAAAACTAAATTTAGTTAAAATAAAGCAAATATAATGTAATCAAATCTAAGCGATACAGAGGTCACATGAGACAATAGTTTGAGTTACATTGTAATACAACCAAATCAAGAAAAATAGTTTTAAGAAATAATGTAAATTATATAAAAAAGATTAATTCCAATGTACAAAGAAGATTGAGTGTAACATGTTTGAATATCAAATTAGGTATGAACTAAAATTTCTAATTAGGCATGCAAATTTCTAATAATAGATACCATAAAATTTTAAAAAACTAATATTAATTGAATAATGTTTATGAGATGAGTCGAACAATATTTGTTTCTTCATAATAGAACCTCAATTAAAATAATTATAAATTACAAAATAAAAAAATATGAAGTCTCATAAATTATTGTTTTAATATTAAATAAATATATTTTTATAGTTATTTAAATACTTTATTTTTAATGATTTAAGTACTCTTTAACGCAAGTTATGATGCAAACCTTTGGGCCATAGAGCATGTATCGTTGGATTTTTTTACTATCTTAGAACATAACATTCCCATAAAATCTAACTCATTCATTCACTTACGTTATAACTCTAAATCTTCTCCGATGTCATCGTTACATGTGTTTTATTTTGTTCTATTACATAATTTAAATTCATCTTATTTCAACTTTAATATTTATTTTCTTAGTTTTAAAAAATAAATTGTTATTATTTATATTAATTTAGATTATCTATTCATTTTTTATATATATGCAATATATTTATTGGCTTACTAGCTCACTTTACGATATATTTCAACTTGTTTCTTATTTTCACTCTCTACAACATTGGACTTGATACCTTAGTACACTAGAATGTAGTTTTTCAAAATAATATATCTCGTTTCTTTAAATTATTTATATTAATCTATTTATATTACTATGATACTCTTACATTCCCCTCATTGAGCTTTAATTGAACTTTAATATATATTTAATTTATTTTAAATGAAAAATTTAATGTAATATTTTTTTATTTAATTTCTTACATTTCTTCAAATTTTTTACTTAATTTGGCAATATTGTAGTGAAATTCAAATTCTCATTTTATGTGATCTTTATATTACTTTTTTTTCTATAACACATTGCTTTGCTTTGTCTTTTTTAGTTTTAATATTATTTGCATTGTTTTAAAAAAATATTTTTATAATTTTTTATGTTGGTTTACTTATGTAATTCATAATTATTCCAAATTATGTTTGGTCAAGACTAAACAAATATCGTTAGACTCATCTAAAAAATCTCTATCTAATTAGAAATTTATTTTTATATTTGATAATTTTTTTTTTAGGGCATTAGCATGTTTTAAGAGACATTATGATTTATACATGTTTTAAGAGACATCATGATTCATACATATTTTACTAATGGAGGATGCTACACTTGATTATCCTAAAATACTAGTTTTGCATATAATTTTTCTCATTTTGTCTAAATCTTTTGCTTTGATTTAGCTATGTTACTAAGGTACTTTAATTTCCACTTTGATGATAGTTACATTTTTTTATTTTGCTTATGTTAAATTGTAGTAATTTGACTTTCTTTAGCTTTAATAAGTATATATAATTAATATTAAAATTATTGTTTTTAATATTTTATGTATATTTACTTTATTGAATCATAATAATTAAGAACATTTGATGGATATTAAAAAAATATTATTGAACTCATTTTGATTGCCTCTGTGAATTAGATATTCATTTTTACATTTTAAATAATATTTTTTTTTGAGTTTATGCAAATTTTACAATAATTTTTTATTTATATCTTATTTGATAATAAAAATTTTTATAACCAATTTCCTTCATACCTTTGAATGTAACTTTCATGTACAATTTAACTAACATCTTCAAAGCTTTCTCTTTTATTTTGATTACTTTGCTAGGTAATTCTAAATCCATAATTTATCTTATTAAAAATTAATTATATATTGACTTAATATTAAAAAATAACTTTTTTATTATTTATGAATATTTTCAAAGAAATTTGAAATAGTTCTAATAGAGACAATTCAAATGTTATTCAAATCATCTTGATTAGTTCTTTGGAGTAAATTACCATTTTTAAAAACTCTAAAATTATATTTTTTTAAGAATTTGGAATGCTTTAAAATATTTTTGTTTCATACCTAATTTGATGATTAGGGTTGTTATACTAGATCTCATTAGAAACTTGGAATTTAATCATCTAATATTATTTAACTTATTTTTTTTAAAAAAATTCTCCTTGATTTTGTTAAAGTATTATGCACTCTTAAACTCTTCCCATGTGATCTTTATATCACCATGATTTTGCTTTTTTACATTGCTTTTATTTATCTCATTTAAGGTTAAATAAATATTTTCCTAATATTAAAATAAAAATGTATTTTTATTTGTACTCATTTACTTTTATAATTCATAATAATTTCAAATTAGTTCTCATCTAGCAAAAAAAAAATTTTACTTGTGTAACCGAGCTATATCGAAATTAGCATTCATTTTTAGCTTTAAAAGTATTTTTTATTCCTTGTTTTAAGAAATATTTTTATTGACATCCTATTTTATGATTAAAAATATTACACTTTAATTTTTTAGTTTTTAGAATAAGGCCCTTTCATATAATTTATATTATTTCTTCAAATATTTTGCTTAGATAGAGTATATACTATGACACTCTAATTTTACTCCAATGTTGCCTTTATGTTGATTGAATAGGTTATATTACAATGTATTCTTTTTCCTCATTTCAATAATGAAATATTTTTACCAAATATTAAAATAACTATTTATTTTTATCTATGCCTATTTAAATTAGCAATTTACTATAATTAAAAGCTATTTCTAATTGAGGCGACATAAACATTGTCGCACTCATTTCCACTAGACGCGTCAGGTGAAATATTCATTTTTTATATCCTAAATTACTTCATTTTCGCTATTTTTTGTACAATTTACATAAAACTTATTTTTGTACCTAATTTAACCATCGAGAACGTTGTACTCGTCCTGGATAGCACTCATTTATGCAAGTTTGTAATAGAAATTATGTTATACTAAATCCCCTCTCTGGTGAATTTAATTTTCTTTTAATTATGTTTTTTTAGATTTCTTTAATTTAAATTATTTTACTTCTAATATGTACTTTATTTTACAATAATTATTTAGTTTTTTTTATTCTTATTCTATTTTGTAATTTGTAGTAATTCAAAACACAATCCAATTGACACAAAACAAATATTGTTGGACTTGCTTGAGGAGCTATATCAAATTAAAATGGCATTTAAATTTTTTTAAATATTTTATTTCTTTTATAAATAATTTATGTTTTATAAATATTTTCTCTTAGAAGATATTTTGATTTGTATCTAACTTTACGATGAAGGATGTTGCACTCGATCACTAAATTGTCATGAAATGGAGCTTTCATAAATAATTTATTGCATTTTTCCAATCATTTTGCTTTGATTTGGTGAAATTACAATGAATTTCTATTTCTATTCTTGTATGATCTTTGTATCACTTCAATTTGGTCATATAACATTACTTCAATTTATTTCTTTTTCTCTTGAATAAAATACACTTAAGGTTAAAAATAATATTTTATTTTTATTTTATTATTTACATCTATAATTTTGATTAATTCCAAATTAGATTTGATGGAACTGAAATAAGTGTAGTTAGACTCATCTTCGTTAGACCAATCTAATTAAAATTTTATTTTAAAAAATTTAAACTTTTTTATTATCTATGATTTTGGTTTTATATACAAAATATTTTGATTTTTGCATTTTTTGATGATCCAACATGTTATACTCAATCTTCTTAGGAAACTAGAATATAGGTTTCTTGCACTATTTATCATTTCTTCAAATTTTGAATTTAGATTTGGTTATATTAATTTGAAACTTTAATTCTTCTTTTATGTGACCTTGAGATTGTTTTGATTTTGTAATTCATAGAAGTTTCAAATGAAGAATAATCTAAAGTGTGGTTTAATAATGGAAGGGTAAATTTTTAAGTAATTTTTTTCTTACAATTATTAAAGTATTTCGAATAACTTTTAATTAGGTTTAACAAATCTATATAATTGATTTTATAAAAATTTTAATTTTACTTTAAAACCATTTAAGTTTTATAAAAGTTGTGTAATATAAAAATTAATAATAATTAAAAATTTACAGAAATTATTATTAGGTGGCTCGACCATTAAAATAAGCAACAAATAATGTTGATAGAAGCTAGGCCAAGAAAAATACTTAGTATAAGTCTTTTGCCAATATATGGGGTTTTAAATCCTCACAATAATGAAACAAATGAGATAGGTTACTATAACCTTACAATAAAATAAAATGGAAAAAAAAGACAAATATCAACAACAAAAATCTTATGCTTCATGAAATCATTCAAAAGGCACAAATACCTTTATTAAATGAAGTAAGGATTGAAAAATTAATAACTTTATTGATTTGCAAAATTTTTGGACTTTAACGAATAAATGAAACAATAGTGTATGGAAGAAAAATGGAAACGGGCTATTGACAACTTCAATATTTTTACAAGAAGCTCTTTTTATTGAATAAAAATTCATCTCTCAATTTAGTACTTTGCTTTTCTTATTTATAGATAATTTTAAAGAACTAAAAGCACTTATCAAACAAGAAAAATTAGCCATTACTATTTTACTATTCATATATTATTTTCGTAAGAATAATGATTTAATTAACAGTTAAAATGACTCAAAATAACAACTAAAATAAAGTATGAGTTTGTATTCATAAAATATGTCTAAAACACTTAAAATTAGCAACATAAAAAATATAAAAAGTTTAATGAATATTATGCTATATTTTCATTAACATACAATATATTTTGGTTAAATTATTTAGCATGATGTTAAGATAGCACACTAAGAAGAGCTTTCTAAATTGAGATTTTTGTATAGAATGTTATATTAATGTTTAACTCATTCATTTCAACTATCTAAAGTTTGTAGAGGAATAGATAGTGTGTGACGTGCTTAACCATGAACCAAAGTATTATATAAAGTACATATCATTTTTCATGTAATATTTTTTTGGTAATTTTTATTTAGTGCTTTATTACAGTCAAAAAAAAGTTTAACTATCATACATTAAAAAAAATAAATAGTTTCACATGAACAATTTGTCGGCTAATGTACAATATTATTCTATGATATGTTTTTTATATTTTCTCTAAGTAAATTCGTGTATGCCCATGCTCTAGAATATTTTAATATAGCCACTAGAGAATTCTTTTGGATGTTTGGAGCCATTGAAAGGTATTCTATAATGCTATATATGACACCAAACTTAGAAAAATGTAAATAAATATTTGCACATCACTTACAAGCTTTTGGTGTTTAATACCTTAACTAAAATTGAAGAATGGTAAAGCAAAAGAAAGGTTGTATCGAAAAGATATATTCCAATTATTTCTTAGCCTTCCAAGCTAGCACTACATAGAGAAAAGTTGAATATCTCTTCCATATTGTTTTATGTTGATCAAATGTGCCACTTGATTTTATTTGTAAGCTTTATTTTCTTTTCTTCTATCTAATTATTAGAACTTCTAGTTTACGTCTTATTGTGTTGGCACTCTTATAAGGTTTGTTTTCCTTATGATTGTGTGGTTCATTTATGATATCAAGCCCTACCTATCTTAAACTCAATAAAAAGTGATAGAGAGCACAAAAATTTCCATTTATTAAAGAGACATAGAATGACTATTATATATGATAATTCAAAGCTTACATTTTAGTTTACGAATAATTTACATCAAGGAATGAGTACTAATCAGATTTAGTAAATCTTGCTACCTTGATAGAAAAGGCCTATCATAATTTAGACTTTGGAATATTTTTTAAAACTTATAGCATAGTCTTAGTTTTCAAACAATTTCAAGCATATACATTTGTAGAATTTAAGAAAAATAATAGCCAAAAGTTAGCCATTGGTACATCTACTGTAAGGCTTCAGAAAGTTAGCATTATTAGTCTTCATTATGTTGCACTAAGGGAGAGTTTAAATAGGCTTTTGAAACTTTGCTAATAGTCATCATTATGTTGGTCTATTTGTAGGTTAGGGACAAGGTATTCCTAAAGGTTTAACTAATTTAAGGGAAATTAACATTTTGAAAGGCATAAGAATTATTATCCTAGCAGTGTGGTTCTTAATAGATTTTAGAGAAGATTGGTTTTGTCATGTGTTGACATAATTTACTAAAAGTATTTTTATGGAGCACATGGATTTTATGCATCAAATAATGAGAAATATATGCTTGTTACATCATAAGTTATTTAATAGGATCATAAAGATCTTCAAATAGTAGATCATATGTTTGTTATTTGATAAATAATTTTGAACAATATCATAAAAAATTTTAGACAAACTTATATCAAAATTAAGACATTAGTTTGTTATCTGATAGATACTTTTCTTTATTCCATGTACTCTAGATAGATAATTTTATTTGTTGATCACACCATATGATTTATATATAAAAAGACAATTCACACTTTGTTATAGGTCCAAATCTTCTCCATATGCCCTTCTTAGGCTTGTAGAGATTTTCAAACTCTTTCATGTAACACTCACATGCCCTTTATCATGAAAGTTTATTGAATCACTTCAAAATAAATTAAAACTAAGAGAGAAGTTGAAATTACTCTAATGAGTGAATCTATCAAATCCCTTATTAAATGTAGATTCTTTTTCCTCTCTGGCATTTTGCAAAGACTCTTTCTTTATATTTCTCCCAACTCAAAAATCCTTTAGGTCTGATCTCGGATGCACTATTGTAATTCTCTTTCTTCTTACCTACACATTCGTCTAAGAAGAATAAGAATTTAATTGTTGAGGAATTTATTATTTTTTTATTCTAGTAATGTTCTATTAGATTATTCAAAAAAATAATAATTTTAATTTACATTTTCTAAAACATAAGGCTTCATCAAGTGCCATTTCTAAAATTTTTTTCCTATCTTCCATATCTCTAATACATCAAATGATTTAAGAAAAAAGATTATCATTCCTTTACTAATCAAACTTTTTATAAGCCCTCTAGTACTTGTACTTCCTCATACCTACTTCAAAATTCTTAAAGGCCTTATAGACAATCTAATTAAATTACACTAGTGGAAAATCAATTTCTATGATATAAGAATTATATTTGGTTTTACAAAGCCAATTCATTGTCGAATTACATGTATTCATTGTTTGTTATCATGCTATAAAATAATTCATTCTCATTTAAAGAATATACACTCTTTTTGTCATGTCCTATATCTTAAATTTTTTCCCTTTTAAATGAAATTATATTTTAAATTTTGGTCTTATAAATATCTTTTTCTTTTTACCTCATATAAGTCTTTCCTCAAATTTTTAATGAAAATATAAGTGTAACCAATAGGTAATCATGTATTTCATAGTTCCTTTTATGAAGCTTAAGCTACTTAGAGGCATATAACATACTCTTCCAAATCTTTATGAATATGTAGGCTAAATAATCTAATGAAAATTAATGAATACATGAAATTCCATATTATTGTAAAAAAAACAAAGACTTGTGTAGAGATTTGTTTCACCTTGGGAATTTGAAAATCTCTCACACACCTACCTCCTTAAAAATGTGTTGGCAATTTTACTTAGCATTATTAATCATATGAAAACTAATTTTTTGTACAATTTATGTTATTTCATAAAATATTTTGTTTCTATTTGGCTATATTATTATCTAACTCTAATTATCTTCTCATGTGGTGATTATGTATCTTCAATATTGTTATGGGATGTTACTTCAGTTTATTTCATCTAAACTTTAATATATATTTACTTAAAGTAAACATAATAATTAATTAATATTTAGGTTTATTTAGTTTTCTGTTTCATAGTAATTCCAAACAAGGTCTAAAAGAGAAAAAATAAACGTCGATAACCTAAATTCAATGAGCCTTATCAAACAAAATATTCATTTTATTTTTTTAAATAGTTTGTCTTTTAAGGCTTTGGTATGATTTATGAAGAATTTCAACTTGTACCTAATTTGGCCATTAATGATAATCAGCTCAGTCACCTTAGTTTCTTAGTATGCTACATTTCCATAAAATTTTACTTATTTCTTAAAATATCTTGCTTTGATTTGGTAATATTACTTAGAAACTCTAATTCTTCTACCATGCAAACTTTATGTCACATTGATTTCAAAATTTTACATTCCTACATTTTATACCATTCAAGATTTGTTATAAATTTACCATATGTTAAAATAATAATTATAATTATTATGTTTATTTATTTTATTTATTTGTATTAATTCAAAATGTTGTCGCATCGAGATGAAACAAATGTCATTGGGCACCTCTTGAAGTGATCTATAACATTTAATATTGTTTTTAATTCTTTTAGAAATTTCTTTTCTATGTTCTGGACATGCTTATTGAGACATTCCTATTCTTACCAAATTTGATAATCGAGAATGTTGCACTCCACCATAGTATATTGAAATGTAACTTTCTCATAGAATTGATATGATTTCTTCATATTTCATGCTTTGATTTTGTTATATAACTCTGTGACTCTAAATCTATTCTTTTATGATGTATACATCACTTTTAGTTTGCTAAATTATATTTCTTAAATTTATCTTGTTTTAGCTTTAATATATCTATACACATATTATTAAATTAATAAGGTATTATTATTTAGGCTTCTTGGCTTTTGTAATTCACAACAAATCCAAACAAGGTTCAATGGAGGTAAAATATACATCATTGGAATCATTTGGATATGCTCTATCCATCTAACTATTCACTTTTATATTTTTTATTTATTTTATTTAAGGTTTTGTCATGATTTTGCTAGTAGTTTTGATTTTGATTGTGTTTGATGGATGAGGATATTACACTCGATCATCATAGTATCTTAGAATGAAACTTTCTTGCATAATTTATATGATTTCAAATTTTTTAAATTCATTTGCTTATATTACTATTTAACTTTAAATCTCATCTCATGTTATCATTAGAAAATTTTGATTTTGTTATTTTATATTGCTTTAATTTATCACATTTCAACGCTAATATATATAAAAACTAAATGTTAAAATAATAATTTATTACTATTTTTGCTAATTTTTTAAATTTGTAGTAATTCCAAACAAGATGTAATCAAGACAAAATGGACTTCATTGGACTAGTTTAGGCAAGTTTTATCCATAAAAATATTCATTTTTAATTATAAAATATATTATTTTTTATAGCGTTAAAATACTTTGCAAATCATTTTAATTCATACAAGATTTTATAATTAGAGATAGTTCTCTAAATCTCAGTAGTATCACAAAATAAATTTTCTTGCACAATTTATCTCATTTTCTAAACGTTTTCACCATAATTAGGTGATATTACGAAGTAACTCAAAATCTACTATCAGGTGGAATTTATATAGCTTTTATATGGTTATATTACATTAACTCAATTTATCACAATTCAATTTTAATGTATATTTGCATAAAATATAAATAATAATTTTTATTATTTTTTATATTGTATTCGGTAAATCAATGTAATTTCAAACAAAGTTAGACTAAGATAAAACAAATTTTGTTAGTCCACACTTGCATACTTTATCTAATTATATATTTATTTTATTTATTTTTTTAATATTTTATTCTATATTATTTTTTCAAGAACTATGAGACATTTTAATTAGTACCTACTTTGGTAATTGAATTTGTTATTGTCAGCCTCATTAGCATCTTGTATCATGGTTTTATGCATAATTTAACTTATTTATTTCATGTTTTTGCTTTTCTTAAATTATTTGTCTCATTTTTTAAATTGTTCATTCTTTGATATGGTTACATTGCTATGAAACTCCAATTCTCCTCTAATTTGATCTTTACATAATTTTGATTTGTTTATATTATATTGTTTCAATTTTTCTCATTTTAGTTTTACTATGTAATTACTTAATATTTAAATAATAGTTTGTTATTATTTATTCTTACTTAGTTTGATAATTCATAGTAAATCAAAATGTACTCTTATTGAGACTAAACAAAGGTTGTGTGAACATCTCAATGAGCTCCATCCAATTAAATATTCAATTTTATATTTTTTTACTTATTAGTTTTTAGGACTTTGGCTTGTTTTATGAGACATTTTGATTTATACCTAAGGTGGTGATTGAGGATTTTACATTAGATTCTCTTACTAGCTTGCAAAGCAACTATCCTCTAAACTTTATAAAAAAATTTTAATGTTTTTTCTTAGATTTGATTATATTATTATTTGCCTCAAAATCTACACTTAAGTGATCTTCACATTACTTCATTTGGTTAAATTATATTATTTTAATTAATTTTTTTCTAAAAGTATTTATTTATTATGAAAATAACAATTTATTATTATTTGTACTTATTTAATTTTATAATTCATAGTAATATGAAATGTTTTTTATTTAAGATGAAATAAACATCATTGGGATCCCCCTGACGAGTTGTATCCAATTATGTGCTATTTTAATATTTTACACATTTTATTTTTTAGAATTTTGACATTTTTTACAAAATATTTTTATTTATACTTGATTTACAATTCAAGAATGTTATCCTTGATCTCCCAAATATTTTGGAATGCACCATTCTCGCATAATTTATCTCATTTCTTTTTGGTTTTGTTGTTCCTTTGCCTATACTGCCATGATTCTATAATTCTTCACTAATGTAAGCTTTACATCACTTAGAGTCAGACATATTACAATGCCTTAGTTCATTTTATTTTTAGCTTTATTATATATTTATGTAATATTAAATTAATAGCTTATTATGATGTATACCTATTCAATATATTATAGGTTTTCCAAATATAGTCTGATCCTGGTTAAGCAAATATTATTGGACACATCTTATTAAACTTTGTATAATTAATATTAATTATTACGATATTTAAAAGTGTTTTATTTTATTAGGCTTTGGCAAGCTCAATGAGACATCTTGACTCTTAGATCATTTGATATCAAGATTGTTGCACTCAATCTCGTTATTGTCCTGGAAAGTAACTTTCATATACAAATTATCTTATTTCTCCAAATTTAATTGTGTGATTAAGTTATATTAGTAAATCTAAATCTCCTATCATGTGATCTTTGCACTACTTTTGTTTGTTTTTGTTATACTATTCCAAATTATCTTGTTTCAATTTTAACATGCATTTTCTTAATATTAAAGTAATAATTTTTTTATTTATGTTATTTCCTTTAGAAACTAGTAGTAATTCTAAAGAATGTCTGATTAAGAAGAAATAAACATTGTCAAATTCCTCTTAATGAGCTATTTAATTAAATATTAATTTTTATATTTTAAAAGTTTTATTTTTTAAGATTGTGGTATGTCTTATAAGTTATTGTGATTCATTCCTAACTTGATGAAAGATGCTACACTCGTTCTCCATATTATCTTGGAATGTCATTTTCCAATATAATTTATCTCATTTCTTCAGATCATTTGCCCTCCATTGGCTATATTACATTGTAATTGCGAGTCACATCACATGTGACATTTAAATGTCTTCAATTTTGTTATATTATAATACATCAATTTATCATATTTTAACTTTAATATATAATTAATTTATTAAAAAAATATTTTTTACTTTTAATCTTTGAAATTCAAAGTAATTCAATGTTAGCTCTAATTAAGATGAAAGAAACATCATTGGACTGATCTCAATGAGTTTTATTCAATTAAATATTTTATTTTATATTAATTTTTTAGATAATGTGTTTTGTATGATATTGAGTGCATTACGAGGCATTAGAGTTGGAGCCTAATTTAATGATCGAGAATGTTACGCTCGATCTCATTACAATCTTGGAATGTAGCTATCTCGTATAATTTATTTCATCTTTCTAAAGTTTACATTTTGATTTTGATATATTAATATGTAACCCTCCACTAATGCGTCCTTTACTTTTTTTTAATTGGTTATTTTAAATTACATCAATTTAACTTATTCTAAATTTAATATATATTCATCTAATATTATAATAATATTTTATTTCTATTTGACTTATTTATTTTGGTAACAACTATCACTGGACTCATTTTGATGAGTTTTATTAAGTTAAAGGTTTTGGCATATTTTACAAGGTACTTTAATTCATACTTGAATTGGCAATTAAGAATTTTACACTCAATGTCTTAAACGTTATTGAATTCAATTTTTTTGTATAATATATATCTTTTTTTTCAAATATTTTACTTTAATTTTTGTATATCACTATTTAAACATAAATATCCTCACATGTAACATTCACATGTCTTTGATTTGTTATATACATTGTTTCAATTTTCTCATTATAGTCTTAATCTATATTTAATTATATTTAAAATGATAATTGAATATTATTTATTCCTAGTTTCTTTAGACTTTTATAGTAATTTCAAACGTCATTCAATTGAGACATAACAAATGTCATTGGAGTCATCTCGATGACCTCCATTCATATAAAAAATAATTTACATAATTTTAATTTTAATTTTTTATGAGTTTAACTTGTTTTATAATGCCTTATGACAAACACCTTATTTGATAATTGAGGATGTTACACTCCATCTTTTTAGTATATTAGAATATAGTTTTCTCATATAATTTAACTCATTTCTTCAATATTTTTCTTTGATTAGGTTATATTGCGAGTAAATTCTAAATTTTTTCTTTAGCGAGTCATTCAATACTTGGATTTCCTAATATTACATTACTTCAATTTATTTAATTTCCATTTTAATAACTTTTTCATTAATATTAAATTAATATTTTTATTTTTACTTATTTAGTTTGTTTCTTAGTAGTAATTTCAAAGAAAATTTGATTGAGATGAAAACAAATGCCATTGGACTCATCTACATAAGATCTATATAAAAAAATATTAATTTTTACTTTTCTCAAATATTTTATTTTTACAACTTCAATCATCTTTTGTGAAACTATCCAATTTGTACCTAGTTTCATAATCAACAATGTTGTACTCAAACTCTTTTGTTCCTTTGAATATAACTTTCTTGGACACTTTATCTAATTTTTCAATTTTTTTTTTAATTTACTATGTAACATGAAACCTCCCCTCATTAAACTTCATATGTTCTTTATTTTGTCATATTAAGTTACCTCAAATAATCTCATTTGGACTTTAATATGTATTTCCTTAATGTTCAAATAATAATTTTTCTTTACCTATTATCATGTTCTATTTTTTCTAAAATAATTTTTAGAACCTTAGTAAACTTTATGAGTGCTTCTTTTAATACCAAATTCGATGATTATGGATGTTATTCTCAATCTCCATAATATTTTGGAATGCATCAATATTGTACTATTTATCAAATTCTTTGAAAATGTTTTCCATTGATTTGGTTATACTACTATGTAACTCTAAACCTCCTCTCTTGTGACCATTATATTTTTGTTTTTATTATATTATATTACTAAAATTTATTTTAATTTAAGTTAAGATATATTTACATAATCTTAAAATAGTAATTTATTCTTATTTATGATGATTTACTTTGGTTATGTTTATTCTACACATAGTTTCATGGAGAAGAAATAAAAATCGTTAGTCTACTCTTTATTACTTTCATCCAATTTGATATTTATTTTTTTATTTTTAAATATCTTTATTTTTTATGGTTTTTAATGTCTTGTAAAATATTTTTTGTACATTTTTTGATAATTAAGGGTATTACACTTGGTCACCCTAATATCTTGGAATGTAGCTTTTATTTGTGTAACTCTAAATCTCCTCTACATTGACCTTTACATGAATTGGATTTTTATACAGTACATTATTTCAAATTGTCTCATTTAAACAACAATATAATTTTTTTTAATTTTGAAATAAAACTTTATTTTTCTTTATGCTTATTTAACTTGATATTTTATAGTAATTCAAAACGAGGTATGATTGAGAGAAAGAAAATGTCATTAATCTGATCTCGATAAGCTCCATCAAAAGCATAATCATTTTGTACATCTTCATTAGACATCAACTGGAATTACTACATACTACCAAAGTAAATAAGTATAAATAATAAAAAGTTATTATTATAATATTTAATAAATAATTACTACATAAAAAAAGTAAATTGATATAGTCTAACTATTCTAAATCAAATTGATGTAAAACTCAAAAGAGAGTATATTTAGAATTTCACAGCAATATAAATTAATTAAATCAAAACCTTTAAGAAATTAAAAAAGTACACTCAAAAGTAGCATTCCAAGTGAATAAAGAAATCGAGTGTAACAATCTTAATCATCAAATCAGGTAGAAATCGAAATAACTCCTAAAAACTTTCAAATACATATAAAAGAAAATATTTTAAATAAGTAAAAAATATTTAATTGAATGAAGTCCATTGAGCCATGTCTAATGGTGTTTACATTTCCTTCATTGATCCTCATTTGGAATTTGTGTAAATTAACAAAATAAATAAGAATAAACTAAAAGATATTATTATTTCAATATTAAGAAGATGCATATTATAGTTGAAATTAGTTAAATTAAAGAAAGGAATTATAACGAATTCAAAAAGATTGTGAAGGTAGTGTGAGTAGCATTACAGTTTCATAGTAATATAACTAAATTAAAGTATAAGATTAAAAAAAATGAGATATATTTGCTGGGAAAGTTGCATTCCAAGGAGCAAAGACATTGTGTGCATCCGCCTTAATTGTAAAATTAAATGTGAATCAAAATCAACCTTAATGCATGCAAAATCTATAGAAAAGAAAATTTTTCAAAAAATGAAAAATTAATGTTTAATAGGATAGAACTAATCAGGACTTATCCAACAACATTTGCTTCATCTCCATCATACCGTTTTAGGAATTTTTGCATGCTACCAAAAGTAAATTAGCAAAATAAAAATCAATTACTAATTTAATATTAAAATACAAATTATTTTGGCATTACAAATAACTTATAAAAAGAATAAATACATATAAATTTTTATTTTAATATTAAGTAAATTTGAGTTAAAGTTTACATGAGATTATATAAGCAAGGTAATATAGCTAAATTAAAGTGATTTTAAGGTCTCAAGAGAGTAAAATTAAAAGTTACCTAACAGTGCAACCAAACAAAAAAAATTTAAAAAAAATGAGATAAATTGTATGCCAGTGATACAACCAAAGGTGCTAATGCGATCTAATGTAACATCTTCTATCATCAAATAAGTTACTATTCAAAATTTCTTGTGTAGGTTATCGAAAGACAAAATTTTAAAAATTCAAAAATACATAAATGAATAGCTATTTGGAAGGAGATCATTGTGATGAGAGCAATAATAGTTATTTTATCTCGATTAGAGCTCATTAAAAACTACTTTAAATTACAAAATTAAATTAGTGTAAAAGTTAATAACATGTCATTTTAATATTGATTAAATATATATATATATTTACCCTAAAATGTGATAAATTGAATAACATAACATAACCAAATCAAAATGATATGAGGGCCATATAATAAAAGAAAAGAGTTAGAAAGAAATATATGCAAATCAAAGCAAAACATTTGAGGTAATCAGATAAATTATTGGGAAAGCTATCTTCTATGGTGCTGAGTAGATCAAGTGTAAGTTCACTGGTCATCAAATCAGGAATGAATCAAAGTGTCTCTTAAACTTTGTTAAAGATGTAGAAAATAAAATTTTTAAATAGTTAAAATGAATATTTAGTTTGATAGAGTTCATCTAGACGAGTTCAATGATTTTAATTTCATATTGATCAAATATCTTTAGCAGCTACTATGGATTATTAGATCAAATAAGTACAAATATTAATAAATTATT
Source organism: Vanilla planifolia (assembly GCA_023846275.1). Lineage (NCBI taxonomy): Eukaryota > Viridiplantae > Streptophyta > Magnoliopsida > Asparagales > Orchidaceae > Vanilla > Vanilla planifolia. The sequence goes on along the minus strand of JAIUJO010000055.1, from coordinate 900,795 downwards.
ATTTGAATACTGATTACATATATATTAAAGCTTAAAAAATGGTCAATTAAAATATGATAAGAAAATAAAAAGAATTTAAAGTCACAAGGGATGAATTTTAGAGCATCAAAATAATATTACCAAATTAAATCAAAACATTTTAATAATTGACAAATTTTACAAGAAAGTCGTACTCCAAGATACTAAGTTGATCAAATACATCTTCCTCGATCATCAAATCTACTATGATTTCAAAAGACTGTAAACCTTGCGAAATCCATTGAAAATAAAATATTTTAAACAATGGAAAAGAATATTTAATTACATAGAGCTTGTAGAGATGAGTCACATGATGTTTTCTTCATCTCAATCAACCTCATTTAGAAATACTATATATTAAAAATAAATAAACATAAATAGTAATAAATTACCATTTTAATGTTACATAACTTTATATTAAAAAAGAAATGAGATAGATTGAAACAATATCATTTGAGAAAACAAATCTAATGTAAAGGACAAATTATAGTATAGTTATTTTTTAAACAAAAGTAAAAGTTTTTATTTATGTTAGGTTAATGCGTAATATCAAAAACCATAATATATAATAATATATGCATTCATGCATGTATATGCTGTCATAGCTTATTCAATTATATTCAATTAAGTAATTGAATGAAAACTCATTTCAAAATGATCAAAAAATATTTTTCGAAAATATTTCAAATAAAAAGTCAACGTATCTTACCAATTCTTAAGAACGATTTACGTCAGAATATCGTTAGTTAATGAAAATTACTTAGGGAGATCAAGTAAGAAAATTAAAGTTAAATCCATTCGATATTATTCTCTAAATTCCAATCGAATACAACTAGAGTAATATATTAGCATAACAAAATGAAAATGAAATATTTGATGAAATGATATAAGTTGTACAGATAAGTTGTATTCCAAAATATTGAGCAGACATGCGTATCATCATTGATCATCAAATTTGGTACAAATCAAAAAACCTCATTAAGCAAGCCAAAAAATTTGAAAACAAAATATTTTTAAATATAGAAATATGTATTTAAATAGATAAAACTCATCAAGATGAGTCCAATAATATTTTTTATGCCAAATAGATCTCATTACAATTAACGCTAATTACTTAACAAACAAACATAAATAATTATAAAATATTTTTTTAATATAAAATAAATAAATTGTAAATCTCAAATAGGATAAAGTGAAGTAAAAATAATTTTCCCAAATCAAAGTGATATAAAGGTCACACGAGGGAAGAATTAGAGATCGATAGTAATATAACAAAACTAAACAAATATATTTGAAGGGATTATTTAAATTGTATAACAAAGTCACATTTAGCATAATAAAAAGAACAAGTGTTACATAATCAACAACCAAATCAAGCTTGAATCAAAAGTTCTCATAAAGAATGGTAAAATCATAGAAAATAACATATTTAAAATATATAAATAAATTTTTTAATTTGATGAGGCTCATACAGAGAATTTCAATGAAATTCATTTCATTATTATCAAACCACATTTATAATTACTATGAATTACAATGCTAAATAAGCATAAATAATAATAATTTTATATTTTTTTATTAAATAAATATATAGTAAGCTAGAATGAGATCATTGAAGTAATATAATATAATCAAATCATAGTGATATAAATGTCATATGATGTGACATATAGTGTCATGGAGTAATATAACAAAACCAAAGTAAACAAATTGAAAAATGAGAAACTTCTATGAGAACATGGTATTCCAATATACTAAAGAGATCTTAAGCAACATCTTCGACCTTCAAAATTCACAAAAACAATGAAAAAAAAATTTAAAAATTTAAAATTTTTAAAGATGAATATTTAATTTGATAGAGTTCATCAATATTAGTCCAATAATGTTTTTTTGTTTTGATGAGATAACATTTGGAATTATTGTAAATTACAAAGGTCACTAAACACAAATAATAAGAAAATTATTATATCAATATTTAGTAAGTATATAATTAAGATAAAAAGAAATAAATTGAAGCAACATAATATGATAAAAGCATAGTGATGTAAAAGTCATATTTTAAGAGAAATAAAGCTTCAAAGTAATATAACTAAATCAATGGGATACAATGAAAGAAATAAGAAAAGTTGTAAAAGAAAGCTATATTGCAAGATACTTAAAAGCTTTAATGTAAAATCCTTATTCATCAAATCTATTATGAAATAAAAATATCTCTTAAAGCATCCTCAATTGTAAAAATCTTAAATATTTAGAAATATAAAAATAATTTTTTAATTGGATAGAAGTTATTGTACTGGGTCCATTAACAACTACTTTTTCTCAATCACACCTTGTTTGGCATTAATGCAAATTAAAGAAGTACATAAGCAAACAAAACAAGAAAATAATATTTTTGTTTTAAAAAAATATATATTAAAACTAAAATAACATAAATTGGCGTAATACAATAAAATCATAACTTTGTAAAAATAAATTAACATGATATTTAGAATTGCATTGTAGTATAAACATATCAAAATGTAAACATAGAAGAAATGAGATAAATCATACAAGAAAATGACATTCCAAGATATTAACAAGATGAAGTGTAACATCCTCCATCTTCAAATTAACTTTAAATAAAACTTTCCCATAAAGTACGCCAAAATAATAAAAAATAATAATATCTTAAAACATATTTAATTAGATAAAACTCTTTGAGATGAGTCTAACGACAACCATTTTGATTATATCATACCTTGTCTGGACATACTATTAAAAACCAAAGTAAATAAAAATAAAAATAGCAAATAAATATTTCAATATTAAGTTAATATGAAAGTTGAAATATGAAAAATTAAAGCTATAAAATATAACAAAATTAAAGCTATGTAAAAGTCACTCAAAAGAGTAATTATAATACATTATAAAATAGCCAATTCAAATAACAAATAATGAATAAATGAGAAAAATTACACAGGAAAGTTGTATCCTAAAATAGTAAAAAGATCAAGTATAAAATCCTCAACAGAAAAATCTTTTACATAACAAAAAAAATAAAAATTTTATAAATATAAAATTAAATATGTAATTAGGTAGAGTTCATTGATATGTGTCCAACAAAGTTTTTTATATTGATTGTATAGCATGGAATTTCTATGAATCACCATAGTCAATAAGAATAACTAATAATTAATTATTACATTAATAATAAGAAAATATATATTGAAATTGAAAGGAGATAAATTTAAGTTGTGTAACATAACCAAACAAAGTGATGAAAAGGTCATATGTTACAAAAATTTAGTTTCATATGAATTAAAAAATTCAAAAAGTATTATTTAGAATTGATATAAATTTAATGTTAATGTTGCATTCAAAGATAACATGATAATCAAGTGTGACATCCTCAACGATCGAATCTAGTGTAACTCAAAAAGACTCATAAAATATATTAATACTCTTGGAAATAAAATATTTTAAAATATAACAAATTACTTTTTATGAGGAAAAAGCTCATTGAGATGGGTCAAACGATATTGTTTCATCTCAATCAAACCTTTCTTGGAATTACTATGAATTACAAAATTAAATAATAATAAATTATTTTTAATGTTTAGTAAGATTATGTTAACATTAAAATGGGATAATTGATGTAATATACTATAACCAAATTAATGTAATGTTAGGGTCTCACAAGAGAATATTTGGAGTTACATAACAATATAACAAAATCAAAGAGAAAAATTTCAATAAATTCGATAAATTATATGAAAAGTTGCACTATGATATACAAAGGAGATTGTGTAATATTCTTGATCATCAAATAATGTATGAATCAAAAAGACATATAAGCCATTCAAAAATCTTATAAAATAAAATAGTTATAATTATGGAGATGAATATTTAACAAGATAGAGCATAATGAATATTTAACAACATAGAGCTTGTCGAGATGTGGAGAAGGATGCTAACTTCTCCTCAATTGGACCATTTCTAGGTTTACTATAAATTACAAAAGTAAATAGGCACAAAAAATAATAAATTATTATTTTTACATTAAATAGATGTTTACTAAAACTAAAATAAGATAATTTCAAACAAAGTAATATAATGAAATCAAAGCTATGTAAAGGGCACAGAAGAAGAGAGTGACAACCAAACGAAAGTGACAATTTTTAAGAAATGAGTTAACTTATATGAGAATGTAGTGATCAAAGATATTAAGTAGATTAAATATAATATCTTCAATCATCAAATAAAATATGAATTGAAATTCCTAAAAAAACTTGCCAAAGCACATGAAAATAAATATTTGAAATATTGAAAATAAACATTTAGATATACCACATCGAGATGAGTCTAATGATATTTCTTTCAACTCGTTCAAATCTTGCTTGAAAATATTTTAAATCAACAAAGTAAAAAAGCAGCAAAAAGAATTATAAATTATTATTTTAATATTAAATAAAATTATATTAAAGTTAAAAAAGTAATAGCTTGAAATAATGTAATATAACCAAATTGAAGTGATGTAAATATAATAAGGGAAGGGATACAGAGTTGCTCAAGAATATAACTAAATCTAAGTTTAAAATTGGAATGCATTAGTTAAATTATACGTTAAACTTTTATTCTAGGATACTAATGGGATTGAGTGTGAGATTCTCGATCGTCAAATTAGGTATGAATAGAGTTATTTCTTAGATTTTGACAAATCCTAAAAAATATTTTAAATTATAAAAATTTACATTTAATAGGATCGACCTCATCAAGACATGTAGAATGAGGATTGTTTCATATCTAATAGACTTGCTTAAAATTATTGAGTTATAATTGTAAATGCGCATAAATAATAACTTATTATTTTAATATAATGAAATCAATGCATTGTAAAAGGTCGCACTTAAGGAGAATTAGAGTTTAATAGCAATATCAGCAAATGAAAGCCAAAACATTGGGCAAATGAGATAAGTTGTGGTAAAATTATAATCCAAGATACAACGGAGATTGAGAGTAACATCCTTGATTGTAATATATGATTCAATATAAGACATCTCATAAAACATGCCCAAATGCTAACATACAAAAATTTTTAAAATATAAGATACAATTTTTAGTTTTATATAACTTATAGAGATAAGTCCAACAAAGTTGCTTCATCTTGATTGGACCTCCTTTGGATTTACTACAAATAATAAATGTAAATGAGCATAAATAATAAGGAAATATAGTTTTAATACTAACTCAATCTTTGTAAAGTTGAAATGAGATTAATAAAAATGATGTTGTAATATAACGAAATCAAAGTGAAATTTTTCAAGAAATGAGATAAATTGTACAAAAAAATTCTCTTCCATGTAGTGAGAAGATGAGGTCTATCATCATCGATCATTAAATGTCTTACAAAGTATGACAAAAAACTAGAAACTAAATTATTTAAAAACATAGAAATAAATTTTTAGTTGGATATACCTCATCAAAATGAGTTCAACGATTTTTTTTTTCAAGTCGATCAATTTTTCAGTTGCAATTATTATGTATTTCTAAAGTAAATATTAAAAATTGTAATTCTTTTATAAACTATTAAGTAAATATATTTTAAAGTAGATACTAAATAAATTAAAGAAGTATAACATAAGAAAATAAAAATTCTTTATGGGTCATAAAAGTGGAGAATTAATGTTTCATTATAAATAATGAAATCAAAGGAAAAAGATTGGAGAATTGTGATAATTATATGGGTAAGTTGCATTCATAGATACCAATAAGATTGAGTGTAAAACCCTTTATTGTAAAATTTACTATGAATAGAAGGTCTAAGCATGCCAAAACAATAAAAGATATTTCAAATATTAAAACGAATATTGAATTCGATAGTGTTCAATTTGACGAGTCCAACGATTTTATTTCATCTCTATTTTACCTCCTTTGTAATTATCATAATATATTATGGTAAATTGGCATAAATATTTATCAATTATTTTTTAATATTATTCAAATATACAATAACGCAAAAATGAGATAAATTAAAGGAATGTAGTTTAACAAAGTCAAAGAGACTTAAAGGTCACATGAGGGTAGATTTAGAATTACATAGTAATAAAATAAAGTCAAAGAAGAAATATTTGATGAATTAAGATAAATTATATGAGGAACTTGCATTCCAAAATAATTAGAAGATCAGGTGTAATATCCTCGATCATCAAATTAGGAATCAATAAAAATGTACCATAAATTATGCCAAAACTAAAGAAAATAAAATATTTAAAATTATTGAAAACATATTTAATTGGATAGAGCTCGTCAAGCTTAATCCATTGAATTTAATCTTATTTTGATGTGATCTCATTTGAGATTATTATGAATAACAAAATAAAATTAACATAAATAATAAATAATTATTATTTTATGTTAATTGAAAATATATTAAAGCTAAAAAGAGATACATTTGTGCAATGTAATTTATAATTAACACAAAGTGATGTAAAGGTCATATGAGTGATGATTTAGTGATATATGAAAATATAACAAAATTGAATTATGAAGAAATCAGATAAATTGTGTGATGATGTCATTTTCTAAAATACTAAGGAGATCGAGGACAACATCTTTGTTTGTTAAATAATGTACAAATCAAAATGATTTGTAAAAAAGTCAAAACACTGAAGGCTAATATGTTAAAAAAACAAACATTTAATTCAGTACAGATAATTGAGAAGAGGGAACAATCTTCATTGCATCTCGAATGGACCTTTTTTTAAATTATGGAAAATTGACATAATAAATATACATAAATAAAAATGAATTATTATATTAAAATTTATGTGCTATATATTAAGGCTAAAAAAGATAAATTTTAGTAATTTAGCAAATCTAATTTAAAGTTATGTAAAGGTCAATTAAGATAAGACTTAGAGTTACCTAGTAATAAAGCCAAATTAAAGAAAAACAATTAAAGAACTTAGACAAATTATGCTGAGAACTTATATTTCAAGATCCTAAGTAGATCAAGTGTAAAATCCTTGATTATCAAATTTGATAAAAATAAACATTTCTCATATATGTACCATAAGCATAGAAAATAAAATATTTATAAAAATAAAAAAATACATTTAAATAGATAGTGTTCATTAAGAAGATTCCATAAGACATTTGTTTCATCTCAATTGGACATCATTTCAATTTATTGTGATTTACCAAACTAAATAGGTATAAATAATAATTAATTATTATCTTAAAAATAAAAAAATATCTTGAACATGAATTGAAATAAATTGATGCATTGTAATGTTACAAAATAAGAATGACCTATAGGAAACTTGAGAAGGACTTAGAGTTACATAATAATATGACAAAACAAAACTGATAACTTCAAAGAAATGTGATAATTATGTGAAAGTTGTAGTCTATGAGACTAAATTGCTTAGGTGTAACATCCTCATTCATGAAATCAAGTGTGAAAAAATATCCTGCAAGTGTTCAAAAATACTAGAACCTAAAATAATCAAAACTATATAAATAAATATTTTATTAGCTAGTGGTAGTTAGTTCAGCTCCAATGACACCTATTTTGCCTTGATTGGACCTCATTCAGAATGAATGCAAAATGCCAAAGTATATAAGCACACAAAATAAGATATTAATATTTTAATTTTAAGTAAAAATATAAAAAAGTCAGAAATAGATAAATTTAAGTAATATAATATAACAAAATCATACCATTATATAAGCCACAAAATAAGAGATTTATATTAACTTAGTAATATAGCAAAATCAAAATAAAAAATTCAAAAAAATGATATAAATTATATGAGAAAATAATATTTCAAGATATCTAGAAGATTGAGTGTAACATCCTTAATCACTAAATCAAAAGGAAATAAAACTTTCCTACAAAGTGCTCCAAAAAAATAATATTAAAATATTTTAAAATTAATATCTAATTGAACAAACATGTTGAGATTAATGTAATGTCATTTGCATTGACTATATTAATACTCATTTTGAAATACTATGAATAACCAAAGTAAATATGAATTAAAAAAATAAAGAAAGGTTTTTAATTTTAAATAAATATATATTAAAAAATAACCAAATTAGAGTGATGTAGATATCACAAGTAAAGAGAATCATAATTTCATAATAATATAAGCAAATCATAGTAAAAAAGTTAAAAAATGAAACAAATTATATGACAAAATTAAATTCCAATGTACTAAGGAGATCAATATTAAAATCCTTAATTGAGAAATCCTGTACATATCAAATATGTCATGAAGTGTACCAAATCATAAGAGAATTAAATAAATAAAAAATATAAAGTTTAAAATTTAATTTGATAGAGCCCGCTATGACATCTCCAACAAAGATTATTTCATGTCAATTGGAATGGTTTGGAATTGCTATATATTCCAAATGTAAAAAGACTTATAAATAATAATAATAATAAATTATTAGTTTAATGAAACAAAAAATGTATTAAAGTTGAAATAAGAAAAATTTAAGTAATGTTGTATAACCAAAATATAACAAAGTAAAAGTCACACAAGAAGAGATTTAGAGCCTCATAGTGATATAACTAAATTAAAGTAAAATATTTAGAGGACTAAGGTAAATTATAATACAAAGCTGCATTCAAAGAAACTAAGATTATCAGGTGTGATATCCATGATCATCAAATATGGTATGAATTAAAATATCTCATAAAATGTACCCAAAATGAAAGAAAATACATTTTCAAGATATAAAAATGATTACTTGGATAGATCTCAACGAGACGAGTCTAGTGTGGTCTTTTTCATATTAATCAATCATCGTTAAGAATTAAGATTAATTATCAAATTAGATAAGAGTAAATATGGATAAATTATTATTTTAATATTAAGTAAATATATATTAATTTTGAATGGATATAAATTTAAAAAATATAACTAAATCAAAGTAATAAAAAGGTCACATAATAAGAGAATTGAAGCTACTTAGTAACGTAACAAAATCCACATGAAAAATTTAAAAAATTAGTTAAACATGAAAAAACAACTTTCCAAGATACTAAGGAGATCAAGTGTAACATTCTCAATGGTCAAATAATTTACAAAAAAATGACTCATAAACCTTACGAAATTAATAGAAAATAAAATATTTATATTTATAAATGATAATATTTAATTGATAGAGCTTTTTAGGGTGGAGTAATATTTGCTTCATTTGATTAGACCATGTTTTAAAATAGTACAAATTACAAAAACAAATAAGCACAAATTATAATAAATTATTATTCTAATGTTAAAGTAAATATACACTAATATTAAAATGAGATAATTTGAAAAAAAAGGTAATATAACCAAATCAAAGTATTATTATGGCCAAATGAGAACAGAATTAATGTTTGTTAATAATATAACAAATTTAAAGAGAACAAAATAAAAAAATAAGATAATGTTGACAACAAAGTTGTAATCCAAAATGCTAAGGAAATGTATTCTTTATCTATTGATGAACAAAAATAGGAAACATTGTATTATTTTATCAAAACTTTAGTTTTTTGCTATATTTTCCTTTTCAAAATGGTTTGGCAACCCAACATTTGCAAAGTATGAGTTTGGTTTGATCTAATAAAATCCCTAGCTAAGGCTGAGCTCACAAAAGTAAGTGTTAGTTGAACCCGCAAAGCTAATAGGTTAGAGTTACACATACTTATGTAATCTCACAAACTACTAGCCAAGGTAAATCATGCCTTGTTTTTTCATAACTCAAAAGGCATGCCCTATTGAGTCTTCATTTTCGAAGTTTTAGCACTTTTAAGAATTTAAAAATTTGAGTTTCCATAAATACTCTAGAAATGGTAGTAATTTATTTAATATTCTGCAAAACAAAATGGAGATATTCAATAAACATTTAGTATTCTTGATATTTTACCTTCATTTTGTAATCAGGCCTTTACTTTTGATTACTTCCGAACATAATTAAATGTTGAAATTTTAATCAACTAAGAGTGTCCATATGCTGTTTTCTTTTAGATTAAAGAATTTTATATGAAGTTAAGCCATCTCTTTTTTCTTTCCAAGTGTTTCATACTATTAGAAATGTTAAATTTGATTCCTAATATCATATTCTTTACTTTCATGTAACTTGAACTTAACACTTTAATTAAAATCAATTTCTCATTGTGCTTTACTGAGAACGTAGACATTACCACTTCAAGCGTTTTTGGCACCAATACATTTTCTCTTGTTGTATAGCTAATGTTTTTCAATTTTGTCCATTAGAAGTTATGCATATTCTTGGTGTCACTACAAAAGGAAACATTAATTATTTTCTTAACTCTATTCAGTGTGTTAAGATGGGAATTAACTATCGCTAGAGAAAATAGGTATTGAGAAAAGACCAATCTTAATAAGAGTAAGTCGACCTCCTATATTAAACAACTTGTTCCTTAATCATACCATTTTCTTATTACTCTTATCAAGGAGGAATTAAAACAATGCAAGATTGTTTACCCTTATAGAAAGAGAATAACCTAAGAAATTTATGGGTTGCTTACTACAAGGAATGTAAGTCATTACATAAGTTGACTATAATATTTATATGTTTTATCATCATTGCCTTTGCAATAATGTTGTGGTATATGTATGACAGAGATGGTCAGATAGGAAGAGCAACAATAAGGCCTCAATGTGCAATGGTCATGCTCAAGGAGAGCCTAAGATTGTATAATATGTTAGGGCTATCACACCTCAAATACAGCTTGAAGCTCAAGTGGAACTACTTTTTGAAGCTTTCATGCATTTAAATTCATAGGAGTTTGTTGGCACAACAAAACCTGTTATGATAGATGCTCTAGTGGATGTTCAAGAATTACTTGATGCCATAGAGTGCCAAGCTATGAGGGAAGTTTCCATTATAGAGTTGGTTCTAGAAACAAAGCTTATTACATGCTGAAAAGGTAGCCCTCCAATAATGTTTAAGGATACCAAATTGGTGAGGTTTCATGGATCAAGTTTGTTATTTTTTAAGAGAGTGCTATGTACATATGATGCCCAATGCCTAGATTATGATTTTGTTTACTCGTCTTAATTGAATGTTGAAAATTATTATCGACTATGGCTCTAGATTTTCAAATCTAATATGTTACTCTTCTATTCTTTTGTCTTATAATGAAAGTCAATGTGGGCTATTCATGAAAAGGCTTAGGGAAGCACCTAATGTTTCTCAATTTACTCAATATGAGCCTTGGTGGACTCCACTAAGTTAGTTGAGTAATTGGAACACCATGTAGATGCTCTCGAAGCAACTAGGAAAATCAGAAAATTTTATGCCATCATTGATTAAGAAGATTAACATGGTTCATTACTAAAGGTGTAGAGCATTTTTGACCATCACCATTCATATGCATAAATGCTTGCATAACCAATTTGACAGCACAAGACATAAAAGTCTAGGGATTAGGTTTACGAGTGTAGTAATGTGATAGTAAGCATGGTTATTCTCTAAGGTGAAGATTTTGTTTTATGGGTTGAATCCCAATCATAAGATGTCCATTTGTCTAGAAGAATAGGAGACCATTTAGAGCTTTGGATGTTTAAGTGATGTTTAAGTAGGGTAATAAGAAAACTATGCACATTCTCAATAGTAAGAGACAAAGCCTTCAGATGTTATCATCTGTATGATTTTATTATGGAGTTATTTTTACAATCATTTTTTATACTAATGAATGACATTTTTTGAGCTTACTTGGGATAGGATTGCAAATGATTAATGCGTGTTGTAAGCACCAATTATGGTAAAACTACTTTTCAATGTTGAGTTTATAGTTGCTTTTATAGTTTAAGGAGATATTATCAATCAGGGTAGCACATTAAGGCTATGCTATTTATGGGCATCAATTAAACAACCTTGTAGAGTCTGGTGATTTATTGTTCTAATGTGAAGGTAATTAGCAACTTTAATCTTTTCAAACATGCTAATTTTACGATACTATACATAAGTTTTCCTAGATTATTTGGTAGTCATTTCTTGGAGCCTTAAATTGAGTTTTTCATTATTCTATAACTAAGAGCTACCTCTATTATTTGGTAAGTCTATTAAATAGGACTTGTAGAAATATATGAGATAAATATTCAACTATAAGATTTTGTGAATGAAGGCATGATTCGGCATAGTTTTTCTCCAATCAAAGCCCTTGCCCATTTTATTGAAAGGACCATTGTTGACAACAGTTTGTGGACCAATATGCACTTAATAAAGTAACAAGCAAGAACTGATAATCTTATGATCGACACCTACAAATGATTCTTCAATAGTTTTATATATTTATTTATTCATGAACCTTACTGTATACGAGAAGCAAAAAATTTTGTGGACTATTTCTTAAGTGCTCCTATTGCTTGGATCAGGAGGTGCTCTTGAGTCACATTCTCAAAGTTAAATACTCCAATGTATCCCATCAAGATCTGAATTATCGTTGAGTGGTAGAGACTTTATGTAGTTTTATATAACCATAGTTCTAAGGTTTTGTGGATCATTAGAATATTTGTTTTGTGAAGTTTCTCTAGAACTATAGCACCTCTTACAAACTTAATAGGGTATGGTGTAGTTTTCTCTTGGAGTAAATGGTGCATACAAAGCTTTTTTGAACAATTTATTGGTTGGGTTTACATCCAATCTTTATTATATCGGAGACCCAACAAAGGTTCAAACATTGTATGACTCAATTCTTTAGAAGTAGTTCTTGTGTAGTGCTATTGTGTAGAAGCATATGCATCTCAACACTTGCATGAAAATCAATGTAACTACATAATTCTTGACTTGGAGTTTATAGAAGTGGTGTTTTATCTCATGTTATGGCTACATTACTTTCATATTGCATAGGATATGCTTTAAACTAATCAAAAAAATCCTAAAATATTTCTTCTCTCAAACTGAGCTTAACTTGAGGTAGTGATAATATTTGTAGCTAACTAAGGACTATGAACTTGATATCAAATATTGGAAAAACAAGATAACTTAAGTGGTTAATTCTTTGATTAGGAGCACAACTATCAAATCTTAGCCAATAGAGAGATTATAGAGAGAGGTTGTGATGAATATTAGTAGCATTCAAGCTTTGTTTATTGAGCACACATTGGTTGCTCAACTTACTACACTTAGCATCCATGTCAATTAGTTTGATGAGCTAAGGTCACTTTATTGATGGGACCCTAACCTTTACGTTGAGATTTATTGACTACAACATAGTGAACTTAAGGATTTTTCCTTAAGGGGTCGTCTGTTAACTAATTTTGGTAAGTTGTGTGTTGCATAACAGTAGAAGTTCAAAGAGAGGTTAATAAAAGTGAAGCTCATAACAACCAATTATCTACTCAACCCTGAGAGACCAACATGTTTAAGAATCTCAAAACCACATTTTATGGAGTGGATTAAAGAAGGATGTAACTCAATATTTTTGGAACTACATAATATACAATGAATTGAAAGTAAAATATTAGAAGTCTGAGAATGTACTTTAGAATCTTGCAATATTAGGTTGAAAGTTTGATGGGAACACTATCAAATTCATCATAGACTAAGCACACATATCGATTATTGTGGATGACTAACTAAAATGGAGTCACTTTCTTACTATTACAAGTGATGATTTGGATGGCAACATGGTTAAGTTGTATGCCAAGTAGAATGTTAACAACATGAACAACAAAAAATAATTATTTTTGATAAAGATGCAACAATTACATCTCAATTCAGCAAACATTTCCATTAGGCTTTTGGAATCACTAACTAGTTTAGTGTTTCTTAATATCCTCAAGAATTTGGCTAGCCATAGAAATTAATCCAAACTAGTTGCATATTCTTCTTGAGGTCTAAGATGTACAATAGCCACGGATAGATGCATCTTACTAGGAGCTCTTAGTGTGTATTTCAAAGGATAGTTTGAGAAATATTAGTAGTAAGGGCTTGCCCATAGTTAAATTTCTATGGAATAGTGATAAAAATTAAAAAGAAAAGCAAGATTAAAATAACAAGGATTATTGTAAATGGATAGAGTTGTTTTCTTTATTTTTGTGATAAAATTGCAGTAATTGTGGGTAGAAAGTTAAACAACTAAGGTTAGCATGCCCAAATTATTGTTAAGGCCTTGTGAGAACCTAAATGGCTTTTATGATCCAAATATAAGAATGGATAAATGCTAAGTCATATGTGTCAAATCTAGGTGGTTGGCAAAACATAAATAGTTTATTAGGGTTTTGATAAAACCTTAGAATCACCTAAGATAAAAAAAATTATAGTTTAAGAAGTGCCTTAACATAAGCTCAAATAGTTTATTAAGGTGCTTTTAGAGTAGTCCCCAATATCTTATCAAAGGTTGTCATATATAGTAACAATCTTCTAGCACTTGTATAAATAACACAATAAGAGAATCTTAAGCATATTATCTTCATGACTCCCAAGATCAGAGCACAAGTTTGTCATGAAGCAAACTAAACATTTTGGACTCCATGGACTAGGAAGGAGGTCTAATAATATTATGGACATAGTTTTGATAATGGAGGTACCACAATGCATGAGTAGGCTCCCTAGATATAAAGTTTCATATTGCATGATCATATACTCCCTAGTTTTTTAGAGTGTCAATTTCATCTTAGTATTAGTAGTTGATATGGGATGTTCCATTTCTTTTGACTAAACTCCCTAGTTTGTGGGGTGTTAGTTATTTTATTATATACTTCAAACTTGGTAAACTACCACATACATATTGAGCACATCTCATGGACTATGGATGTGCAAAATTTCATTATCAAGGAGTGTACATGTTTATTGACAACTCTTTGGAAACATTGAGATATTAACTATTTTCATATGACACCCAATTTACATGATCGTAGGTTCCCAATATGACTGAGGTGTGCTAAATATTCTTCAAACCATCAAGGGGCACAAATTGATAATGGGCACTAATCATCATGTTTAGCTAGGTTATTGATAAGTGCGTCACAAAATTTAAGAGGTTACAATTTATATTAAATAAGTTAAGTCTCTTAGAGTTCATTGAAGAGGTTAGTGATCAATGTAATTCATCAATGATAATATCTTAGGTAACGTATTTGTTCTGCTTGACAACCTAAAAAACTCTAATGTGATCATTTAACATAGTGTGTCTTAGTTGTGTTGATGATTTAGCATTTTATTTCATGAAGTCTTAGGTTTAGTGATGATGTTTTCTTTATAGTAAATGTTGTACTGATATTTCCTAGTTGTTAATTATGCACATATTTTATATTTTGCTTTTAAAAGGTTTATATTTCACTATGAATGGTATGTGCATCATGGATATCTTAATAAAATTTATTGTGTATAGATGTTATTAAATATTGTGTAGGATTGCATTACTACAAAGTAGATATAGATGTGTTGGGTAAATATATCCAAGCAAGATGAACCAATCTTTTCATTAGATAAGCAGTAGATCCATAAAGGGATGAGGTTCATTAAAGCCAATACAACATGAGAATCATTACCAAATTTTTTTATTACAACTTCTATTTTGAAAATAAGGTAAGTGAAGGGAGGGTTGCTCAACATATGCATCAGTTGTCCATGGGTTTCATTCCGCTATAGAATTTACAAAACAAATGTTGCTGAAAAGGTCATGGTGTTACACAACTAGTAGAATTCTTAAAACTTTCCTTTATGAATAAGTGGAACTTAAATGAATGTAAACAATCTGTCGTACATGTTAACAAATTCTATCATAACTTCTATACATCAAGGTTAGCATTGCATTGTGTAAACCATTGAATATCGACTCCTTAGATTAGAAATATTTGTGCATCCACATTTTATTTTTTTTATTCACATAAAGTTTTATCATACAAAACCACATAGTATGACTTACTGGAATGACCTTTTTTATTTACAAATAAGTGAAAGGATTTACGATAAAATTGTTATAATGATGTCACAAAAAAATGGTGTTATTTATCGTAATAGAGGAATCATTAAGTTAAGCTAAGAAGTGCAAACTAAAAATGAGAATTGTATTATACATGTGCAATCTGAGAAAAACTATTTTACGATAACTTAAAAATAAAAAAAATGTGTTTTACTTGTACATCTTACAATATGTTCATCAATATCATAATTGTGTGATAAACTTTTGTATCTAAATTTGAATTGTTAGATAGATGGTCTATAAAAAATACCACCTCTGTGTTCTTATCACTTTGGTATGATCAAATTATCATATTTGTATAAACTATTATTGAAATTAGTAATGCCTAGCTAAATCACTTTTGGAATGCACATCAAGTTGTTTTGCTTACCCTAAACAACAAGATGCTCATCAAAAATAGAAATATTTAAGGTATTGGTAATTTTCTTGTAGCATTACCTTAACAAATACTTTATTGTGACTTATTTTTGATAAAAATTTAAAAAATTACCAATACCTTAAATATAAATATGTGACAATAAAATTTTATAAAACATATACCATCTTACAAAATATCTTTGCCAAAACTATAAACGCTAAAAAAAAATATCATCAAGAAAATAATGCATTCCAAAAAAAGCAAAACATAGTCTAAACAACTAATTTATAAATCAAAATACACATAATGCCTATATTTTATATGTTGGAAGTAGCTACTTTTCATTACCCCAATGTAAAGAGGACAACATAGATAATTAATTGCAAGCTAAAAGCCATGCTTTTGACTTATTTCTTTTCCAACCACCTTTCACTTTTTTTAATAAAGAACTTTCCTTTTAATTACCCCAATGTAAAGATGCATGCACATATGCTCATACACACACAAATGCACACATCCACAAGCACACAAACATGCACACATACACATGCACATACACAAGCATGCACAAACACACACACTAACAAATATACATGAACAAATACACACAAATGCACACACACTGATACACAGACTCACATGTACAAAAACACAAACATAGGCATAAACATTTGTACACACACATGCACACATAAACATGAACATATGCACACACAAGAACACACACATGCACACAGGTATGTTCACACGCAAACACATTCCCACACACACGTACACACACAGATATGTACACACCCACACACACACGCACATAAGCACAAACATATGCCTAGCTACAAAAACATGTGAGCACACATGCATATATACACAAACACACAACCACTCAAGCATACATTCACACACTTACACAAATACACTTGTGTATGCACGCACACACATGTACATGCATACAAACATATGCATAGATGCACATGCTATCGCACAAACACACAAACATGCACCACACATGTACATAAGCTCACACACACAAATGCACACAAATTCATATGGAGAAACACACACATACATATAGATGCACATATATACACACACACACACACATAAGAACAAATGCACACATACGGTGCACACATGGCACACACGTATTCACATACAAATACATGCACATTAACATAGGTGTGTACATTTGTGCACACACATACACACAGACATATGCACACATGCATACTAAAGAACTCATGCAAACACTTGTGCACACACATGCATATAAAAATACACTCAAATGTACACACTCTAACCTTGACATGCACACACGTGTACCCATATGCGCACAAAAATATGGCACACACACACACACACCAAATCACACACACATGTGCCCATGTGTGCAACTACACACATCGACACAAACATGTGCACTCATGGACACAGACACACATGCAAGAATGCATACATGCACAAACACCTACACACACCCACACAAGCAAAACACATATACATGCACCCATAAACAAACACATGTGCATGTTTGAAGATGCACAGACACGAACAAACATAAACACATGCACGTGTACAGACTCATATGCACACACGCATACACACACACACACCCATACACACATGCATAAGCAAGCATGCACACACACAAACACATGCACACACACGTACACATGCCTGTAGACATCCACATGCAGATAGAATCACACAAAAACACACACACACATGTATATACTCATGTACATAGCCATATGCAAATATGCACACAAATAGAAATATGCCCACATATGCACCAAATTAGACACACCCATAGATACACTCAAGCATAGGCACACATAATCACATGAAAACACACACACATACTAGCATACAGACATGTTTATGTACACATATGCATGGACATGAACACAGGCATACACATGCTAACAATAACAAACACTCATACACACACATGTACATGCAGGTGTACTTATACACACACACATGCTTGCACACATAGATACTCATACAAATACATGAACACATGCATAGACACACACGCACACATGTGCATTCACATTGCATGAGGGCACAAACAAACACTGAAATGTGAACACACATAAAAACGCACACACAAGCACACACACACACACACACATACACACACACCCTCCTCACACGCACACGCATCCATAGACACATGCATACAAATCCATGCAATACACACACACATGCACACAACTACACCAACATGTACACATAAAAACAAATGAACAAAAGCATCTACACATGCACAAACACATGGATGCATGCTCACAAGTGCACATGCAAACACATGCACACCTACACACACACATGCATGCACACACACTCACACACTTACACACACACACACTCATGCATGTAGACACACACAAACACTTAGATGCACACACTGGACACACATGCTTGTGGTCCCACACGAACACATGCACAAACACACACATATGCACACATAAACACATGTACACACACGCACACGAACATACACACATTCACTTGCACATGGATACATAAACACACACATGCACATGCACATAGACACAAAACACCCATACACATGCATAGACACATAAGTTCACACACAAGCAAAGCACACATAGACATACAAACCCACATGTGCACACACACAAACATACCCACGTGTACATGCACACATAAACATGTGCAATGCACCCACATGCACTCATGCATGCACATGCACACACACACACACACACACACAACTACACATGCATGGACACACATGCACTTGTAAGCCTGTGCACATGCACGACATGCAGACATGCATGCATCCATCCACCCTCATATGCATACAAGAACAATCACATGCATGGATACACAAACACATGTAAAACTTCACACAGACACTTTCACACACGCCCATACATGGAAACACACCAGCATGCATATATTCATGCACACACACAATTACACACCAGCAAGCATAGACATGCACACATACACACTTGTTTTCACACACACATGTGAGCATACATAGATGCATGCACATACAATGACGACAGGAACACGTACACATGAGCATAAGTCAATACACACAAAAACATATGTACACACATGCACAAACACAAATATGTTTATACTCACATGTGACAAACACATGTATGCACATATAGGCACACATAAACACACCCACACATACACATGCACACACACAGACACATGCACAAATCCACACATCCACTTAAACATGCACACACATGCAAACATGAACACACACATAGAACTGGCACACCCACGTGCACGCACCCATGCATGCACATACTCATCCATGCACAATCGCACAGACATGCCTACACACAGAGACACACATGCACACATCTAACCACACATGCATGAATTCAAACACATACAAATACACACATGTACCCATGCATGTGAAAGCATTGGCATATGAACTCACAAGCACATGGACACAAATACACTATCACATGCACTATCATATGCACATGCACGCACACATATAGGCTCTCATGCATGCAAACATACATGCACACACATGCACATAAACACATGCACACATGTATACATACACAAAAGCATGTATGCATGCACTTGCATGAGCACACACACCCATGCACACATATGGATAGACACGTATGCACATATACAAACACATGCACACAAACACACATGTACATCCTCATGCATGCACAAGCACATGTGCATGTGCACACTTGCAAGCACAAACACACATGCATGCTTATACACACACATTCATATGCACATGCACCCACTCATGTATGCACAAACACATAAATGCACACACATATACAGCCATACACACACAAGTAGAAACACATGCATGATCACACACGCTATATACATATGCACACATGCTCACACACGCACTCACACATGAATACACTCACTCACACACACACACACACATGCATGTTGACACACACAGAACATAAACACGTACATGCTTCTAGGCATTCACGTAATAACACACTAGTATACACATACACACACACATGTAAACCCACACATAGACACCTGTACACAAACTCATACACATAGAGATACATGAATGCATACACATGCAATCACACACACATACATACAAATACACACTCATGTACAAACACATACACACATATGTGTACATACATGATGCAAGCACATTCAAAGACACATACAAAGACATGCATGCATACATAGACACACACAAGCAAACACACAAATGGACATATGAATGCACAGACATACAAATGAACACTTATATATATGCATACACAAATGTACACGAACACACACGTGCACATGTAGGCACACATAAATCATCCAAACACATGTACATCAGCACAAAAACTTGCACACACACACACACACACACCCACACACATGCATGCACACATGCACACACATATGGTCATGCACAACCATAGACATGCACATTTCCATCCATAAACACACACTTAGATGCACACACACACACAACCATACATATGCCACACAAACATGCATGTACCCACATAGATGCATGCATAAACATATGAACACATGCATACAGCACCCACACAACTACATGCATAAGCTCACAAACATGCTCACATAGATACACATCCATGCACACACACACACACACACACACACACACATATATTTATGCACAAAAACACACCCACATATGCTTGCATGCAGACACACAAACACACCAACATCTGCATATGCATAAGCACACACACACACACATGCACCCACACATACATCCATAGACTCATACGTAGACACACATGCATACACAAATACACACATACCAATGCACACGCACATACATACATACATATACAAACATGAACACATATACATGCATGAGCATTCACAAAAACACATGGTTACACACACCTACACACACACAGCTACACACATGCATGCATCCATGCACACACACATGCACACATAAATACATGCATAAGTGCATAGACACACATGTATACGATCACACACACACAGAAAGGTGCACACACATGCCAATGCACATGCATGCACACACATGTGTGAGCACACACGCCCACAGCCTAACAAACACACACAAGCACACATACACACATGCACACACACTTGCATGCATGCACACAAGCATACATGCACCCTACTACACATACACACATTCACACAAGTTTGCATGCATACCCACACATCTATATACACTCAAACATTTATGCACACACAAACATATGTACAAACACATGCATAAACATGCACACAAACACACATTCATATTGACACACATGAAAAATACTCACGCACATGCACAAACACACTTATACACATGCAAGCATTCACATACATATGCTCAAACATGTGCTCATGCATACACATACATACACATGCACAAGCATACATAGCCATACACCAACAAGATGCATGCATGTGTGTGTGCACATGCACATACACACAGATACACACAAACACACCCTCACACACACAGATACACACACATGAATACACTTGCACACATGCACACAAACCCACACAAATAAACACACACATGTTCATACATGCACATACACATGCATAAGCATGCGCACACATGTCTGCATACAGACAAACATTGATAGACATGCACAAAAAGACAAGCACACATATGCAAGCATTCATAGAAGCATATTTATGCACACATACCTACAACACATATGTGTAGACACACAAATGTATGCACACACAAACATAAATGGACACAAACACACACGTACACACATACACTTGTATATGCATGCACACAATGCACATGAACACATGTACACTCATACACACACATGCATATAGACACACCCATGTATGCATGCACATACACATACATAGATGTACCCATGCAAGCACATGCATACACACTAAAATGAAGCACCGTGCTTGCACAAACACGCATGCTCACAGGCTTGCACATACACATGTACACGAGCACACACACACATACACACGCAAACAAGCTAGTACACACACACAAACACATATGCTTACCCACATGCATAACCCAAACCCATGCATAAACTCCCCTCTCACACATAAGAACACATGTGTGCACACATGCATAGCCAGACACACCTACACACACATAACCATATGCACAAACACACTTATATGCATACACGTATGATCACACACACATACACACTTACACATGCATACACACATGCACACATATATGTGTACACATACATACAGACACATATAAGGGCACACAGATGTACATTCACACACACATGCACATGATGCACACGTAAATAGACATGTACACTTGGGAATACATATACATGTAAATACACACACATGCACATATATAAATACACATAGACTCACCCACACACACATGTACACATCAATACACATATGTGTGCATAAGCACACACTTGTATACATACATTAATGCACGCACACACATGCCTATGCATAATCACATACATGCATGCCCATTTACAGACACAATCACTCACATGCACACACATGCCCAACCACACATGCATGCACCCATGTAGGCACATGCATAATCATATGAACACACATGCACAAGCTAATAGACATGCATACACATATACACATGCATACACACATAAATGCACATGCATCGACATTGACATGCACAAATGTAGACACAAACCCTCAAAAAGGCATACACACACATAAACACGCACACACTTGAATGCACACACACATACACATGCGCAAGCATGCAAACACATACGTGCACATATGTACACACATGTACACAAACACACAAATGCACCCAAACATGCACGCACATGCACATGTGCACATTCATGCACACAATCACAACACATGCATGCATGCTTATACACACACATACACAAGAATGAATGTAAGCATAAACACACGATTCTACTTGTACACATAGACACACATGCACACATGCATCCTCACTTGCAAACATGCACACACACACATAGACTCATGGGCACAAACACCTATACACAAACAAACATGCACATACAAATGCATAGACACACACATGCACACACTCATACACATGTACACACAAAAGCACATTCAAATAGACATGCACACACTTGCATATTTTCACATACACATTCACACACACATACACATGAACACATTACACACACATGCACATGCACACACAAAAACATAAGTAGTTATGCACACATACCCACACACACACAGCATGTATAGACAAACACATATGCAAACACACATATACATGCATGCACACATAAACACATGCATAGAAGTACAAACTCAAACACATACACGATCACACACAAGCATACATAGGTGCACACACAACAAATGCAATGAAGGCACACACACTACCACAACAAAACATGCACACAAACAAGCACATATACACACATCCACACACACTAGTATGCATGCACATGCACGCATGTGTGCACACATGTTGACATGCACACTTCTACACACACAATCACACAATTGTGCATGCAGACACACACACATACATCACACATCTATATGAATTCAAACACATGTACACACACATGCACTTACACAAATACACCACACATGCACAAACAAAAACATATGTGTGTGTATGTTGAAAGACATGCTTGAACGCATGCTCAAGCACACACATACACATATAGGCATAAACATGCACACATGAATGCATACATGCACATGCATAAGCACATGCATACACACACACACATATGCACATGTAAACTTGCAAGCACTTATAGCTAAACATACACATAGTTATACACACATACACAAATAAACACAAACAAGGATAACTCACAAATGTGTATACTTACACACACACATGCACATATGCACATGCATGAACACACATAGACACCAACAAAAACACATGTGCATGCACACCTACATTCAAACACATACAAAAACACATGTGCACACACCAACACACATGCATTCCCAAGAAACACACATGCATTTGCACACACCCACTTATGCATGCATAGGAACACATAAATACTAACACACACATGCACATGGATGCACACCCACATGCACAAACACACACGCACAAGCATGCATACACACTCACACGCACACATTCATGTATAAAAACACACGCATACACACAAATGTAATAATACACAAACACATGCCCACAAACAAGAATACACACACAAACACACCCACATTCACACTTGCTCACACAAATGTACAAACAAATAAATACACACATACATACACACATCCACACACACTAAAATGAATGCTTGTGCATACACACATGCACATGTGCAAATGAACACACACATACTCGCACACATAAATATGTGCAGACAAACACACAAATCTACACACATATACATATATGCACATAGGTATGCATGCACAAATAGACACACATATATAGATACATGCATACACAAGTGCACACACACATACATGCACACCTACAAAGACATGCATGTAGATGCCCATGCATATAAACAAATGTACAAACATACAAATGCTCACACATAGACACACAAATGTGCACAAATGCACACAAATGCAAACACACACCCACCAATACTTGCACATATGCAAATGTGCACATACATCCATAGTCACACATGCAGGCATATACATGGTCCACATATGCACATATGCTCATGCACACACACATGTAAATATGCACGTACAATAAAATAAGCATAAGTACACATAAACAAACATTCACACATGTTCTCATGCACACACACATACACATGCACACAAAGACATGCATAATCACACATTCACATATGCAAATGACACACACACACCAGTCACATGCACATAATCACACATGTGCACACATGCATACATCACACACATCCACTTACACACACATGCGTGTGCACAGTCACACGTACAAGTAATGCACATACACACATATATTCATACAGTTATGCACTCATAAGCATGCACACACACACACACATGCATGCACGAGTGTACACACCATCATAAATGCACACAGGCACACCTACACATGTGCACATCCACAGTTGCATATATGCATGCACACAAAAATGTCCACATAGGCACACATATGCAAACACAAATGCACACATAATCATATACACACAACTGCACACACACACACATGCACACATGTAAGCATGCATGCATAATGGCACACATGCACCCGACATAACCACACAAACAAACGAACGTAGACACAAAGGTGCTTATGTACACACACAAATGAATGCACATAAACACCCACATGAAAGCACATAAATGAACAACACACATGTGTGAACGAGCACATGTGCCCACGCACACATATTCGTAGATGCACACACACCATATATAAACATACCCACCACATAAATGCATGCATGCACAAAAACACATGCACACACATGCATAGACACATAAACTCACATGCACACACATACATGCACACAAAGATGAGCACAAACATTCATGTACTCACATACATGCAAGTGCACACACACACACAAATTCATATGCATAGATACACCCATAAGCAAACATATGCTCGCACACTAGCACATAATGAAGTACTCTCACACAAATGTAGACACATGCATGATCACACAAGTGCACACATACACTCACTTGCACATAAATACCAATCATGCACACACACACACACACACATGTTCCAGAATGCACAGGCATGCATGCACGCACACACATATATGAAGATGCACAAACACCCCAAATACATCTACACATATGACACGCACACATGTATTTGTGTATATATATAAACATTTTTGTTGATACACACACACATGATTGCACATACATGATTGCACACTTATGCACACACATGCAAGCCCACACACAGATACACACACATACACATGCATAAGCACACGCAAATGCATGTACACATGCATAGCTATAGTAGCATACACACATGTATACACACGCACAAACACATATCTACACACATAGGGATACACATGCGCATGTATAGCGACACACATGCAAATACAAACAAAAGCACATAGCCACAAATGCATTGTATTGTTCACCCCTACTCATGGTGTTTTATTTAAAGATAACAAATCTTGAATATTTCTAATAAATTTGTTGAAGTACATTTTCAAATTTTAGGTAGATGATACTTGTAGTCATGGTGGAACTAAAAGAAGAAGATGCACAAATATTAAATCTTGTGAAGATCATCTTCGTTGGAGTGGTAAACCACCAGGAGATATATTTTAAATTTCCATTTTAAGTATTTTGATTTTACTTTCATTTGGATGTTAAGTTTGATTGAAAGTTTTGTTATAAGAATCATAAAAACAATTCAAATTAATTTTATAATATTATTTAGGTTTCCAATATTTTTGTTCCATCCTCTTTGATTATATTGACCATCATTTTATCTTAATAATATTTTTGAAATCATTAATTAATCTATTATAAAAAATGTGCTAATAATATTAATTAATTAATGAAAAATTTAATAAAAACCGAGCTCATATAAGAAATTAAAACCTGAACCAACTGATTTGGTACAGTGAACCATTATAGTTCAACGATAACAAATTTTAAATGATGTTTGATACACGAAAAGCTTTCCTTAATAAATCCCAAAACATTGTATTTTGGATCAGGACATCAATTCCACTTTCATGAATCAAATAAGTGTATGTAGCTGGTTGCATGGGTGATTAATTCCTAAACTTAGCAAGGGATAGTCAACTTAGTTATTCAGCTGTGTATAAAGGTTACAAAAATCTTTATAAGGAGAAAATAGTAGAAGAAATGTGTAATGTGGGACTAAAAACACAAACATTTTTTCCATGATGAACTCCAAATTATAAGAGTAATGTGAACCATGCAATAGTGCATTTTGCGATCAAAACATCATCGTCGTATCACATTTTTCAAAGGCGTTAATTCTATCAACCATCCAATTGCTCAATTTCGAGATTACACGATCCAAATTTCAGCTGCACAAAAATTTAAATCCTACCATTAAATTGTAATTCAGATCTAACAACTAAGATCAATTTAATATTTCTAAAGGCTTGGATTTGATTGCATCTGTCCAATCATGAAGTTCTCATGATCAAACGGCTCCTACAAAACTTCTATTTTAACCATTATTTTGAAAGGTTGGACATTTTTTTAATAATATACTAATTAAAATATTACAAAATTATAAAAATTATAAAGACTAAATTAAGTGTTTGGTAAGTACTTTTAATTATTTCAAATTACCTATAAATAATAGAATTTTGCATAAAATTAAACGAAAAAACTTTTATGTGATAGGAAAATTTTCAAACATGAATATTTAAGCTGTTAGTAACCCATTCCCATTTTGTCACTTTCACATGCTTATGTGTCATTCACTTGTTGAAATTATTTTGTCTCAAATTATCTAAGTAATTAATTTCTTCATTCTTAATTAAGTTAATCAAAATACTTTTATCTCTTTAATCATGTCATCAAGCATAAGATTTTGTTTGTATTAATTTTTATTTTATGTCACTCTAGGTTTTTCTTTTATTATCATTTGATAAAAGGCCATTGTAGCTTATCGTGTTCATTTCATTATAGGGTCATTATACCCTATCTTGGTTTTTTATTTGTTATGAGGGTTTAAACTTTCCATTTTTTGGCAAAAGGCATATATTATGTTTGTTTTTGCTTAGTTTTGTTGGGGGTGGATGTAGGCTTGTTTTATAAGTCAAACTACCTAAAAATTTATTGAATACATTTTTAATTATTGTTGATTTTCTAATTACATAAATTTTAAAGAACTTACTATTTTTTACAATAAAATAAAATTTTATTGGAAATCACTCTTATATATTTGTTTAATCTTATTAAAAATTATTTTAAATATTTTCTTAAAGTAGCTTTTAAGAAATTAAAATTTTATTCTTAGAACTTCCCTTCCCCCCCCCCCCTCCCTCTTACTAAAAGAAATTCTCAGGGAAGATCCATGCCTCATTAAGAACGTAAAAGAAGAATATAGTTAATATCTAGGTGATTATGAGAAAATTAGACAAAATGCAAATATTCATTTAAAGAATATGAAAAAAGCTAATGATGATTTAAAACAAAAATTGAATTAATAAGAATCATTATTTAAGAATTTAGTGATTTTAAATCTATGCACTCTACTTGCTCAATATAACATACAATACTAATTAATACACAAGTTTTTACTACAAATGCTAGAATATGTCATATCCATATGCACATTGACATTTTACATGGTTTTAATCATAAGCACATATGCCACTATTGCATATAACCTAAACATGCTTCACATGCATGTAGGATTAAAGCAAATACCCATTTGAAATTTCCTACTTTTGCATGGATAATAAAAGCAACTAGTAGCCCAATTACACAAAAATAAGTTGAACCAAAAATAGTTTGGATTCTCAAATTTGATAATTAAAAATAAAACATTATGAGTGTAAAATCTGATAAATAAATTTCAAAAAAAATAGGAATAAATATATTTGGAAAATAAATAACATTTGAGCAAAAACATCTAAAAGATTTAAATAAACAAAATTAAAAAACATAGTTGAAAATATCTTAAAACTTTAACATTGATTTAGGATCATCCTAAAGTCCAAGTTTATGTGAAACTTTGATTGATTTTAGAATTAATCTTTTGTAGTAAATTTAAAATCAATAGTAATATATTATGTTTTGGATAACAATTATAGAAACCTAATTAAATAAATTTTAAAGAAAATGAAGAAGTAGTCTCCTAGACCATTGGATAAAATTATAATTAAAACAAAATATTTGCTTAAAATGTTTATTAAATGATGAATTGTTTGATAATTTAATAAAATCTTAAGGTTATCAATAATTAATAAAATTTAGATTGTTTCACTTCGAGTGATAACAGAAAGGGTGAGAGAATAGAAACTGAAAAGATAAACATAAAATAAAGGGGACATTAATATACTCATGACATACATATAGAGGAAGTTTATTTTTAATTATTTTGCATATTCTTTTACAAATGATTATGTTTTTATAAATTTCATTATAGGTTTTTTATCATCAAAAAGAGGAGATTATTATATTGTTTACCCTAAACTATGGTACTTTGTTTATTGACAACAAACCCTAAACATTTGCAATGAATTTGTTTTAAGTGAACTAAATACTCATATTTGTGGCAAAACTAAAAGATGTGTAAATGTTAGATCTTATTAAGATTATCTTCGTTGGAGTGATAAACCACCAATAGATGCATTTCAAATTTAATTTTAGGTATTTTGACCAGAATGTTATGCTTGATTAAAATATTTTTATAAGATACATAAAATAAATTCGAATTAATCTTAAAACAATATTTGGGTTTCCAATATTTTTTATCCATCCTCTTTGATTATCTTGACCATCATTTTTTCTTAATAATATTTTTAAAATCCTTAATTAATCTATTACAAAAAAATAATATTAATAATATTAATTAATCATTTAAAATTTTAATAACAAAAAATAACCCATTCATACATGTAATTAACACCATAACCAATCGGGTCGCTATAATGAACCACTATGGTTTAATGATAACTAACCCTTGATAGGGTTTAGTACACCAAACATTCTCCATAATCAATCCCAAAACTTTGCATTTTGGATCGAGTCATCAATCTTGCTTTCGTAGATCAAATAGAGTATATCATGCTAGTTCCATAGGTGATTAATTCCATAACTTAGTAAGGGGTAGCAAACTCAGTTATTCGACTGTGTATAAAGGTTATGAAAATCTTTATAAGGAGAAAATGGCAGAACAAATGTGTAATGTAGGACTAAAAGCCAAACTTTTTTTGCACGATGAACTCTCAAGTTGCGACTGTAATGTGAAACATTCAATCATGAATCTTGCAATCAAATGATCCTTGTCGTATTGTTTTTTTTCAAAAGGAATAATTCTATCAATCAACTAATTGCATAATTTTGATATTGCAAGGTCAAAATTTCATCTGCTCAAAAACGTAAATCCTGTCATCAGATCACAATTAAGATCTCACGGCCTAGATCAATTTTCTATATCTAAAGATGTGAATTTGATTGCATCAGTCTGATTATGTAGTTTTTGTGATCAAATGATCCTAGAGCATTATGATCAAACGGCTCCTACCCAACGGCTATTTTAGCTATTATTTTGAGCTGTTGGAAATTCTTTTACAAATTTCCTCGTTAAAATATTATGAAAGATACAAAAATTGCAACGACGAAATTGAGTATTTCGTTAGTGCTTTTAGCTATTACAAATTGCCAATAAATAAGAGATTTTTGTACAAAATTAAATGGAGAAATTTTTATGTGATAAAAAACTTTCATGCAAGAATACTCAAGACATTAGCAATTGTTCCCACTTTGTTGCTTCCACATGCTGCTACATCATTCACTCGTTAAAAAATTGTTGTCTCAAATCAACTAAATAATCAATTTCTTTATTCTTAATTGATTTAATTAAAATACTTGTGTCTCTTTAATCATTACATCAAGCATAAGATTTTGTTAGCATTAATTTTTATTTTAAGTGCCAATACATTTTTCTTTTATTATCAATTGTTGTAAGATTGTTGTAGCTTGTCTTGTTGATTTCGTTATAAGGCTGTTGTAGCTTGTCTCGATTATTTTTTTGTTATAAGGGTTTAGCTTACCAGTCTTTTGGCAAAATGCTTATATTGTATTTACTTTTGTGGGTGGACTTAGGCTTATATTCTAAGCTGAATCACCTAAAAATTAATTGTGTATATTTTCAATTTTTATTGATTTTTTAATTACACAATTTTTATAATACTTAATATGCTTTAAAATAAAATAAATTTTGTAAAAAAAATAATTTTATATATTTCATAAAACTTATTAAAAATTATTTCAAATATTTTCTTGAAATTGTTTATAAGAAACTAAAATTTTATTCTTAGTAATTCACCCCCCTAAGCTGAACCTCACTTCAATTGATATATTAGTGAGGTCCTTTTCTTCTAAGAAATTGTTCTCAAGGAAGATCCATCGCTCAATTTGATGCACCAACGAGTTTGGGTGAAGGTTCATCTTCAATAGGGTACCACTAGCTTGTGGGAATTATTACCATTATTAGAAAACTATGATGGTTAGTCATTTAAAGTCAATAGATAGAGAAATAAGGGAATTAATGTATGTCTCATTTGATTTTTCCATGAAGAAAAATGTACAAGGTACTTTTGTACACAAAGCTTTTTATGAAATGGATAATAATGAAAAATATAAAGTATAATTAAAAAATAAGAAATAAATATTTGCATTGTGCATTGAATGCTAATAAATTTAATAGAATTATGAATTTAAAAACAACTTATGAAATTGGCACAAATTAGAGGTAACATATGAAGGAACCTTCTTAGTTAAGGAAAATAAAATAAACATGATAATGAATGATAATGAGTTATTTAAGATACTTACAAATGAATACATTAAAAACATTTTTATAAGATTTACTAATATTAATAATGCACTTGCTAATTTGGTAAAGAAAATTTCTATGAATGATTAGGTGAAGAAAATTCTTAGAATTTTGCCCAAAAAATATGAATCATCGACCACTACAATCAGGACAGCAAAAAATATTTCCACAATGACATTAGATGACTTGATGGGCGAGCTTATGAAAAATAAGCTAAAAATGGAGAGGTGAAAAGAAGAAGAATTAGTTGAGAAGAACAACACAAAGGAGTTATAATCAATAGCAATGAAGATGGAGGCAGGCATTTTAGAAGAGAAGAAGAAAGAATTGAAATTAGCTTGGAGTCATTTAGAAGAAACTAGCACAAGTGAAAGGGAAGAAAATTATGAAGGACTACTTTGTATGATGGCTAGAGAAGAAGAGGAAGAAGCGAGTGCATCCTTATGTAAAGAAGAGATAAATTACTCTAAAGAAAAATTGGCAAAATAACTATTTAATGTTTGCAAAAATTCTCAAAATTGGAATAAAAAATTAAAAAAATTAAAATAACATAGTGAATGTCTAGGTCATTAAGAACAACTTAGAGAAAATATTGACATTTATTTAAAGAATATGAAAAAAACCAATGATGATTTAAAAAAAAATTGTGTGAGCATGCATCATTAATTAAGGAATTTAATGATTTTAAATCTTTTCATTCTACAAGCTCAATTTCAAATGTAAAACCAATTAATAGATAAGTTTTTTATTTCAAATGTTGGAAGATCTCATATGTGTATGCATGTTGAGATTTTATATGGTTTTAAACGTATGCTTTTAGTCACTATTGCATGCAACCTGGACATACTTTGCACAAATGTAGGATTAAAACTAATATTCATTCGAAATTTCCTACTTTTGTGTGGATAATAAAAGAAAGTAGTAGCCCTGTTACATAGAAATGTGCTGAATCCAAAATAGTTTTGGTTCTCCAATTCGATAATTAAAATAAAATATTGTGCATGTAAACTTTGATAAATAAATTTCAACAAAAAAGAAGTGTAAACATATTTAAAGAAATAAATAACCTTTGAGAAATTAAGTTTAAAAGATTTAAATGAAATAAATAAAAAATATTGTTGAAGAAAATCATAAAACTTTAAAACTGATTTAGTATCATCCTAAGTACAAGTTGTTTGTGAAACATTGATTTATTTTAGAATTAAACTTTTGTAGTAAATTTTTAATCAAATATTAATATATTATGTTTTGGATAATAGTTATTCGAAAATAATAAATTAATTTGAAAGAAATTGAACGTGTTGACTCCTAAACCATTAGATAATACTATAATTAAAAAATATATATTTTTTAAATAATTTATTAACTAACCAATTTGTTGATAATTTAATCAAATCTTAAGGTTATAAATAATTTATAAAATTTAGATTATTTCCCTTTCAGTGATAATAAAAATGGGGGAGATAATAAAAATGGGGGAGAGAATAAAAATACAAATGATAAACTAAAATTAAGGGGGAGCATTAATCTAGTCATGACATACATACAGGGAGAGTTTATCTTTAATTATTTTGTATATTCTTTTCAAAATAGTTTATGTTTTTATTAATTTTATTATAAGTTTTGTTATCATCGAAAGAGAGATTATTGTATTATTGACCCCTAGCTATGATACATTGTTTGTTGATAATAAATCTTAAACATTTATATTGAATATTTTTAAGCAAAGTTTAAGATTTTAAGTTTCTCATACTCAGATCCATGAGACAAGTAAAAGAGCAAGATGTGAAAATATGAAATCCTATGAAGATCATCTTGGTGGAGTGGCAAACTACCAAGAGATGCAATCCAAATTTAACTTTAGGTATTTCATTTTAACTTTGATTAGAATGTTAAGCTTGAATAAAATATTTTTTATAAGATACATAAATTAAATTCAAATTAATCTTAAAATAATAAAATTTCAAATATTTTTGATCCATCATAATTGATTATTTTGACCATCATTATTTCTTAATAATATTTTTGAAATCTTTAATTAATTTATTATAAAAAAAGTTTTAATAATATTAATTAATTAGTAGAAACTTTAATCATAAAAAATAACATGTTCATGTAAGTAATTAATGCTTAAACCAATCGGTGGGTCACTATAATGAAGCGCTATGATTAAGGGGTAACTAATTCTAAATGGGGTTTGGTATACCAAACACTTTCCATAAGCAATCCCAAAAAATTGCATTTTTTATCAAGTCATCAATCCAAAAAAGTATATGTAACTGGTTGCACAGATGATTAATTCTTGAACTTAGCAAAGGGCAGCCAACCCACTTATTCAATAGTGTATAAAGATTACTGAAATCTTTATACAGAGAAAACAACAGAGCAAATGTGCAATGTGAGACTAAAAACACTAACATTTTCTACACGATTAACTCAAGAATTACTAGAGTAATGTGAATCATTTGATCTTGCATTTTGATAAAAAAAATCACCATCATATCATATTTTTCAAAAGCAGTATTTCTATCAACCATCCGATTATGTAATTTCAAGATCACATGGTCAAAATTTTATCCACTCGAAAGATAAATCCTATCATCAGATTGCAATTCAAATCTAATTGCCTAGATCAATTTCATATTTCTAAAGACATAGATCTAACTGCATTTGTGTAATCACACAATTTTTTCAATCGAACTTTCCCGAAGTGTTTCGACATAACGGCTCTTGTGCAATGACAATTTTAGTCGTTAGAGTTTTTTTTGTTAATTTTTTAATTAAAATACTTGGAAATTGTAATGACTAAATTGAGTGTTTGGTGAGTACTTTTAGCCACTACATATTGCCTAGAAATAAAAGACTTTTGCATGAAATTATATGGAGAAATTTTTATGTGATAAAAAAATTTTATGCAAGAATATTCAAGCCATTAGCAGCTTGTTCCCATTTCGTCATTTCCACACACTGATGCGTCATTAACTCATTGGAGTTCTTTTCTATCACAAATCAGCTGAATAATCAATTTATTTGTTCTTATTAGATTTAATCAAAATACTTGTGTCTTTTTAATCATTTCATCAAGCATAATATTTTGTTATTATTTATTTCGATTTTATGACACTGAATGTTTTTCTTTTATTATCATTTGTTATAAGGCCATTGCAACCTATCTTATTGATTTCATTATAAAACCATTATAGCCGGTCTTAGTTGTTTATTTATTGGGAGTGTTTAACCTACTTGTTTTTTGGCAAAATGCTTATATCGTGTTTGTTTTGTTTGGTTTTTGTTGGGGTGGACACAGACTTATTTTATAAGCCGAATTAATTAAAAAATGATTTTGTACATTTTTAATAATTATCGGTTTTTTAATTACATAATTTTTATTAAACTTAATATGTTTTTAAAAAAAATTAAAATTTGTAAAAAAATCAACTTTATATATTTTTTAAACCATATTAAAAATTATTTTAAATATTTTCTTAAAATATTTTGTAAGAAACTAAAATTTTATTTTTAATCATTCACTCCCCCCTTTTGCTAAACCTCACTTCAACATACTCACACACATATTCGCACACGTGTCGCCACACACAATGACACACATGCACACATACACACATGGGTGCATGCATGCATGCACGCATGAATAACAAACCAAATACACATGCTCGCACACGCGTGCACACACCCAAACACATCCATAAGCACATGTGAACATGCACACACACATACACATATGCACATGCATCCACACACACACATACAACCACACAACCATGCAAGCACATTCACATGCATGCCGCAATGAAAACATGCACACAACCACGCACCCACATGCGCACACACATGCATACACACATGCAAAAACACTCAAATGCATCGTCATGCACACAAACGCATGCACACACACAACCACACATATTTACATAAACACATGCATAGACATGCTCACACGCACACACAAATGCATGCACATGCTCGCACATATGCATGTACTCACACAGACGTGCAGATGTATAGACACACACACATAGGCACACAAGCACACACACACACATGTAATTGAGCACTCATAAACAAGCCTTCATGCTCACATACACACCGACACACACACACATGTGAATACACACACACATATATGCATGCATGCACAAACACACACACACACACATTAACTCTCGCACACACACACAAATGCACACAAATGCTTACACACTGGCACATACTTGCACACTTTCACACATGCTACTACACATGCATAAACATTCTCATGCATGCACATGCACTCATGAACAAGCAAGGCACCTAAAAACATAACAACACATATACACAAGCCTACACACATGCACATAAATGCACACACTTGCACATGAATAATCACTCACACAAATACACATACACACACACACAAGCTACGCACACACACATGCATGCACATGCACACACACACAAACAAACATGGACACATACAAATACATCTACATACACGTGCATGAACACATACATGAACATGCACACAAATATACACAAACATACAAATACTCACACAGGCATGCACAGACACATACACACGTGCATGCGTGCACGTAGACACAGTCATACTCATATACTCACACACATGCACTCATACATATGTATGCAAATGTGCATATGCACATGCACACTCACACACAAAAATATGCACAAGCTTGCACATGCACACATACTTAATCATATACATGCAAGTACACAAACACATACTAGTTCATGTATATGCAAACACACCCTCATACATGCACTTGTACACATATGCCAAAAAACATGCACAAACACACACATGCACACACAAGCATACAAACACACACACAAAACCACAAAAGCACACATGTGCACACACACACACATACATATACAAGCACTCATACAACACACACATGTGGACACCCATGCACACAAATGCAAACGTGCATGCATGCACATTCACACAAGCATATGAACCTGTATAGATAAACACACATGCATGCACACACAAGCTCTCACACATGCACACATACATGTGCACACACACACACACATAAGTACAAGCACATATATGCACACACTCATACACACATGTGCACGCACACACATGTGCATGCACAAACATGTGAGGACACACATACAAAAGCTTTTACACACATGCAAAAACACACATGTAGAAATACATGCACACATATGCACATCAAGACATAATAGGACACACACACACACACACAAACTCATACACACATGTGCTCATGCACATGCCCACTTGCATGTGCATGCATGCATGTAAAAACACACAAGCATGCACACAAAAACAAACACTTATGCACTAGCACTCACACACACACCCACACACCAATGCACAAAGATGCTTATGCTCACACACATACACACACACATGTGAATACACATGCATGCACACACACACACACTCACAGAGACAAACACATGCATACATTCATGCACACATATGCAAACTCATATGAACACATGCATGTGTGGATAACCTGCATACACATGCATACCCTTACTCATGCCCACACTCAAGCGCACATGCATGCACATCCATAAACACAAGCACCCCTAGGTACACTTATATTCATGCGAACATACACACATTTACACACACATACACATACACTTACACACACTTGCATACACTCATACAAGCACACCTATGTATACACACACCTATATATGCAAACACACACACGAACACATAGAGGCACATGCACATACACACCCAGGTACACATAGGCATGCACTTGCATAAACACACACACAATCATGTGCATGTACAAAGACAACCACATGCACACAAACACACCCACACATACATGCATGCATTAGCACACAAAGACGTACATACACACATGCATGTGCACATACACACACATAAACACTTACCAGCATGTACACACACGCACACAAACACACATACACACAAATAACCCCACATACACACATGCACACATGCACAAACATGCACACACATCGAAGCACCAACATCCTCACACAAGCATACTTGCACACACAGACATACACGCACACATATGCACACACACATACATACACTCACTCACATGCACAAAAACTCGCACACACACACACACAAACATGTAGACATACACACATGCACACTCATATGCACAGATAATCACACACACATGCAGGAACATATGTACACACATAGACACACACACACACACTCACACATGCACACACATATACATGCACATACATATACATGCACACTCAACATTTGTGCATTAACATACATGCACACATGCTCTCATGCTAAAATAGACACAAATAATTGTCTACAGATGCACTTACACACACACACTCATTTGTACAAGCATGCACATACACACGTAGGCACACACACATGCATATACATATAGAGACATGTATAATGACAAAAATGCATATGCTTACATGCACATGTAGGCAAGCACACACATACCTACACACTCACACATGTGCCCATGTGCACAAACACCCACAGACACACGTACATAAACATAAACACCCACACACAATCACACACAATAACACACACACACATGCACCCACACACACATGTGCGCACATGCACGTGTGCACACACAGAAATGTATGCAGATGCACACACACATGCACACTCATATGAATACACACACTCCTACACACATGCATGCACAGAAGCATACATATGCAGATGCACACAAAGCTACAAAGAGATAAAAATCTAGATGTCCATATACACTAACATGCACACATGCATTATGCATGCAGATACACACACACACACATGTACACACGCATAAGCATGTAAGAAAACAAGCATGGATGAACAAAAACATGCACAAACAAAAATATGCACAAACACAAACACACACGCTATGGAACACACACAAAAATGCACATGAACACGCATTGAAAAGCACAAACATAGGGACATATAACGGCACACAACTACATAATGATAGACACACATGCACATGCGCACACATGCATACACAAATGCCCAAACACATACGTATGCACACATATACCTGTGCACACACTTATGTTTGCAAACAAAACACACACATCCATGCTCACACCTACACACACACATTCACACACATGTGCCTACACACAAACACATGCATGCACACACACACACACATATATATAAGCACACACACCTGCACCCACAAATACACTCAAGCACACACATGCACGTGCCCACAAACATGCTCACATGCATAAAATCACTTACACACAAACACATGAGCTCACACATACATTTACATGCATGCACACACATATTTGCTTACACCACACACAAACACAAACACATGTAGACAGGTATGCACACACATGCATAAGCTAACA
Organism: Vanilla planifolia; assembly: GCA_023846275.1. NCBI lineage: Eukaryota > Viridiplantae > Streptophyta > Magnoliopsida > Asparagales > Orchidaceae > Vanilla > Vanilla planifolia. The sequence continues at coordinate 861,702 of JAIUJO010000055.1, read as the reverse complement.
CACATGCACATGCATATGTGTACACAGACACACAACAAGCATACATGCACACATGTAAACACACACACACATGCTCTTGCACATAGACACACCCACTCATATACACATGTGTGTGCATGCATATTCAAAGAGATGCATATACACAAGGACACACATTTGTCCATACAGGAAGACACACACAAACAAATACACATGCATGTGCATAGCTTGTAGACACACCTACACTCACACACATACGCACACACACACGTGTGCATAACACACATGCACAAACACACATACACATGCACCTACATGCACACAAAAACAAAAACCACCCTCTAGCATTGACACACATGAAAACATGTGCTCGTATGCACAAAAACACATGCACACACACATGTACATACACGAGCACATAACCACACACACACAAATGTACATAGAGATAAGTGTACACACCCACACACACTTGTGTGCTCATACACACACACACACTTACAAACGAACACGTGTGACTACATACACACACGCAACAAAACACTACCAACATACACACACACATAAACACATGCATACAAATGCATACACATACAAACTCATGCATGTGCATGCTCAAACACAGATGCATACTCACTTGCACTCAATGTAGATAGTACACATGCAAAAATGTACACACATGGCCACACACACCCACACATATTTGTATCATACACATGCATCAACTATTACACAAATGCATGCACACACACATGAACATTCTCAAACAAGCACAAGTTCACAAACACAGAAGTCACATGCACACACACACACATGCACACAATTATGAAGAAACATGCACATGCACATGCATAAGAATGTGCACACATGCACACATGGACACACAACAGACAAACATGCACACATAAATGCAAGTGCAAGCACACACACCCATGCCCAAGAGCACATTGGTGCACACAACCACACGAACACACGCACGAATATATATACATTTACATAGGCATGCATGTACACACCCACAAACATACTCATGCACATACATGCATGGAAACATAGATATACACAGACACACACACACATGTTGACATGCACACACACACCCACATGTAGAAACATTCACATGCTTACTCAAAAACACATGCATATGCATAGGTACACACATGAATGCACACAAACACCTACACGAATGCATGCACATTCATATACACAACACACACATGTAAACATAAAAAATAGAGTTTCACATGCACACATACATATGCACTCAGGCACACCAACACCAGTTTGCATGCACACATACATTCACACACACACAAACACAACCTTGCTCGCACACCCACACATGTACACACACATGTGCATGTGTACAGAGACAAACATGTGCCCAAACACAAGCATATACGCATGCACATGCACAAGCAAATATGAATGCACACACACACACACATGCATGCACACACACATCCATAAATATGCACACACACACAAACACACACGCACACATGCACATGTACATGGGCACATGTGAATCAATGCACACACATGTGTGTGTCCCCATGCACACATTGCAATTTTCATGCACAATCACACAGACATGCTTACGTATATCCACACATGTGCACACACTCAAATGAACGTGCAAAGGCACAGAACCGTATAGATACATGTAGATAAAGACACATGCACTCACACATTCACATGCACACATATGCACAGACACATGCACTTCGATGCACAAATGCACAACACACATATGCACACACTCTCACACACATAGTACATGCATACACACACACACTCACACATGCAAAAATACACTTGCACATACTCACACACGTGCACAAACATACAAACACATACACATGCATGAGCTTAAACAGAAACACACATGTGTACATGCTTACACACATACACACACAGACATCCACAAAGACAAAGACACCTACACAAACACTTACACACACATGTGTCAACGCATACAAATGCACACATGCATTATAACACTTATAGACATACACAAAAACATATAAGTAGACATGAACAAACACACATGCATGCACAGACACTTGCATGTACACATAGATGCACACTAAAATTTGCACACACCTACAAACATAGGCATGCACACATTCACACACATGCAGACACACACATGTATGCATAGTTAGAAGTGCACACACATGCACACATACATATACCAACCTACACTCCCACATGCATTTACACAAATGCATACACACATTTACATACACACAAGCACACAACCATAAACATAAGCACCCACACACAAACACAAATGCAAAAGTGCAGTCAAACACACGCACACCCATTCACACTCCTATGGACATAGATTCCCAAATATGCATGCACACACACAAACATGTACACAAGAATGTACAAGCACACAAATGCACACATAGACTAACACACCCATGCACAAATAAGTACATATGTACACACCCACCCACACGTGCATGCACATGTAATCTCAGATGCAAAAATGCACATACACAAGCACACACATATTAGCACATGTGCATGCATCCGCATACACCACAAATAAGCATAGACATGCATGCAAACCTAGACACACATGCACACCCACACCAATACACATGCACACACATACACACATGCACACACACACACACATAAACACCCCAATGTGTGCACACAAACACACATAAGACTACACACATGGTGCGTACATGGGCAAAAACATGCACACAAAGACACATACATATACATGCACACACATAGCACCACCTACCAACATGCATGCATGCACAAGCATACATAAACATACATTATTACACACACACATCACACACACACGTGTGTAGCCACACAAACACACACACAAGAACACACATGTACACATGTATACTTACACACATGTACACCCACAAACACCCACACACAAATGCAAGCACACACCCACCCATATAGAAACACACATTTATGCATAGATGAAAATGCACTTATGCAAAGACAAACAAGCATGGAGGCACACACATGCACTGCACATGCATGCTCACCAACACACAAATGATAACATATGAACAAACTCACACACACACATGCCTACATATATGTACCCATGCATGTATACAAATGTACACACACACACACAAACATGCACACACAGAAATATGCACACATGCACACACATGCTCATACACCTACATGCACACATGCCCATGAGTAGGCCCACACTCATGCATATATGCAAACACAAATTCACACACATCCAACTACACATGTAGACACAAAAAGACATGCACACAAACACACATGAACACATAGATACAGATGCATGTACCCACACACTCATAAACATGCACACATATACACATACATATACAAAGACACAAATACTCACATGCACCCACACAAATGCACACATATGCACTTGAGCACACATGCACATGCACACTCACACTCATGCAAACTCACATGTATATGCTCATAGACATGAACACACATGTGCACATAGACATGCACATGCATGCAACCCACATACACATGCATAATCATGTGCATAAACAAATTCACACACATGAGTGTACATGCACATACATAAATAGGCACCCACACACACAGATGCATGCACACATGCTTAAGCTTGCACACAAACATACTTTAATGCACACACACATATGCACATAAGCAAACACATACACACACACACATAAACATATAGATGCATACATACACATGCATCCATGAATAAACACATAAATATACATGTGCATGCATACACACATATAGAAACACATATGAAAATGCATACATGTGTAGATACTCATGCATATGCACACACACATATAAACAAACAAATGCATGCACGCATATAAACCCACATGCACACATAAACACGCATGCACACACATGAGCAAGCTCACCCACATGCACACAAACATGCATGTCTGTAGACATGCACATACACACACACATGTGCACACACACTAGTACAAACACACACAAATGCACACACATGAACACAGGTATAAGATAGAGAGGCACACGCACCCACACAAGCATACACATGTACACACACATACATCACACACACACATATACACAAATGCATACACATGTACAAATAAACATATATATACAAGAACACACACATGTACACACACATACACATGCACAGACACACTCGTAATCCCATATACACACACACAAAAAAATATGTACAAGCACTCACAGCCATACATGCACTCGCACATGCACGTACACATGCATACATGCACACACATGCACACTTCTACACGCAAAGACATGTGCACACACACATTCACTCATAGACACATCCATATTCACACACACATGCATGCATGCATATAAACACACACATGCACATAACACACACTCTCTCATACGTGCATGCACACACACACTCTCATATGTGCATGTACACACACACACACATTAACACTCATGTGCACACATACTCACACACACATACATGCACAGGCATGCACACAAACACAAGAATGCATGCACACAAGCACACATGTACTTGTCCATACACACACAAGCACACTTACAAATATACATGCATACACACACATACACACACACACACACCGACACACCCCACAAACACATGCAAAAATGTACAAACATAGTAATGTTAAAATGCAAAAATGTACAAAAACACACACATGCATACATACATAAATATGCATACACACACATGCACCCACGCACAAACATGTACATGCACATGAACTCATGCACTCACATACACATAGGGTTGTGCACATGCATGCACACACACATTCTCACAAAAGTGCACAAGCACACATCCACATACACACTCACACATAAGAAGATGCACCACTTGTATGCCCACATTGACAATCACACATGCATAAAGACACACACACACATGCACAAATGCACTAGAATACATAGATGAACACACACAAACACATGCATAACTCAAACATGCACATGCACACACACATGCACACTCTCACACACAAATGCACCCAAACACATAGATGCACACACACACACACACATACACACATATACATACACTCACATAAGTATACACATGCACACACACACACACAAATACACTCACACATAGGCACACATGCACACATACATGCGTATCATACATGCATATATGCACAAATGCACATATGCATAAATGTACACACACACACACAAGCTCACATGTATGCACTAGAACACTCTAAAGCCCACATAAATACACATAGACATGTGATCATGCACTCATACATGCACACACATACTCGCTTGCACACACACATGCACCCACACAAACATATGCACACACACACACATTAGCACACTTGCTCAAATACACTTACACATGCACAAACAAACATCTCTATGGTAGACATATATGTATACATATAGAAACACACACATGAACATAACCACACACAGGCATGCACACACACACACATATGTGCACGCACTCAAATGCACATGCACACAAATGCATGCATGCATACACAGGTGCACCCACACATGCATGACCATGCAAACATATGCATACACATGCACACAAACACACACACAAAAGGCATGCACATGCACACACACACATGCACAACCAGACAAGCATACACAAAAACACACATCTGCATGGAAGTACGCACATGCACATATGCACGCATGCAAACACATATACACACATATACCTAAGAGCACAAATACACAAATGCACACTCACACATACATAAGGACACATAAACATGTGCACGTACATGCACATGCCCACACATACAAATGTGTCTACAAATATGCACACATGCATGCATGTGCCTACACATAAAGACACATACAAACACTCACAGAGACACATATGCATTCACATGCACATGTAAACATACACACAGACATAAACACTTATAATCACTAACGCACAGACACGCATTGGCACACACATATGCACATGCACACATGCATGCATGCACATACATAGACACATACACACACACATCCACTCATACATGAACGTGCACAAATATGCACGAACAAAAGCACACACACCCGTGCACAAATGAACATACACACACATGCACATGCTTGCCTACATACAGACCACACATAGGCATGCACATGCACACCTGCATACAGACACAACCACTCATACTGCACTAGCATACAGACACACAAGCACGATCATGCTAACACACTCACACACAGATGCACATACACATGCATAGACTCACATGCATGGCCAAGAAAACACATGCACTCATGCATATGCATGGAACCATGCATATGCATGGAACCATGCATATGCATGGAACCATGCATATGCACAAAAGTGCACATGCACACATGCATAACCTTACAAACATTATCATGCAATACAAATGCGTAACCATGCACACACGCACATGCATACATACACACACACACTAACCTACACACAAATAAAAAAACACACACATAAGCACATATATGCACACACACGAGCATGAGCATGCACACAAGCACACACGCAGCACACACAATCACATATACTCTTGCACCTACATACACACACACATTTGCATGCATGCACACATGCACTAACACACAAACACACACATGAAGGGACACACACAGGAGCTTGAATGCAAACACATAAATGCACACACATGTGCATGGACTCACGTATACACACAAAGTGACACACACAAGAAACCTCACGTGCACCCACTCACATAGAGATGCATGCACACATGCAAGCAGTCACACCTACACAACCACAAATGTACACATATATGCATGCACTCACACATACACATATGCACAGATGCACACACACATACATGCACTCACAAACAAACACATATATACATGCACACATTCACACTTACATGTGTGGACAGGCACACATGCGCATACACATATCACATCTGCACTATCACACACACTCACACATGTAGACACGTACACACACCCATGCACAAATTCACTTGCATACAAACTCACACACACACACATACACAAATACACACCCATGAATGTACACACACACACACAAAACAAACACATACTCACATGCTTGCAAAACCACAAATACCCGCATGCACACACATGCACATATACACACACATACACATACACAAATGAACACACTCATGCATGCACACATATACACATGCATTGACACATACACAAAAACACATGCACACAAATAAGTACACATACATGTACATGTGCAAGAACGCATGCACATGTAGACACACATGCACAATCAAACATCTGAACACACACACATGAACATACACACAACCACCCATGCACACACATGTCCTTGCATGCACACACACAAAGAAGAACTTATACACATGCACACTCATGCAAACACTCACATGCACCCACACACACGAACACACATACACACACACATATTTGCATGTAAACACACATACACATACATACATAAGTCCACAAACACATAGACATGCACACACATGCAAACCCATAAACACATAAACATGGATGAACACATGCACATGCAGGCAAGCACACACACACACATACCAACATGCATGTGAGCAACAACATATTTGTGCATGCATATACCACAACACACACATATGCACAAACATAAACTCATAAACACACATAAAAATATACACACATATGCACAAGCATACACATGAAATAACACACACAAGCACACATACATGCATACACATACATGCATGTATACTCACACACGTGATGAAGCACACTCATACCCTCATGTACACATAGGCACACACCCACACCGACAGACACACACTCACATGAGTACATACTTATACACACACACACACACACACACACAAAAACGAACATGCATGCATAATCCAGACACATTCACATGCACATGAATGCACACGCATAAGCACACACACGTACACTCGCTCTCTCACCCACCCACACACACACAGGCACACACGCACATGCACAAACACATGTACACACACACACATGCTAACGTACACACACAAGAACAAATCTACATGGACATAGATAGGCAAGCACAAATACAAAAGCACACAAAAATACATGTACATGAACACACATTCACCGACATGCACACACAAAACGACACATGCACATGCACACACCTACAGACATACACTCACACATATCCACAAATATGCTCAGAGACATGCACACACATGCATACATGCACACACGCACACATGCATACACACATAGGTGCACACATGAACACAAACAAGCACACACACAAGTACTTGCATAAACACACATCCTTGCACACACATGCATGCACACACACACACATACATGTGCACATATGCACACATACACACACATATGCATACATCAATGTGTATTCGTACACACAAACAGAGATATGGATGCACAAACATATGCACAAATACACACGCCCAAACATACTTACACTAGGATGCTTAGAAACATACATAGTATGCACACATGTAGTCGCCCCCACATGCACACACATAAGAACACACACATAGGTACATTGATAAACAAACATACACACACACATGTACATGCACCCACATGTAGACATGACACACACCAACATACAAGAAAACATGCACACGCACACATACTCACATGCACCCAGATGCACACACATACACACGAACATGCACATGCATGCAAATACATGAACAAGCACATGCAGAAGAACACAGACATGTACTAAGCTATGCACATGCATCCACATGCACACACACATACATGCACATAGACACACATACACACACAAGCACTCATGCACACACAGATATCAACATACACTCATGTACACACAAATATGCACAACAAATGAACACCCTTATGATCTTGCATGAACAAAAAAATGCACACAAACACACACATGCATGCAAATACATATGCAAGCACATGCACATTAACACACAAACAAATATGCCCACATAGGCACACATAGATTCATATGCACACACATACATGCATATAAACATGAATAGAAACATATGCATACACGCACAAACACACTCATATGCACATGCATATCAACATGCACACACAAACACATGCATGAGCACACCCACACTCATCCTAACATGCAGACAAACACACATGAAAGCACACTCACACATATACACACTATACACATAGACCCACACACACTTGCACACACCAACACATGCACACACACACCCAACCATGCTCACACGCACATGCATCTGCACACACAAACATGCATGTGGGCATACACACACATGCATATAAAAACACAAACACTTGTGCATACAGACACATATGTACACACATGCACAAACACACATACAGATGCACATGCATATGAACAGATATAGATATACACATTCAAGAATATAAGCACACACACATAAAAACATTCACATGCACACATATGCAAACACAAACACATATGCACACTCACATGCTCACGTTAACACATACATACAAATAAATGCACACATGCACACACACACAAACATATAGACCCTCACACACCCACACACACTCACACAAACACGCATGCACACACATATAGCACTCAAACACACAGATAGATGCAAACAAAAATGCACATATATGCACACACATGAACACACAAGCACATTCATGCACACACACATGCACACACTCATACATACACCCTCACAACACACACACATACACACATACAAGCTTACACACACATGCATATGTACATGCACCTACATGGACATATATGCTCACACACAAACAAAAATAGACACAAGTACACACGCACACAAACATGCACCACACACATATATATGTAGACACACACTCATGCACATATTCATCTATGCACACACACACCTGTAATGATACATGCACACACATATGCACACATATGCACAAGCACATAGACATGCAAATGCACAAGTTCACAAGCACATGTGCATGCACAGTTGCACACATGCACATATAGAAACATGCATCTGTACAAAGACACGTATGCACATGTACCCTAAAGTTCCTCCACATAACTGTAGTACGGAATCATCCCCAAAGATTTTGGTTAGGGCAGGCATATGCCAAACATGAATACCCCCTGAAGCCACTGGTAGAACACCTGGCATAGAGACCCAGTCTTGAGTGAAAAAGATACCACGACTTCGATCTTTTTCAATAAAATCATCACGTAATAAATCAACAAAACCTAAAGTTAACTCACGCTCGCCCTCCAGTTTACCTACTACTGTACCAGCGTGAATATGATCTCCCCCAGACATACGTAATTCTTTAGCTAGTACACGAAAATGCATACCATGATTTTTCTGTCTATAGATAACTGCATGCATTGCGCGATGTATGTGAAGAAGTAGACCATTGTCGTGGCAATAATGAGCCAAGCTTGTACACAAACACACACATGGATGCACACACACATACACACTCACACATATGCATACATCCACATGCATGCACCCTTACATACACACACAAGCACAAACATGCAAACACGTACACATGCACTCACACAATAACAAAGACACAAACACACATAAACACATGAATATGCACACACACTCATACACATGCACTCAAACACACACATGCACACACACAAGTGCAAAAGCACATGCACACATGCATGCATAAACACACACACACACATCCATGCACATACGCACATACACACATGTATGCACATGCATACCTATACACGTAATCATATGCACAACAAGGGACACACATATAGGCACTTACAAGTACACATAGATGCATGCATATGCTCACTCATAGACACACGCACATGCACATGCACACAGGCACACACATTCACACACAAGCGCACATGCATCAACACAATCATGCAAGCATGAATACACACACCCACACATACACACAAACAAACACGCACTTGCACACATGTATAAATAATCACAAACACACATACACATTAAAACCCATATGCACACACATGCATGCACAAACATATACATATGCATACCCACATGCATACAAGTACAAAAACATGCACACACAAGCATGCACAGATGAACATATGCATGCACATACACATGCATGTACGCACATGTACATGTGCATGCACACACACATACACATACATACATACACACACATGCACATATGCAGACATGCTCACACACATACACATGCACTTATACACATACAAAAACATGCACACACATGCAAACACTTGCATGTCCATGTCCTCACATAAACACACACATTCACTTGTAGAAACACTTGTGCACACACACCCACACAAGCACAAACACAAATGCATACATATTCACATACATACTCTCACACACACACATGCACAAACAATCACAGATAGACACTCGCACAAGAAAATTAACACACAAATAGACATGCACATAGACACTCATGTAGACACACATACACACACACACTCATGTGCACTCACACATGCATTTCCGCAAACTCATGCACACACACAAACAAACATATGCACTCTTAGATAAGCATGTCTATAGACATGCACATAAGGACAAAAGCATATACGTACAAAAATACTCACACAAACACTCACACAAAACGATTCATAAACATACACACACATGCACATGCACTCACACATGCATAAGCAGACACACATGCACATAGACGCACACAACAAGCTTAAACGCACGCACACATGTACACAAATACATGAACACACATGAACATGCACACACACCCAAACACTCTCATGTCCATGTACACACACGCACATGCACACACATACATGCACACATACATACACAAATGAATGCACATACACACATGTATGCCCTAGTAAACACACACATACATGCATTTACAACCAAACACATGCATGCACAAACACACATGCACATACATGTAAATATACATACACATCACACATATACACACATAGATATTTACTCACACATACATGAATATGAACATGTAGACTAGTCATACATACATGCACACATAAATGCATGCATGCACATGTAAACACACTCGCACACACATACACACAAACATATGCATGCACAAAATCATACATGTAGATAGGCACACACAAACACATGTGCACACACACGCACATGCACATGTAGGCATGCATGCAAACACACATGAACAAGCCCATGCATATACACACGTAGACACACATGTACACACACACACACATGCTCACAAATATAAGTCTATGCACACACCCACATGCACGCACCTGCACAAACACACACATAGATTTATGCACACACATGTATAGACACATGTACACCGACACACATGCATGTATGAAAGCACATGCATACACACATGTACACAAACACACAAGTACACACACATGCACGCACAAATGGAAATGCACACATGCCTAAATGCACAAACTCATGCAAACATGCATGCATACATGAACACACACAAGCACACATGTGCAAATGTACACATACACATATGCACATGTGCATGTACACAATCACACATGCACTCATAATCACACACACACACTAACTTGCACACATGGACGCACAAGCATATGCCTACAATCATATGCACATGCATAGGCAGACGCACTTGCACACTCATACACAAGTATATATACACATGCACATGAACACACACATGCATACACACACACACACATAAACACATCAACAAATAAAACTGAGCCCACATATGCGCACACACAAATGTACGAACACAAACACACAAACGTAAAAACATATAGACATGCACACATGCATACACATACAACAAACATACACACACACACACACCACATAATAAAGGATGCACACACACAAGCACACATGCATGCACACACATGCACATGCGCACACACTTGCACACACATGTAGGCACACAAATGCACATTGACAAATACACATGTACACATACACAAAGAAGCACACACACACACACAGGCATTCACAAACACATATGAACACATACAAGCATCAACACATGAAAACACACACACATGAACAACTACACATGTGCACATGCAAATGCACATATGCACAACAACATACACATAGATACACTCACACACATAAATGTACACACAAACATTCACACCTACATGCATGCACATTCACACACATAAACACATAAATGCACATGCACAAACATACATGCATGGACAAGCATACAAACATGCATTGAGCCATGCACACAAGTGCACACACACATCTGCACATTCACACATGCACTCGTATAAAGATAAACAAACATAGAGACACACATAAACACACATGCATATGGATAGACATGCACAATCACATACTGACACATCTACACAGATACTTACACATACACAAAGACACACGAGCACAATCTAGCATATAGATACATATGCTCACATGAAAATGAACACATGCACACATATGTGCACACACATAGATGCACACACACACACATACATGCTCTTGTACAAAAAAGTCCACAAGCATGCTCACACACATAGACATGCACAAACATATGTGCACACACATATGCATAAGGATGCACACACAAGCATACACACACACATTCCATATGCACCCTCATGCACACATAGTCACATGTACAAGCACACACATACACACACACATATGCACATGCACATACTTTCACACTATCATGCATACATACATGGATGAGCTTGCAAACATGTGCAAAAATAAATCTACAAACACAGACACATGTAAATGAACTCATATAAGCATAGGCATACACATGCATGCATATATAAATACATAAACACATACCAACTCACACTCATGCCCACGAACACCCACATACACATGAACACACTTATGTAGACATACACACATGCACTCACAAACACACACATGCATGAACACACACACATAAACACACGTGCATGCCCACTCACACATAAAAACATACACACCCAAACACCTACACACATATGCATGTACATACTCAAACTCAAATACACAAGCACATTTACATGCACACAAAAATTTGCATGCACACACACACACACCCCTAAACACCATGCATGCACTTAAACTCACACACACACACATGCATGCACACATCCATGCACACACCCAAAGGCTCACATGCCCGCGCACACATAGACATCCATATGTACACACACAGAGACATACACATGTAGACATGAACACACATAGACACACGCACACACAAACATGCATGCATGCACGAGCACACTAAAATGTACACACGAATGCACACATGCATGCACACATACACAAATATGTACAAGCACAAACTTGCACACACATACACGTGCATACAAACACGTGCACATGCATGCCCACAAACATAAGTATGCAGTCACATAGACACACAAATACACACAAGCATGATTGGACACAAACCCTGACATAATCACACCCACACCCACATGGACACACAAAGATATGACCACGCACACACACACACACTCACACATACAGATATGCACATAAGTTCATAGATAATATGCTTGCACACACAAACATACACGTGACTGCATGCATGCATGCACACCTACACAAAAGCACACATTATAGAGGAATGTAGACACACACACACACACACAAAGGAAGGCACACACACTCATAGGAATGCACCCACACAAACAAGCATGCACACTCACATGCACAAACATATGTAGCCTTATGCACACACACATGCTCATGCACACACACATGCACATGTACATGTAGACATGCACTCATGCATGCACACACAAAAATATACACACTCACAAACATGCATAGACACACACATGTACTCCACACAAATGTACTCTACACACATGCATGCACACACACACACACACACACACATGCACACAAAAGCACATACACATGCAGAGACAAAAAAACACAAGTACTAACACACCCAATAATGTGTACAGGCACACACATGAATGCACATGCATGCAGATGCTTCTACACATGTATAAATACACAAACACACACACACACATACACACATCAATGAACACTTGCATGCATACATGCACACATGTATACATATACAAAGTTGCACACAAACATACATGTGAATCTACATACACGTGCACTCACATAAATGCCCACATGCAAAAACAAATGCTCAAAAAATCACAAACACATATACACACACACATACATCATATAAACGTGAATGCAAACACATACACAAACACACAAATACATAAACACTGGCATAGACAAATGCACAAGTACACACATACTATGCACACACTTGCACATACACACACACACACATGTGTACAAACACATGCACATGCATACAAATCTATGTACAAACACACACACACCCATACACATAGACAAACATGCATGCACATAAACACAGACACACTCACTCACACATAAGTACACGTACATCCCTATGAACACTCACACGTATGCACACTCAGAACAATACATGTGTGCATAAACACGAACACACACACACATGCATACAGACAACACACAAAGACAAGCACACATACTCATATACACAGACACACATAGACACAAATACACATGCACACACAAAGAGAAACACATTCACACATGTGTTCATGCTCACACACATGTACACATTGGCAAACACATGCACACATGTGTATGCACACACATTCATGCATGTACAAACACATAAACATGCACCTCTACACACATAAACACATATGCACACACAAACATATATGCACCCACATGCACACAAACTATCAAACACACACACACACAAATGCATACACAAATGTGCATGCAAGCACACTCACACAAAACATGCACTTGCACAAACACACATGCACACACCTATGCACACATATGCATGAAGTCACTCATGCATAATTACAACATGCACACATACAAAGGCACAAGAACTCACAAATATACACACATGCACAAACACATAGACACACACACACACAAATAGACATGCGACACAAGAACACCCACATCACACAAATATGCACATTCTCATGCATCTACAAGCAGACATGTACACACAAATGCTCCCACATACACATGTTATTGCATCCAAACATGCACACACATGCACATGCACACACAAGCACTCATGCAGAGACACACACACACCCATACATACTCACACACATGAACATGCACACACAC
Organism: Vanilla planifolia; assembly: GCA_023846275.1. Classification (NCBI taxonomy): domain Eukaryota; kingdom Viridiplantae; phylum Streptophyta; class Magnoliopsida; order Asparagales; family Orchidaceae; genus Vanilla; species Vanilla planifolia. The sequence continues at coordinate 845,683 of JAIUJO010000055.1, read as the reverse complement.
ACACATATGTATGTGTGTGCACAAACACACACGCACACATGAATGCACAAACCCACATATATGTCCCTAAACATAAACTTGTATGCACACACTTGTGCATGTGCATATATGACATGCACACACACCAATCCACACACAATTACATGCTCACACGCATACACATACCCATGCATATGACTATAGAGATATACACATTCACATATACATATGCATGCTCACACCTAATCAAATACTTGCATACACACATGCACATGCGTGTAGACACATACATATGCATCTACATGCATGCTTGCTCAGCTAATTAGACACACGCACATGCACACACATGTACACACACGTGCACCAACTCACACAGACACACACTCAAAGAGAAACACAAATGCATGTGCACACACATTGACACACATAAATACATGAACACACACATGCACACACAACAATATACACATGTACAAACACTCACGCATATGCACATACACATAGACACACACATGCATCTACAAATGCACACATGCATGCACTTATATGCACACACAAATGTGTGCATGCATGCACAGATGTAGAAACCTATACATACACACAACCATGCACACATGCAAAAACCTATACATACACATAAGCGTGCACACACACACACACACACTCATGAACTCCAATGCACATGCAACCACATAGATATGCACACACACATGCACTGGCATGCACATATATACACAAACATAAAACATAAGGACAAACATATGCACACTAACATGCACCCACATGTACACTCATGCATGCACAAACACACACACACATATGCATTCACACACATACATTCACACAAACATGGACACATAGACGTGCACACACTTGTGTCACAAAAATACACAGCATTTGCACAAAGTGCACATGTTCTTGCACAAAAAAGCCAATGAATATAAAAAGACACACATATATGTGCACACACATGCACACACACACACATGCATAGAAACACTTACACATGCACAAGAATGCACACACGCATGCACATGCATATGCACCCACACATAATTGCACTCACACATATTCTTACGTGCCACACATGTACACACACACACATGCATAAATGTAGGCATGCACACATATGCATGTGTGTGTAGATATGTACAAACATAGAAATACATAAAACATGCACATAAGTAGGCATAAACACACACACATACACTTACACATATATACACACATGCACAAACATAGGCATATTTATACACACACACATACACAACCACATGCTAACACACTCATGCATGCAGACACACACACCTGCAAGAAAACACATGCGCACACACTCACGCACACACATGCACATGCACATACCCACTCGCACTCATGCTCATGCACTCCCATGCTTAGACACACACTCATGTGCACACACAAACACACACACACCTGCATACTCATACATACATGCAAACACACATGTGTGCATGAGCACACCCAAGAAAATTGACACCCACATGCACACATACACATAAACACACACACACACAGCATGCACCCACAGCACACACACATGCACGCACTAACACATGACATACACACATAAACACACACATGCATACACATGTAGCCATGCACACAAGTTTACCAATTGGTACATGCATAAGCATGCATAGCATAAGCATACACACATGTACACACAGACTTACACACATGTTCACATACTAACACACAAAAAAGAGCACACATACACACATTACATATGCACACATAGGCACATGCATATATACACACAAATGCACCCACATAAGAACCATCACAGACCCAAGCACATAGGTCCATGGACATACATACCCATGCACACACAACCATGTACACAGACACGGACATACATGCCCATGAATGCACACACACACACATACAAATGAACACAATAACACGCACATACACCCATGCACACACATTGACTCACACACATATTCACCCAAACAAGCATGCACACATGTACACGCATATGTAGACACATCCACATACACACAAGCATAAGTACACACTTATGCATATTCATAAAAACACACAAGCATGCAGACACATGCACACAAATGCATGCATATGCACATGTGCATGTATACACACACACATATAAATACATAAACACATACACGTGCATGCACACCCATAGAAACACATTTGTGCACACACGCACACATACACACAAACACATATGCATATGCACACAGACACACATAAACAAATGCACATGCATGCATACATACACACACATATGCACAAACAAACACGGGCACATGTACACACATGCATGCACATGCACACACACATACATACATACATGTACATGTGCATGCACACACACACACACATGCACACATGCATACTCACACATGCACACACACACACACACACATATATATATGTACACACATGCACACACACACACACATGCACATAGACACAAACACACATACACGAGCGCATGTATACACACAAACTTCCACACACACACACACTCATGCCTACATATGCATACACAAACTCACACACATGCACAATGACACCATGCATGAACTTACCCACACATTCACACATGTGTTCATGTACACACACACACACAAACAAACATGCACACAAACACATGCAAACTCATAAACTCACTGATGTAGGAACACACACATGCACATGCACAAACACTCATACATACAGACATGCACACACACATAAATAAACACACACATGCACCCACATGTGTATGCACAGTCACACACAAACACTCATGAACACACATGCACACATGGATTCATACATAAATGTATAATCACACACACATGCACAAGCACAAACACATCATCAAACACATGCACACACCTAAACACATATACCCACAACCATGTATTACACACACACACATGTACATGTGTGGAGAAGCATTACCCCACGCACACATGCATCTAGGAATGCACACATACACACATGAGCATGCACCCTTCAAACATGCATGTAAATACACATATGTATGCACATACACACACAAATCTACTCAAAAACACACACACACATGCAAACACATGCACATAGATAACATGCATAAATACATGCACACACAAGCACTCATGTACACACATGTAACCACACATAGACATATGCACACAAACACAAACACAAACACAAACAAGAACACATACACACACACACACAAGTGCACATACACACATTCGAACACACATAAATAAACACACATGCACATTTGCACATGCACACACACACAAATATATACATGCACATGAACACACGATACACAAACATGTGCACACACACATGAATGCTCAGACACACACACATGCATACACTCAAACACACACCTTCACGCATGCACACATGCACATGAATGCACACACAGACATACACTTGCACAAACTCACAAAAAACACAGTCACACACACATATAAACACACACCCACACATAAAAACCTACAGATACACACACACACCCATGTTCATGCCCACACCGACACACAAAGTCATACATAAACACCCACACACACATACACAGCACACAGGCACACAAAAATACATACACATATCGAAATGCATATGCAGACACACATAACCACAAAAAAAACACAAACACGCATAAAATCAAGTACATGCATGTAGACAAATGAACATGCACTTGAAAATACATGCACACACTCTTACAGGCACATATGCACATACATACATGCACAAACACATTGACACACATGCACACATATCCACATGTGCATTCATAAACACATGCACATGTGCACAACCCGCCACACATGCACATGCACACTCGCAACTTGCACACAATCAAATGCATGCAAAAACAAATATACGTGCAAATACATGCATAAACATGCAAGTGCACACACATATGCATGAATATAGGTACACACATCCACAAAAATGCACATAATCATACACATGAATAAGCACATGCACACACATAGATGTATACACACGCACATACATGCATGTAGGCACACACACACACATACAAACACTCGCAAACGAGCACACATGAACACAGACACACACACGTGTAGCCATGTAAACACAAGTGCTTTCACACTCACACACAACATGTTGGAACATGAAAAGGTGCACACACATGATCAAACATAGACACAAAGACATGCATATACAAATGCATGCACACACACAAACAGCTCTTGCACTTGCACAGGCTCTCACAAACGAACCCAATCACACAAATGAATACGCTCATATAAACACTAATAGACACACATGCATGCACACATACATGGGCACTGTTATGCAAACACAAGCACAAACACATGCATGCATATGCACAAACACACACACTTGCACTCACAATGATACACATACATGCACACACATAGACACACACATGCAAACAAAACATGTACACCCATGTTCAAACACACATGCATGTATGCACAAAAAAGTGAATATACACTCATGCACATATGCACATAAACACACATGCATCCACATGCACAAGCATGTACTATGCACATGCAAATGCACACACACAAATATGTGTTGACACTTGCACATAAGTATAAACACACAAACAAACATGCATGCATGCATGCACGCACATACACACACATGTGCAAGCACAAACACTTGCATACACACATGCACAAAAATGAAGATGCACACACTCACAGATACACATAGACACCCAAATACACATATGAACACGCATACACACACATGAACACACACATGTAAACATACACACATGAACATAAATAAATATGCATGCATACACAACCCACCATACATACACATATATATATATATAGTCACATTCATGCATAAACATGCATGCATACACACACACAAACACAAGAACACTTCCACACACAAGTACGCATACACATGCATCCAACAAGCACACACACACATGCAAAAACATGCTCAAACACAAACACACAAATGCACAAATGCATACACAAATACACATACACATACACCCACACACTCACAAAAATATATACCTTTGCACACATGAAAACAAACATAGACATATATGTACAAACAAACATATGCTCAGGCATACACATGTACACACACACATACACACACACTTATACAACTATACGCACGTGTGCACATGCACACATGAACAAACACATTACACACATATTTATGCATGCACACATACGCTCACAAACACACACATTCACACTTGAGTGAATGCACACACAAACCCACATGCACAGTCACAAAACACATGCATACATTTACACACACAGACAACCACACACAAGACATCTACATAGGTGCACATGCACACATGTAAACACACAAACACCTAAACATGCCAACACTCACAAAAATGCACAAACACTTGCTCAGATACACACAATTCGATGCACACACACATAAATACGTATGCAAACAAACATGCATATGTGCATACACACAAGCACAGATATGTGCAAAGTTACATAGGCTGGCACATGTGCATACACACATGCACATATATATGCATGAACACATAGGCACACACATACATGCAAACACATGCACACACATGCATGCAGAGACACATACATGCATAGACACATACACATACACACGCATGTTCTTCCATGCACACACATGCATGCAAACAAATACACACACAAGTGCCCATTCACACTTACACACACATATACACACATGTGCAAGAGTACACATGCATAAAACCCCACAAACACACTCACACACATGCACATACGCACATGCATGCAGACACACATGCAAACCCGCACTTACACACAAGTATGCATATATGCATAAATACTCACATGAACGTGCACACATGCACACACACACACACAAAGATACACAAACACATGTGCACCCAAATACACACACATATACATGTGTGCATGCACACACCCACACACATGGACACACATGTGTCTGCATACACCCACACACACACATGTGCACACATGTAAAAAAACACACATGTAAACTTGAACACACAAATGCATACACACGCATACCCCAATACACATGTACACACAAAAACCAACTCACACACACACATGCACACACATGCATACGCATGCACCTATGCACACACAGGCAAATACACATACACATACAAATAGGCAAGCACAAATTCACATTCACATACCTACACAAACACATAGCCACACTTATGGATACACATGCACCTACAAATGCAAACAAGCATGCACACACACACACACACACATGAACACATGCATGCATGCAAAAGCACACACACTAACAAAAACACACACAAACACACAGAAGGACACATGCACACATTTGCATACACAGACAAGCACATATGTAGACATACATGCACAAATACACATACACACATGGATGTCCACATATGTGCACACACATACACATGAACATCCACACACACACATACACAGACATGCACAAAAAAATAAACATCCACCCATATAAACATGCACACACACAAACACACATGTATATACAAACATGCACAGACATGCACACATATATGAACACACAAGCCCACACAAATGAACACACAAATGCATGCCCTCACATATTGACACATGCATAAGCACACATGAAGACACACACACATGTGTGCATCCACAAAAGCACACATAAGTGATTGTGTTCACATGCACCCACGCATGCTTGTGCACTCACACAAAGGCACTTCCACACACACACCAACTCATGTGAACACATGCACATGTGCATGCACCCACACACACACAAAAATTTTAATGCATGCACATGCATACACAAGCACATCCATACAGATGCAAGCATGCACACATATGCACACATACACACACACACTCACCCTATACAAGCATACATACACACACATGCACACGTGCACATTGACTCATACACAAACACAGACACTCACACATACACACACATACACTCATGCATGCATGTAGCCACACAAACACACACACATGTAGGAAACCATATGTATGCACACACACGTATCCATAAATACAAACAAGCATTTAGGCACACTCACTCACACACGAACACACAATCACATGCATAGGTAAATACATGCACTAACAAACACTAGGACACATGCAAACATGCACATGTAAGCATGTACAACCTCACATGTACACATGTAGGCACACGTACTAACACACACACACGTGCACGCTGGCTCACTCGCATACACAACACATGTACACACAAAAGCATGTGCACACAAAAACACACATTCAAACGTAAGAATACTTGCACACAAACACATGGACACACATATATGCAAACATACATAAATACATATACACATGTGCACATAGGCTATGACACACACACCTACATGCATACACACAAACATGCTTACACAAGCACATGTTAAAAACACATGCATGCACACAAACACATACATACACATGCTCATATGAATACACAAACTCGCATGTGCACTCCTATGAACACACGTTGCACATAAAAGAACACACATACATGAACACACATGTCCATGCACATGTACACACACACATGTACACACACTTATGCACTCATGCCAACACACACACAATTGTACACAAAAATACACAAACATGAACACTTGCAAAACTATGCACATGCACACAACACAAATGCACACATGGACATGCAAATACACATGTACAAACACATAAGAATGCATTAAAAACTCACACAAGCACATACAATAGATACATGACCACGCACACAACCACTCGCACATGCACATGCAGACACTGACACCCCATGCGTGCCACACGCACACTCATTCATGTCTGCCCTTGCATACATAAGAAAATTTGCACACAAACAAATACACATATGCATATACATGCACACACACATGCAAGCACACACACCACAACCAATGCACACATTCCCACACGTACACACACACACACAAACATGCATGCCTAAACATAAGCATGTGTAGCCATGCACACATGTGCAATGCACATGCACACACAAGTATATACCCATGCACACAATTGCACAAGCACATGCACACTCTCAAACTTGCATATGCACACACACACATACAAGCACACACTCACATGCACACACACAAGCACACATGCATGCACACTTATTTACATGCAAATGCATACATATATACACACACACACTCACATGCAAAAAGAAAAATGCACTCACACACACACATACTCATGAACACATGCACATACACATGTACACACATGCTTACACATGCACACACACACACACACATCACGCCTATATGTACACATAATCACACTTGCACATAGTACACACAATCACATGCACATGCACACAAACAAACTCCAGCACATACATATATTTGCACACACATACAAACTTACACACATGTATATGCATACATAGACACATGCACACTTACACACACACATGTGCACATACACGTGCCTACCAACAAAAACATGCACCAAGACATGCAAACTTGCTCACATGCACAGCACACAAAGATGCATATGCCCGCACACATAGATACAGGAACACACGTGCACATACATACAAACACATCAAATAGCCACACACACCTACACATGTAGGCACACATACAGGCACACATGTAGGCATACACGCATGCAAACACACACACACACTTGCATACGCACCCACACACACATGGACATGTGTGCATAAACATATACACACTCTAGCACAAGTGCATGCACATACAAAGACACTCACATTCTTGCATACACATGTACACACATGTGTAGATGAAAACACACACATGCACATGCACCCACACACGCGTGCACACAAACATGCACATACATGTACAGACATGTACTCATATTGGTACAAAGACATGCACACACACAAACATGAACACACACATGTATACAGCCACACACCATAGTCATACACATGCACACGCACACATGCCCACGTACAGGCACACACACACATCTATGCATAGATGCACATTTTCACACATGTACACATATATGCACCTGAACATGCATGCACAGAGGCACACCCACACACAAACACATATGCAAATGCACATGTGCACACATGCACATATGTAAGCATCCACACACACACACACACACACACACACTAATATGAGCACATATGCACACACATGCACATATATACACACTTGCACGTATAGGCACACACGTACAAGATCATAGACATGAACACTCACATGCACACACACACACACACACGTGCACACTTACACACTTAAACATAAACACACACATATGTACACATGCATACACATACACCCACACACTTGCACACAAACATGGATACATATCCACACACCTATCTACCACACTCGCAAACATGCACACACATGCCCATGCATAGGCAAACATAGATTCCTATGCATAGACACTCATACATACACAAAACTAACCACACATGCACACATTAACATAGGCACACATAGACACGCATGCACATACACACATACATGCATAAATGAATACACACTCAAGCGCACATGCACATGCACATGTACATGCACACACACACATAAATGCATGCACCCATGTACACACATGGACATGTAGACAAACAAATATGCACATGCATATGCATGCATGCACATGTACACTCACATACACAAGCACACACATGTACACACAGGCTCACAAACTTGTGCACACACTCACACATACACATAGAAATGCACATGCACACACATAGACACACAATTACACATATGCATGCACACAAGCAAGCAAATGAACCCGCACAAACATATGAACTGGCAAAGACATGCCTATATGCACACAAACACTTACACACAAACATAAATTACAAATATATGCATGTACATGCATGTGTGCACTCATGCATGCATTCATACACAAACACACACAAGTGCCTATGCACACACTCACACATACACATGTGTCCACACATGCATGCACACATTCGAACACAAAGATGCATGTTCACCCACACACATGCATGCACACTAATATACACACACATAGGCACATGCTCAAACACATGCATGCATTAATATGTGCGCATGCACAGAAACATGTGGGCAAACATACTCCCATGCACACTTACACATATGTGATCGCACACATGCACACACAAGCACACACATACACACAAAATACACAAACATGCACAAGCACACATAGAATCATATGCAAACATGCACCATGCATGCACACACACCAACACACACATGTATGTACACACACATACATGTACACATATGCACACATAAATACATGCAAGCAAGCATGCACTTGTAGATAGACATACACATAGAGGTATACTCACATGCATGTGCACGGACACCCACAATCACACATTCACACAAACACACATACACATGTAAACATGCTCACACACACACATGCATGCATACACCACATGCATGCATGCACACATCCACACACATGCAAAACACACACACACTCACACTTAATCACATCCACTTACACACACACATGCACATGCACATGCACAAACACAAACACACATGCATATATAATCAAACACACTTAATGCACAACTAAACACACATACAAACATGTGTGCATACACACACACAAAAATACACACACATGCACATGAAAACACACACAAGCACATGGACACACAAAAACATGCACACACATAGGCACAAGCACACACACAAGCACACACAAATACACACACACACACACACATGCAGTTATAGTCAAACACATGCATACACATTTGCATGCACAAACACACACATGCAAATGCATACATGCCTAAACAGACATACACATATGTGCACACTTTACATGCATACACACATGCATGCACATAGACATACATATGCACATTGACAAACCCCCTCCAAACACAAACACATGCACATATGTATACACACTCAAATACACATGCATGCACACATGCACATGCATGTAGACACACACACACACACATAACTACATGCATTTGCACAACTTCACATAAATTAACACAAAGTCACACACATGCACCGACATACAAATGCAGGCACACAGACACAGGAACACGCATGCAAATGTGCACTCACACATATACAAAAATATATAAGAATAAACACCTGCGCATGTGTGCATACATAGGCACATGCCACACACACACACCCACACACATGAACACATGCATGCATAGTACACACACATGCATGCATATACAAATACACAACTTTACATGCATACACACACACATGCACACACACATACAAATGTGCACACATATACACACCCACATATACCCATAAACACAAACCTACCTACACACACACACGCACGAACACATGCACACCCTAGAAATATGTAGGCACACAAACACACACACCTGCAAGCACAATCACACACACAAGAACATGCACACACACACAAGCACATGCACACTTACACCAGTACACTTATGCACACACATATACACATGCACATGAAAACTCTTGCATGCACACATGCACATAAACTTATGGACACAGACATACACATGGAGAAATACATATGCACATGCACTTGCACATACATACGCACACACACACGTACTCACACACACACAAGCATGCACACATAATCACGCATACGCAAACACACGCACACACATGCATGCACCCCAATTACATTAACACACATATACACATGTGTTTAAGTGCTCATATATGCACACAGACACACATGCATATATATGCATACACATGCACTCAAATATGTACAAATATGCACACACATGCATATAAACATATATACACACACACATGCACACTAACACCCAATCACAAACACACACACACATATATGCTCAACCATACATGCTCACATGCGTAGGCACACACTTGCACATATACACACATGCACACACACATGCATGCATACACATACTCATACACGTGAACCTACACACTCACATACACATGCACACATACACAAACACATGCATGAACACACACACACACACACAAACCCACATGCACATGTACTTATGTATACACATGTCCACATATGTACACACACACAAAGACACTCACACACATACATACATTCACATGAAAATGCACATATAAACATATAGACACGAACAAATAGACACAAAGATGCATACGCATATAGGAATGCATGTAGACATGCATACATGTATGCATATACATAAGCACATGTATAAATACGCACACACACACATAAACCTACGTACAAGCACACACATGCAAATAAATACTTGCACAATTAAGTATGCACATATGTATAATCACACATATAGGCACACCCACACTGAACTGTAGACACACAAATATGCTCTTGCACATACACATGTAGACATGTATGCACACACACGCACACACATGCAAACACACATACATGATCATGTATATGCACACACACACACACCTGCACACTTGTCTACAACTACACACAAATGAATAACCATGTGCACATGCAAGCAAGCACACAAATACCCAAACACACATGCATGCAAGTATGCAAATACACAAAAACTCATGAACACACATACACACACTAGCACACCAACACACAAATGCATGAAAGCATGCAAATGCACATAAAAACATATATACACAATCACACACACACACACACATGCACAACCATGCACACACATCCATAGGCACAAACACACAAGCATACATGTCCACACACAAACAAATGCACACACACACACACTCACATGAACACACATGCACAAACTCATAAAGATGCATGCACACAAGCTCATGCACACACCCACACACACACTCAGACACACATCAATGGCACACACTCATAGCATTAGTACACACTCAAATGCACAAGCACATGCACATGCGTAGGCACACGCACAAACACTTGCATGTGCATGCACAATAACATGCACATGCACATGCATGCATACACACACATAGGCAATCTCACACACACACATACCCACATTCATGTACACACACATGCAAGAACACACACACATGTGGATTTGTTTGCACACATGCACAAACACTAAGATGCTTTCACACATGCATACACATGCATGCAAATGCACACACTCAGACACAAATGCACACACACTAAAAGAGAAATGTACACACATGCATCACACACAAACACACACATAGACTCACAGATACATGCACACAGACATAGATAAACATGCACACACATGCCCACACATAGATATGCATATACACACATGCATACACATACACACACACACAAAAACACATGCTCTTATAGGCATACACGCACAAACACATGTACAGTGCACCCACACGAAGACACGCCAATATGTACACACACACGCATGCATGCGCACATATACACTCACATATGCATGCATACACGAACACACATGTACACACACACACACACAACACACATAAAAGTGAATATGCCCATGCACAAACACACACACATAATTATACACACATGCATAGATGTAAATATGCATGCAAAGATACACACATGTAGACACACATGTACAGTTGCTTGAACATACACATACACACACACACAAACATGCATGTGCACACGTGGTTACACACTTGCATGTAATACACAAGCGCATGCACCCACACTCATGCAAACAAAAGAACAGACAAGCACATAGGTGCACATACTCATACACATGCATACACACATAAACACGAGCATGTACATACATCCATAAACAAGTATACATGCACACACACACAAACACACACATGCACATGCATATAATGTGCATGCACAACTAAACACACATTCACACACATGCCTATGCATAGGAACAGATATGCACACACAAACACTCATAGAAATACACCCAAACAAGCTCATAAAAATGCACATACACGAACACACGCACACTCATGAATACACAAGCGTACATGAACACACACACACATAGACCTGTATAAGCATGCACTCACACACACATATACACACATTCACACATATGCATGGACACAAAGACACACATGCACACACACGTGCGCACATACAAACACACACATGGGTGCATAAATACATGCAAACACACAGACATGAACAAATTGATGCATGCACTCACTCTCACACACACATGTACACACACTCACACATGCACATAGTTGCACACACACACACACATGCATGTATGCACACACACAAACATGCACACCCACGTACACTAGCCCATGCACATAGATATGTGCACACACAAATGAAAACATACATGCATGTAGTCACATGCACAAAAAATTTATTCACTCACACTTGCAAGTGCCATCATACATGCACACACATGTGCATGCATATGCACATGAACACACTTACAGACATACATATGCACAAGCAAATACACAAATAGACACACATCTACTAGCACACATACACACAAGCACACACACGCAAACAAACACACACATATGCACACATAAACACACACACACACACACACAAACACACACATGCATGCACATATTCACAAACAAGCACACACATGTAGACACATAGGAATAATCACACATGTGTACACTAACATACATACAAACAAACACACCCACACACACACACATAAGCCTACATGCACACACTCAAACACCCACACACACCAACACCAATGAACACACAGAAATGCATGAATACCCATGCACACATAAATATGCATGCATGCACACACACACACAAACACTCGCACACATCAACACTCATAAATACATAAATACACATGAACACCTATGCACACATAAATACACATATACAAGCACGCATATGTAGACACACATACACACTCACACACACATGCACACATGCACAAATTGACACACTTGCATACCCACACACACACACACATACATAAACATGCTTGCAAACTTGTCCATGCATATAGACACATACCCACAAACATAAACACTCAAATACTTGCTGACAACAACAACAAACAAGCACACTCCTAAACAAACACATATGAACACAAACACACACATAGGAAGACACTCTCAAACACATCAACTCACATACCCAAACAATCACACAAGCACACAAACACACATGTAAATACATATAGGCACATGCATACACACCCACACTCAGACATACACATGCACATACAAATGCGCACACCACACACACATGCACACATGTGCATGTATACACATATGGGCATCCACTAACATGCATATAGATATTCACACACACAAACACCCACTCACACTTAGGTGCATAGATGAACATTCACAGGAACATAGACGCACACATGCACGTGCACACACGTATAGAAATGCATGCACATAAGAACACAGCTCGCATCCACACACATGCAAGCCCCCATACACACACACACACACACACATACACCTACACACAATTGCTTATGCACACCCATAAACATACACACATGCATACAAACGTGCACACACATTTATGCAATCTCAGACATATACACACACATCCACGCATAACATAAAAACAAACACACACACATGCACACACACGCATGTGCCACCATGCATAGACACACACCTACACTCAAGCATAAGTACGTGTACAATCACACACACAAACATGTGCATGCATGCATCTGTATACATGCAAACACGCACATAAATAGGACACGCACACACAAATGTATATGTGCTCACACACCAGCACATGTGCAAGCATGCATGCATGCACACAAATGTAAATCCAAACATGCACATCAATTAATACACGCTAGGTCACACACATGTGCACATATGCACAAGCACACACATCTACTCTCACACTCGCACACAAGCTCATACACACATGTGCATGTGCACATAGACATGCATACATGCACAAATGCACACACACACACATAGAAAAACAAATGCACCCATAGACACTAAATCACATATGAACATATACATAAACATGTACATACTTATGCAAATGCATACACATATGTAACAAAACATGTAAATACACACACATACATGCATATACACACACACACATACACACCCATGCATAGAAACATATGCACATGCACAGACAATAATACACACACATACACATGCACACCCATACTTACACACATGCATGCACACACAAACAATTTCATGCTCAACACACGTACACACTAAGGGACACACATGTACATGATAATGCACACAAGCACACTAGTGCACAGCCACACACAAACACATATAGACATGAATTTATTCAAAGACACGCATAGTCGCAGATACACACACACACACACACAAAAAGACACAATTACACACATCCACACACAAAAACATTCACTCATACACATGCATGCACCACACAACCATACACAACCATGCACATATACATATAAACACATAAATATAGACACATACTAACAAACACATATGCACACACTCTTGCACACACATACACTCACATGCACACACATCCATGCACACATACACACACATACATTCAAACATGCATACGTACACACACTTCCACATACACTCATGCCCATGCATAGATGCACATACATGCACATGTACGCTCACACTAACATACACATATGCACACACATAATACAGATACATGCAATCATGCACACATAAGTGCACACAAGTACACACATGTACCCAAGCATCTCACAAGCATACAAACACTTGCATGTAGACGCACACACACAAACAAATACACACATAGACATGCACATGAACACACACACACATGTACATGCACACAAACACGTATAGGAACATGTTCACATGCGTATACACACACAAACATGCATACACACAAAAATGCATGCACACATATTGGCACAAACTCACACGTATGCACGATCATGCACATGCATGCACACACATGCATACACACACATGCACACAAGCATACACTCACATAAATAATTGAACATAGTTTGTACACTTGTACACACACACATATATATAGGCACACAAATAGACACAGACATGCATGCACATGCACACACACATACATACACATACACACACATGGACACAGACACGTGCACAAACATACACTCACACAAAAACATATGCAGGAAAGCACGCAAACACATATATAGACACAAGTGCACACACACACACATGCATGCACATTAGCCCATTGGCATTGACACACAAACAAACATGCATATGCACATACACACACACATATACACACATGCATGTGTACCTAGTCACACATGCATTCACACACACACACGTGCACACATGCACAAGAACGCACTCACAGATACATATATGCACAAACATAGACACACATGCAAATGCACACATGCACACACACACACACACCAAGATGCTCATGCACACACTCATAAACACATGTATAGGCAAACATACATACACACCCATATGCACATGCATGCACACCCACACACACCTAATACACACACGCACAAACATGCATACATGGGCACAGACACACATAAGCATGCACACACAGACATATATATGTACGAATACATCCACAGATGCATGTGCTAACACACATTCACAAATGCACAAACACACACTTGAATGCACAAACACACATACACACATGCATGCACAAACACTCCCACATCCACACACTAAGATGCATGTCTACAAAGATATACACACCCACAAATGCATATCACATATGCACACACACATACACACACACATACACACTCACATATAGGCACACATACACATGCACATACACCCACATATGCATAGACACACATGCACATGCAAACATACATGCACACAGACTCACACACTCACTACACTTGCACATGTTTGAACACACACACACACACATGCACATATGCAAGTGAATGCACACAAACATACCCACACATGCACATGCACACAAAGATGTACCCATGCATGCACGCTCATATGCTCACAGTCATATACATAGATATTTAAACATATGCTTAAGAATAAGCACACAAACACACACACACACATAAATATGCATATACACCTCCCCATACATGTATGCATGCACACAAATGTAATTGCACGCACACATACCCACGTACATGCACATGCATAGACACACACACACACACACATGCTTGAACACATCCGTATGAGCACATGGTCACACACATGCATAAATACATAAACAAACACATAATCACACATGCATGCATTTACATAAAAACATACACACATACAAAACACACACTAAGATGCGTACACACACTTATGCATAAAAAAATGTACTCACACACACATGAACACATACACATGCACACACACATACACATAAGAACACATGCGCAGCCATGCACAAATGCATGCCCACACATACGCATGCACATGCACATAGAATTGCATAAAAAACATACGGGCAAACACATGTGCATAAAAAGATACACCCATGCACACGTATGCACACATGCTTATGCACACCCACCAACACAAATGCAAATGCATGCACATATGCACACATGTAAGCATGCACACATACATGTATGTACTCTAACATGTACATGAACTATCACACATGTATATAGAAGAGCACACACAAATGCACCAACACTAATGTAGACCCACAAGCATGTACACAAGCACACACATGCAGACATGTGCAAGCAAACGCACACACATATACAATCACACATGCACACACACGAGAACCAACTCACACACATGTGCTCACATGCAAACATGCACATGTATACAATCACACACACATTCACATGCATGCACACCAACACCAATGAACACACACATGAATGCATGCACCCATATGTGTACATAGGCACACACACACACAAACATGCATACACACACCCTCACACACACAAAAACATGTGCACATACACACACATAAACTAGCACACACACACACACACATGCACACATACACAAGGATGCACACATGCATACAGACACAAATGTATAGACATGGATGCACACAACATACACATATGCACTCACAAGTACAAATGTACTCTCACAAAAACAAACATAACAACACAGATACATGCATAATCACACAAGAAATCATAAACATAAGCACACATAATCACAAAGTAGACACAAATGCATGAACACACGTGCATGTGCTTGCACGCACACACACATAAATGTGCTCACGCACGCACATGAACATATGCAAAACCAATGCATATGAAAATGCACACACTCTCATATGCACCCACATGCACACACTTGTATGGACACACACAACCACACACATGTGCATGCTCATGCACACAAATTCACATATGTGCATGTGCATGCACAAAAACACATGTGTGCATGTACATAGACACACATACATGAACACACACATATGTGGGCATGCACACACATGCACACTCTTGCACTCACATGCAAATAGTTGCACACTAGGACACACATGCACCTACACACTCCTATAAGCAAACACTCAAATATGCACACACACACACATACACACAAGAAAGCACACAAAGTCATACATGTACACATGCGCACATGTACACGCACATACACTCACATGTAGGATCACATACACACACACACATAAACACACTCGCACATATGCACACAACTGCTTATACATACACATGCACACACTTATGTGCACACAAACACACACACTCATGCACACAAACATGCACGTGTAGTAGCACACAAGCACATACATGAGCACACACAAAGTCACCTACATAAGCAGATATGTAGGCACGCACTCACATACACATGCACATGCACTGATAGGTACACACATAAGGAAGCACAAGGACACTACATAGGTATGCATACACCCAAACGTACACACATGTAGACCTACATGTATAACACAAATGCATATGCATACACATTCAAAAACACACACGCACGCAAGTGATCAAATGTACATTCAAACATACACACACATAGTTATATGCACACACACATGAATAGCCACTCCCACACATAATAATGAACACACACACAAACATATAGTCTTGTACATGTGTGCACATGCACATGCATACACACACATATGCAGGTGCACACTAAAATGCATAAAAATATGTATACACACGCACAAACCCACGCACTCATACATATGCACACACACATATGTACATATACACATGCACATACACATATACATACACACACACATACGTACACTGAAGCATAAAAAAACCCCACACACACACATGCACACAAAAGCACAAACATACACACACACACACACAGAAGAACATAAACATGCACCAACACCCACATGTAGCCACAAACACAAGCACACTTGCTCACAAACAGACACACACATATAGATAGACGTGCATGCACCAAAATGCATGTGTGTGTGCACACAAACACACATGCACAACACACAAAAACATATACATACATGCACAAACAAACACACAAACACATATACATATGCACATATATATCCAGACATGCACACACACATTGCCACACACTTATGTAAGCACACATGCACATGAACCCCATGAACACACACAAGTATACACAGATACACATATGCACATGCACATAAAAGCACATGCACATGCACACTCACACACATGCACACAGATGTACACACAGACATGAACATGGACCATCACACACACACACACATAAAGCACATGCACATGACACAATTGCACACACACATGCACACAAGCACATATGCACACAAATACACACAAGCATGCATAGGTAGATTGACATACTCATGCATGCACACTAGCAAATTAATGTATGTGTGCACAAGCAAGTGTGGACATGCACACACACATCAACAAACACTTGCACACACACACACACACATTGCATTCACACATATGCTCACTCTTATACATATGCATGCACACATACATGCACATGCATTCACACACACATGCATGCACATCTTCACAAATGCATATAGGCACACGCAACACACCAACACACTTGCATACACACACACACGAATGCACAAATACACTCAAACACACATGCTTGTATGCTTGCACAACATGTGCACATGCCTGCACCCATACACACACACACATGAACAAGTATACTTGCACACATGTGCACAACACAAGTGCACACATACACACAAGTACACACGCACACACACATACACACACATACATACACATGCATACACACACACACACATGCATAAGCACATGCATATACATGCACATGTACATGCATAGGCACACTCGCACACACATGCACACGTATGATCTCAAAGACATGAACTCACATAGCAATGGACACATGCTCAAAAACATACACACACAAACACACAGACACACACACATATGCATGCACACATGCATAGACACATATACACATGCATCCATGCACACTTACACAAGCATGCACACATACACAAGCAAATACATATGCACATGCACATTCACAAATGCAGACAAACACACATCCACACATGCATGTATAGACACATAGAAATGCACTCACACATGCACACAAAAACACATAGAGACACACATATAGACTCACACACATGTAGATATGCACACACATGTAGACACATGCACATGCACACAAACACGCAAGCATGTGTGCACATGCACATAGACAAGCACCCATGTGCACTTATGCATGCGCACACACGACACACTTGCACATACACTTAGATACATACACATGAACATGTACACACATGCATCATACACGTACATGCACACTCTTATACACACATGTATAAACTCACAAATGCACACACACATAGACACAAACAAAGACACATGCACACACACATCTGTACACTAACATGCAAACACAAGAAGAATACATTGCATACATACATATGCACACACACACCTACACATAGACACATATAGACACACATAGACACTTGAACACATAGACACATGCACATGGACACATTGATGTACACACACATACAGGCATGCAACTACAAATTGAAGCACATAACTACATGCTCACACACACGCACAACATTACTCACAAACACAGACACACACAATAGCACATATGCACACATGCACACTTAAGAACACTCATGCTAGCAAAAACACACACACACACACATCCATGGATGAACAAATGCACATATGCACACACACACACACATGCACACATTCACACATGCATGCAAACTGACAAACACACACATATGCACACAAACACAAACACATGCATACACACCTGGAGATACACACACTCAGATGCACATGCACACAAACTCACATACACACACATATACACATGCACGTACACGTGTGCATGCATGCACACACACATGCAAATACACAAACATGCACACATGCTCACATGCACACCTGAACACACATGCATATGTGGATGCACCACATACACACATGTGTATGCATACACACACGTGCACATATACAAGCACACACACACACACATGCACATTCAAATGCACACATTCATCAATGCACTCACTTACATAATATGTGCAAACTTAGAACCAAATATACATGTAAGAATGCGAGTAGACACACAAACACCAACACAAACACCCCTCACACACATATGCACCCACACATACTTTTATGCATGTCCACACACACATAAACCCACACACACTCACATTTATTAGCACACACACATGACACATACATAGACACAAACACACATGCGCACACACGATTACGCACATTCATATACATAACCACATATACACATGTGCATACATACATGTATGCAGATGAACACACACAAAAACACACATGCAAATGTACATGCACACACACATAAGAACACATACACACACACATAAGAATATGCTCAGATGCACATGCACACAAATGTAAGTGCATGCACTCACACAAAAGCACAACCATACCCACACATATGCAAAGATGTATGCATAGCACAAACACATACAAACTCATACGCATGCACACGAATATGGACACACACACACAGACATACATACGCAAGCACAAGCATGCACATACATGCAAATGTTCATGTAGACAAACACATGCACACAAGCACACATGCATGCACCCACATATACACATATATTCACACACACACACCCAAGCACAAGTGTGCATGTACACACACACACACAAGAACACACATATACACGTGCACACAAACTCACACAAATACAGGCATGCACACACACATACAACTTTCCATGCAAATATTTGCACAAGATTGCAAACACAAATGTAAACATGCATAGAAATAAACACATGAATACACATAAATGACCATGCACACATGCGTACACACATGCACATACACAGACATATGCATACAGAGACACACATGCTCATGCATGCTTGTGCACATGTACACATTGTCACCTGCATACACATGCTCACACACACACAAGCCTACACATACACATGCATGCACACATGCACACTCACACTCCTAGACACACAAACATGCATATATAAACTAATGTACACACATGCACACACACATGCATGCAAACACAAACAAACGTACTCATGCACATACACATGTATACACACATGCATGCATGTACACACACACACACCCATAAAACATATGGATACAAACACATGCACACACAAGAACTTGCACAAATATGAACACATGCTCACAAAAACACACATATTTATATGCATAAGAACACATAATGAAACACAGAGAAACACACATGGGCACGCATAGGCACATGCACATACAGGCACACACATACAATCACGCTAACACATACACATGCAAACACATGAATGCATGTAAATCTAAGCACAAGGACACACATATGTTTGCACATGCACTTGCACTCAAACATACACATAGATGCACACACACATGCACATATATGTAGGCACATATGCACATATGCACTCATGCACACATTCACACTCATGCCCACAAACACTTGTACACATGCATGCATGCATACATGCAAGCACACACACACTTACACATAGTGGAGAGAGTCATACAAACATACACATATGCATGCAAGCACACACACCCATATGCATGAACAAGCACACGTGCATGTGCACACTTGCAAACACAAACACATAAGCATAATTATACACACACACACACATGCATACACACATGCACCCACTCGTGCACGTACACACATGCATAGATGCATGCACACAAAGATGCATACACACAACACACATTTAGACAGACACATGTGCTCATACACATCTATATACACATGTACACATGTACATACATTGTACACACACACACATGTACACATACAATTGCACACCCATGCACACTCACACATAGACACACAACACGAACACACACATGCTCACAGACACTCACAAGAACACACGTGTACGCACACACACACACCTGTTCACCCACACATAGACACCCACATATACTCTCATAGATATAGACACACATAAACACATACACATGTGATCAGACACATATACACACACTCTCACACACACTTACACACATGTGTGCACACACATGGATGTATGCACATTCAAAGACACATATAAGAACACACACATGTATATAGACACACACATACACATGGAAACACACAAACACGAAAGCTCAAATGCGAACATACATGCACACAAATGCACACTCACATGCATGCACACACACACACACATGAACACATTGGCATACATACAGGCACAAATATATGCACCCATACATGCATGCACATAGGTACACAAAAATGCACACACACAAACATATTCACGCACATGGCCTTTTGTAGATGCACACTTATATGCACACACATGCCTAATTACACATGTGTACATAGACACACATACATAACACCCATGCAGATGCACACATAAACACATGAACACACACATATAAGCACACGCACACGCATGCACTACCCCACACATAAGCTCACTGACACTCGCATGCATCCACACACACACACATATATTCATGCACACAAATACATCCACACATGCATGCATGCACACACACAAATGCACACAAGTATGCACACATGGACATACCCACATACAAGCACAAACACTCACCCCACCACACACACATGCATGCACTGGAACATGCAAGTGCATAAGCATAGACATGCATACATGCTCGTAAAAACATATACATGTGCATGCATGCAAGCAAAAACACGCACGTCCACTCTTTCACACACATGTATACAAAGATGCACTCACACATGCATGCACATACACACACATAGACTCATGGGTAAACACACACCTACACACACAAATACACACATGTAAATGCATACACATATGCACATAGCCACGTGCACACAAGAACACACATACATGCTTAACCACACATACACACACTAACACACATGCACATATAGACACACACACATACACACACCTGCACACATAAACACATGCATAGGTGCACACATATGCACACACACGATCACAAACACACATAGGTGCACACACATGCTGACGAACATTCATGCACACACACACATGTGTGCGTGAACACATACCCACATCTAAACACAGACATGCACACATACTTACATGTAGGCACGCACATGCACGCATGCATGCATGCACATATGCATACTCCCACACATGCACATTCACACATGCAAGGATGCATATGTGCACACATCTACATGCACAACTACATGCACAAATAAGCACACACACACATGCACACACATGAAAAATACTCACATGTACACACACACACACACTTATACACAAGCATACATGCACGCACATATGCTCAAACACATGCTTATGAACATATACGCATACGCATACACACACCTATGCATGTATACACATGCACAACAACATGCACATATCCACATGCATGCACTTACACAAATGCACACACATACACATGCAAGCATTCACAGCCACACACACTCACTCACTCACATATGCATAAACTGATAGGATACATGCACACATGTGTGCATGTGCACACACATGCACAAACATGCATGCATGCACACACATACACATAGACATACACACAACAAATCCCCACAAAATGAAACACACGTGCATGCACACAAACAAACATAAGCACATGCACACACACAAACATGCACATGAATGTACTCAAATAAACTAGCACCCATTCACACATGCACAAGCACATGCACACATAAGCACAACATACACATATGAATAGTCTTTCAAACAAACACAAGCTCACACATATGCACAAATGCAAGTATGCATACAATCAAATGCACACACACACATACCCACACATACACACAAACACACACACACGCATATGGGCACACTAGACATGTGCACATAAATGCACGCAAGCACAAAAACACATGCACACTCTTACATACACAAGCATACACACATGTGCACATACACACATGTAGGCACACAAGGATAAACATATGCACATTCACAAGCACACTTGTGCACACACATGTCCATGCACATTCACACATAAACAAACACCCTCATAAATAGACACATATATGTGCTTGCACCCACGCACACACATAACAAAAGCTCATGCATTCACTGTCTCCTCCCCACACATGCACATAGGCATACACATGTGCATGCATGCACATACACATGCACACCTGCGCACACCCACACATATACCCATATGTGTAGACATACTTGTATGCATGCACACACAATCATGCACACCTACACACACGTATGCTTGCACACACATGCACACACATAGATGCAGACACATAAAAGCACACACATGTACACACACACACATGCACATGCACACACATAAATAGAGATGCAAACTTACAAACACACATGCTATAAATACACACTTGCATACATATAGATACACATAAACTCACCCACACACACACACACAAACATTCACACACCCATACACACATGCACACACACATATATCCCCATGCATAGTCACATACACGTATGCCCTTTCATAGACACACACACACACTCACATGCACACACATGTCAACCACAAACACACACAAGTGCATGCACCCATTTAGATGCATGCACAATCATACAAACAGGCTAAAAGACATGCCCCCACACACACAAGATGCATGGACATTAAAATACACACACACACATAGATGCATGCATAGTCATGCACACAAACACATGCACAAAACTTTCTTGTATACACACACACAAGCATGCACACACACACAAATACGCACACACATGCCTTCACACATATATGCATAGACATACACATATACACATACACACAAGCAAGCACATGTACAAGTGCACATTCATGAACACCAGCACAACATATGCACACATGCTTATACACACACATACATGTATGCACATTCACACATGCGAGTAGAAATACACACATCTACTCATGCACACACATACACACATACACACAAACACACACATGCACACAAACACACACAAACACACATACAAATGCATCTACACATAAACATACATGCATACACACATGCATGTGCACATGGACATACACACACTTGCACATTTGCATACACACATGTACACACACATACACATGAACACACTCAGACACGCATGTGCATGCACACACAAAAATGCATGAAGTCGTGTACATAAACCTGCACACACACTCATATATGCAAACACACACAAATATAAAAACACACACACACACACATAAACACATGCATAGAAGCACACAAGAACACACAAATGATCACACACACACATACATAGCTGCACACACAACTGATGCATACACAAGCATACAAACACACCCACAACTAGACTTGCACAAATATAAGCACACATATAGACATGCACACACACTAGCATGCATACACACGCATGCTTGCATGCACACATGTAGACACACACTCCTATACACACATATTCACACAAGTGTGCATGCAGACACAAACACATCTATATGTACATAAACACATGAACACACACATGCACTTGTGTGCACACACATACAAAAACACACACACACACACATGCACAAAGATAAACACATGTTTGCACACACACTTTCTCAAACATATACTCATGCACAAACATGCACAAACACGTGCATAAATTCACACATGCACACACACAAAAACATACACATGCAAGCACTCACAGCCAAATACATTGATGCTCATACATGCACACACACACACATATATAGGCAAGGACTTACACAAAAATGTGTAAATATACACACACATGCATACACATGCACACTAAAAAACACAGCCTTGCATCAACAAACACACACACAAATAGACATACACACATGCATAAAAATACACATGTGAATGTGTACATAGACACAAACCCATATACACATGTGTGCACAAATACACATACACACAAACACATTCACACACGTATGTGTACAACTGCACAAACATATACCCACACATAGGCACCCACACATATGCAAGCATGCATGCATGAAAACTGAAACCCTCATACAAATGCATAGGTACATGCATGCACATGCACACATGCAAATACACTCAAGCATTTACCCAGATGCACACACATGCACATGCACTCACACACACAAACATCCATAATGACCCATACACCTACACGAATGTACGCATAATAGATGCACATGCACAACTACACCCACTTATGCACACTAATACACACACATATGCACACTAATACACACACATGCAAGTGAATTCATGCACACTAGCACACATGCATGCACCCACACATAATTGCAAGCACAAACCTAGGTACACACAAAAACACTCACAAATAGATGTACACATGCATGATGCATCCATAGATGCATGAAAAATGCACAAATATGCACAAACATGCCACATAAGGATTCACACTCATAAAGTGCTCACACGTAGTTGCACACATAAACATACACACATGCACAAATATGCATACAAGCACATAGGCATGCTCACACACACACCATGGCCACACACATACATGCAAACATATACACACTCACACATACACACACACACACAAACAAAGACTTACATAAACATAAGAGCACACAAAAAAACACACATACATGCAAGAATGCATGCAAATGCTCACATACATAAAAAATGTACGCACACCTCCACACATGAATACCTATGCACACATACAAGTGCACAAACACATGCACAAGCACAACCACATATGCACAAACACACACACACATGCACACATACACACACATAAACAACATGAACTGATAGACACACCCCCATATGCAAACACACACATACACAAATGGATGCATACTGTCTCACACACAAAGTCACATGAGTACAAACACACACACAAACATGCTTTTATGCACATAAATGCACACATGCACACACACAGATGTCGGTCCACACATGCATTAATGCAAACACACACACACATGGCCATATGCACTTACATGCACACAAACATGCATTCAAAAACACATGTACACACACACATATGCACTTATGCACACACATGCACATGCAAACACATGTACATGCACACACACACATATACCCATGCACACATATGCAAATGCACACGTGTATGCACACATACATGTGCACACCCACATGCACACGTACTTGCATACACACATGCATGCACACATGACAGCACACAAGCACACACATGGATACTCACATGCACACACACATGTGCATACATTTACACACACACATGCATATATACACACACCCAAGAACACACACATACACATACGTAGGCATAACCACACCAACACACACTCTCTCTTACATGCACGAACAAATACAAACACACACAGAAATATATACACATATACACACAACCATGCACACACATGAACACAAATAGATGCTCATTTAGATGCACACAAAGATACACGTGCACAATCACAAACACACACATATTAGTATGCACAAACACATATACATACATATACACAAACACACATTCACACACACATATAGACATATGTATGTGTATGTACACACTCACACATACACACACCCATATACGCACACACATGACCACTCGCTAATACAACCAGACAAACAGGCACACACAAACACATGTACACACACATACACGTGCATCCATGCACACATAGACATGCGTACAAACATACAAATGTGCATATCTTTGCACACATAGGAAAATGCATATGCATTAGCCCATGCATATCTCGATGCACACATAGGCAAATGCATATGCATGAGCTCATGCACATAAATGCATTCATATGCACACACTCATAAGCACAAACACCTGTAGACACACACACACACCCACATGTAAACACAAACAAATAAGCACATGCATACACACACACACACATACCCACCAACATAGACATGCTCATAGCCATGAGCGAAAGCAAAAATACATGCACTTGGACACACAAACTTACACATGCACATACAAACACACACACACTTACACACACAAGCTCACACACATATGCACAAATACAAAGACATGCACACACACACACATGCACATGCACCTACATACATACACACACATACAAACACTCACACACATCAACACACTTACCCAAAAATCATATAAATAGACATGAACACATGCACACATAGGCATATACACACACACACACACATACACACCCAGACATACACATGCACACACAATTGCTCACATAATGCATAAACACATACACACAAGTGCATATATACACATGCACATCCATTAATATGCATATGGACAAGCACATGCATATACACACACTCACACTTAGATGCACGAACAAACATGCATAGGAAAACAAATGTACACACACACATGCATAGAAATACATGCACACAAAAATACATGCCTACACCCACTCACATACAAGCACACATACATACACACACACACACACACCTACACACACTAGCACAAACACACACCCACAAAGACACACACACACATGAAATCACGCAATCATACACTTACACACACACTTAAACACATAAAAACAAACACGCACACACACACACGCACACACACATTTACACACATGCATGTGCCCCCATGCATAAGCATACACTTGGCACTCAAATATAAGCACATGCACAAGTGCATGTACACAAACATGCACCCACTTGTACATAAACATGCATATACATATCTACAAACACACACACATAAGTAGGACACTCACATATGCCCACACATGCATGCAAACATAGGTGTGCTCACACACCTGCACATGTATAAGCATGCACACTCACATGCACATGCATGCATGCAAACATAAATCTGCACACACAAGTGCACTAATACATGCACAAGCTCACACATAAGCACACATATGCACAAGCACACACATCCAGTCACTCACTCAAACACAAGCTTGCACACACATGTGCATATGAATGCATACATGCACACACACACATGTGCATGTGAATGCATACATGCACACACACACACAAATAAATGCACCCACCCATACACATTGATGCACACATGAACAAATACATACACATGCACAAGCATTCACAGATGCACACACTTATACAAATGCATACACATATGCAATAAAACATGCTCAGATGCACACACATATACACACAAACTCATATGCACACCTGCACACACACTTATTCCCATGCATTGAAACACACATTCATACCACACACAACCACACACACGCACATGCACACTCACATGCCATGCAAAGACATGTACATGCAAACACATATGCACACAAAAACACTTGCAAGTTCACACACATGTGCACACCCATGCATGCACATGCATGTGCAAATGCATAGAAAGACACTCATGCACACATAGCCACACACAAAATAATATAGACACATATTTACTCAATCACACACATAGACACATTTATGCACACATGGAGACACACATGCACACATCTACACACACACACACAAACATACATGCACATGCACACATATACATTAAGATATAAACATGTAGTGACAAACACACTTGCACACACATGCATACTCCCATGTACAAAAACACTCACACATATGCACACATACACACACACACATGCACACAAGCATACACACGTGCAAACATGTATGCACACATGGACACACATGCACACACACACGTACACAAATACGCACATGCACACACAACCACGTACACTCACGCTCACACACAGACATACACACATGCACAAACACACTCATACAAAACATACACACATGCACACATGCACACACATAGTACACAATTGCATGCATGCACATGCATATCACCCAGCACTCTCATGCGCACACACACTTGCACACAGACACACACATGCACACTAACACACACATACACACATATACACACATGAACACACACTCATACACACATATACACACATAGGCACACATGTAGGTACATGCCCATTTATGCACACTTAAGCACACAATAATGCACACACAGTTGCATGAGCCTACATGTGCATGCCCTCATAGGTGCACATGCATGCATGCATACAAGCATACACTCACAAAAATGCATGCAAACACTGTATGTATACTTATACACACAAATATACACACAAGTACATTGACAAAAACATACGCACACACAAACACACTCACGCACATACATGTACACACACACACATATATGCACACACACACATAGACACAGACACGTGCACAAACGCACACTCAATCACACAAAGAAAAACCCATGCATGCAAGCATGCAAACACATAAACGTAGTCACACACACATATGTATGCACACAAGCTCGCAGGTGATGACACATGAGCAAACATGCATACACATATGCACACACATGTGCACCCACACACACACACTCACATACACACATGCATGTGTACCTAGTCACACATGCACACACACACATGTAGAAGCACATACTCACATATATAAATAGGTGCACAAATAAAAATACACACATGCATACATGCACTTGTACCCATGCATGCACTTACAAATGCATAAACACATGAGCACACACACACACACACAGATGCTCACGCATATACTCACAAACACATGCATAAGCACACACACACATGCACATATGTACACCCATGCATGCACAAATACACACACTTGCAAACACACACATGTGCACATGCACTCATTCACACACGCATACATGCATATGCCCAAACAAGTACGCATGCACACACATAGTTGCATACTCATGAACACACATATGCACACACACATAGACGGACCCATGTAGGCATACAAGCATGCATGCATGCACATGCACATGCATACCCACCCACTCACACATGCACACACGCAGACATACACATAAATGTGCATGCACACACACACACATCCATATGCACATGCACACACTAACACATGTAAATGCATGCACATACATACACATGTACCCACACATATACACATACATGCTCACATGCACATGCACAAAAGCACACATACACATGTGTGCACATGCGAACACAAACACATGAAGATGCACATGCGTGCACACACACACATATACTCAAACATGCACACACACATGCATGTCATGCATGTATGCACACACACACTACACATGCACATGATCGCAACACATGCACACAAACTAAGAAACCCACATACATGCACATGCCACACACACAATAGACATGCATTCTTGCACACACATAAATGTGAACAAACAAATGCCCACACACACCCACACACACACACGCACCCACATGCATATAAATGTATGCTCATGTGTATGCACATGCACACACACAGTATATAGGTGTACACACATACATACACACACCCTACACAAACAAATGCTAACACACATGCACACAAGCACACATATGCACATGCACACACATGCCCACTCACACACAAACACACACACACACACATATACACAGGGAAAAATAAATGCATAGACATGACGATGCACTTATGTACACAATTGCATGTACACAGCAACATACACATGCATATTAACACAAACACACACACACAAAAGAACACACAGGCACTTGCACAAGCACACAAATGCGAACACACACATCCACACATGCATAAATGCACACCTTCACATGTATAGGAACACATATATAAACACATACACATGTAAGCACACATCTATACAAATGCAATACAAACAAACATACACACACATGCACTCACGCCCACCTGCATGTGGGCGTAAACATTTCTATATGCACACACACATGTACATATACACATGCATAGGAACACAAACACTTGCATACTCACATGCATAGACTCACTCACACATCCACACATAGCCACACACACAAATGAATGCATGCACACATGCAAGCATCCCTAAACATATGTAAGCCAGAAACATACACACACACACACTGACATACGCATATGCACACACACAGACAAACACATAGAGACACATGAATAATCATGCACATGCATATGCACACATACACACAAATAGATGAACAAACACATGTATGCATCCACATGCATACACATGTGCATGCATGCACACACACATGCACAAACATGCAAACACATACACAAACATCTACACGCACCACATCAATGAAAACACACATATATATGCATGAACAAATGTATGCACAGATGTGTGCATTTACTTATGCACATAAACACACACACACACACACACAAGTGCACAAGCAAGTAAACACACATACACAAACACATGCATACATACATACTCAACCCCCATACACACATACAGAAACATGCACATGGGCACATACATATCCACATACATGAACACACTCTCACACACACATACACTTGCACACACACATGCACATGCACAAAATAATATAGACACAGACACATACACACGTGCATGAAAAAAATAACAGACATGCACTCACACAAATGCACACACAAACACATAGAGGAATGCACATGCACACGTCCTAACACATACACGTGAACACACACACAAGCACACATGTACATACACACACAAGCATACACACACGTGTATGTGCACGCATGCACACAAATACACACCCACCCAAACTTAGATGTATGCAAGCATAACACACTCAAACATGCACTTACACTTACTCACACACATAGACACTTGCACACAAGCACACAAACTTACACACACATACAAACATAATCATACACACCTACACAAATATGCACAAGTACATGTGCACTCACACACACTTGTTGACACACACACACACACACACATAGTGTAATGAACTCTAGTATGCACAACAAACTCACATACTTACATGCACATGTATAAACACCCATGCACGAACATGCACAACCACACATATGCACAAGAGAACACACACAAACACAAAAAACTTGTACCAAAATGGGTAGACATGCACAAATGCACATGCACACAGATGCAAAATCACACCCATACACACTCGTATGTACCCATATGCATGGACATGCAAGCACGCAAACAAAGTCACACATGAACACATAGAAACACACATGTACTCAGAGGCACAAAAACACACACACACACACACCTACACGCATGTGTAGGCAAACATATGCAAACATGTGCACAGATAAGCACACACCCACGCAAATATAGCATAAACAAAGAAGAGCAGAATCACTCTCTCATACACACCAGCACATATGCATAGACACTCATACACACACACATTCATGCACACATGCACATTTGCACACACACATACACACATGCACATGCATACACGCACCCACAACTACACACTTTAACATAACTCAAACACATGTATGAATGCACACACACTTGCAAGCATCCACAAACACATGCAAGCACACCCATGTGCACATGCACACACATGAACACACACACATGCACATATGCATACACATGCACATGCACAAACATGGAGACACACATGCACAATCAAACACCCACATACAAACACACAAAATAACACATAAATGCACCCACATGCATACCCATGTGCTCGTTTGCAACACACATGCACAAAAACACACATATACACCAAGACCCACACACACACACACTAACGATCACAGACACATACGTGCATGCACAAAAACACACATCTGCATTCGCATGCTCATGCACATAAACAAACACGCATGCACACATAGGTGTATAGGCATGAAAACATGCATGCACAAACACATGCATAGACACTCATGCCTCCTCATCCATGCGCACCTGCACACACACACACACGTGCACATGCATACCCAAGCAAACCCACATACATGCACACACACACACACATGCACTTGCATGCACACATGCACCTGCATGCAACAACACAATGACTCACACAAGCATACATGCATGCAAAAAACAACACACATGCACTGATACATATGCTCATCCCAATGCATAAACACATATAAACATACACACATGTAGAGGAATAGACCTACACATGCACTAACATATACATGCATTAACATGCACACAACCACACATGCACACACATGCATTCAAACATGCACGTGCACATACAAGGATGCACACCTACAAAAACACACACACACACACACACACACACATGCATGCATGCATGCCTAGCACACACTTTCTTCCACATAAACATGTGTACACATGTGCACACACACTCCCATACACACACACGCAATCCCTATCACACACATATACACACATAAGAACATGCACATACAAGCTAACACACACTTGTCGACACACACACATGTAGTTTGATGCACTCATGATGCACAACACACTCAAACAAATGAGTGCCCACCTACACACACAACCATGCACACAGACACACATACACAGACACACAACCACATACATGCACACACATAAGCACATGCACATAGAGACACACACACTTGTATAAACATACACACAAAACACTCACCCACAAATATGAAAATGTATAGGCATGCATAAATGCATGTGTATATAGAAACAAACTCACATCCATAGACATTCACTTGCATGCACATGCCCACACATGTAAGCACACAAATATCAACACACACATGCACAAATGCTAAGATATGCACAAAAATACACGCACATACTCATAGGCACACACTTGCACTTTGTGCTTGCATGTAAACACAAGCACATATACACCCACAATTGTGTTGGCACATTCACAAATGCAAACTCATGCTAACATGTAGGCACACACATGACCACACACATGCATACACATAGACACCTACACACATGCATACACATCTATGCTTGTACACTCGCAAGGCACACACACTGGTGCCCTTGTTCACACACACATAGATGTTGGGACACACATGCACACCCACATGCATACACACAAACATGCTCACACACATACACAAAGAGATAGACGTGCACACACAAACGGACGTGTGCATACACACATGTGCTCATAAATATAGACATAAATACAAATGCATATGTACATTCACACACACATGTGCATCCACTCACACACACACATGTGCACCCATGCACACACACACATCCACTCACTCATGACACACAAACACATGCACACACTCACATGAACAGTTGCATATAAACCCAAACACAAACACACACACACATGCACATGCACACACACATAAATCTATGTGTGCTTACGCACACACATGCACATCCTTATAAAGGCATATACTCATATGCACATATATAAGCACACATACAAGCACACACACATACATGCATACACACCCACATGCATACATACAAACACATACACACACACACGCAACATATGCAATCATACATTCACATGTAGAAACAGAAGTGCACACACATATATGAATGCACACACAAAACACACACACACGTACACATAGACATATGCACATGTAAGCACACACACATGCATACACATGCACACATATGAACATTAACTTGCACACACTCCAATACACACACACATGCACACACCCATAGACCGGCACACATACAAAAATGTATGCACATACAAGCCCATGAACATATGCATGCATGCACACAAGCACTAACGCACACACACATACAATAACAAATGTGCACACATGCTTGTACACATGCACATACACACACATGCACACAAGCACACATGTATTCACAACAACACACATGTGTACATACACACGTATTAACATGTGTATACACATACACACACACACACTTGCATATATACAAAATCATATATGCATACACACACATGCACATACATAAATACGTGCACACAAAAACACATACACACTCATGCATAGACATACACACATATATGGTACACATACATGTGCATGCACAGACACACAACACACTCATGCATTGGCATGCATAGGCACACACAAATGTACCCACTTACAGACACACATGCACACACATACACGTAGGTACACACACATGCACATACAAGCATGCACACACACAAATAAAAGCACACACACGAACAAATGAACGTATATGTGCATATGCACACACAAGTAGACACACGCATATACACACACAAAGATGTATACCCACACACATCTAAACATACACGCCCACACACACACACACGTGAATGTAAAAAAAACAAAAGCACATACACTCACACATATACAAGTGCACACAAAGCATACACACACACACACATATGTGTGCACACATGCACACACAAAGAACACACAAGCGTACACAAACACACACACAGTTACACATAAACACACACACACACACACTCATGCACACACAAATGCACATAATCCCATAAAAGTACACACACATACTATGCATAAGCATGCACACAAGTGCACACATGCACATGCACACACACACATACACACATTAACACACATATGTAGGCACACAATCACACATATGCACACACATAGACACACACACACACACACATAGGCATACAGACACACATATAGGCCTACACAAACGTGTGCTTGCCCACATAGATAACCAAACATGCATAAACCTACATGCATAGACACAAACATAAATGCAGTTGCACACACTAATTCACATGCACACACATACACACATGCATATGCACTCACACACAAATATAAATGCACACGAGAATGCATACACACATGCTCACATAGACACATGTCTATACAAACACACAACCATGCATGTAAACACAAGCACACATACACACACACACACACGTACACAAACTTGAACACCTACCCACACACACTCATGCCCATGCATATACATAGATACACACATGCTGCATGCACATAGTCACACACATTTATGCACACACACACACACATACACTCATAGACATGAGCACACAAACACACATATGCACACATGGACATGCATGTATGCATGCACACGCACACAATCATGCACACACACATGCACATAAGCACATAAACACATGTAAATACACACGCCCAAATGCATGCACATAAATAAGCTCACAAACATACATCTATAGTTAAACATGGAGAAATATAGATATGCACACACACACACACAACCATACAATTATATGACCAAATACATGCACATGCGCACATAGTTCACATTCATACGCATGCATAAAGACTTGCACATGTAGACACACACACACACACTCATATGTACACACATACACTAGCATGAGCACATGGGGATAAACACACAAGCATGCTTACACACATACACCAACACACACACACACACACACACACACACACACACACACTCACGCACATGTACACACGTTCAAGTACTATTGCACATTGGTACAAGCACATGCACAAATCATATGCACACACATGCATACTCATGCATGCATATGCGTTCACATGTGTACCCATACATGCACAACCACACACACACACACACACTCACATGTATAGGTATTTGAACACACTTAAGCATAAACACACACACACACATGCTTGCACGAACACATACAAACCCACATACATGCTCACAAACACGCTTGAACACACTTACATGAGCACCTGCTTGCACACATGCATAAACAGATAAACACACACATGAATGCACCATCAAACATACATGCACATGTACAAAAACATACACATATGCACACATACATGAACACATACTAAGATGCATAAACTCTTTGCTCAAAAGAAAATGTAGTCACAGATACACATGCACACATAATACATACAAATTCATATATACATTCACATACACATACACTCACGCATAGGAACACATGCACACCTATGCACAAATGGATGCCCATACACATGCTCACATACACACACACACATGCACAAAGACAAGCACAGACACCACACACATGCACACACACATACAGAAACACATGAACACATTGACATACCCACACACACATATGCACACACACACACACGCCCACACACACCAATATGGATGCACATGCATACACATATGCATTCATGCATGCAAGCATGCATCATGTATGCCCTCAAACATGCACATGAACTAGCGTGCGCACATATAAAAGTGCAAACACAAATCACCTATACATACGTACACATGCACACACACACATGCATGCAAACACACATACACTTATGCAAATAAATGCAGTCACACATGTACATTCACACATGCATGTACACACATGAACACATGTACACATGCACACACACACACATATGAACAAACACACACATGGCCCTACACACACATATGCTCACATGCAAATACACACATCCATGCAAACACATACACTCATGCACAAATATCCACACACACCCACACTAATGAATGCATACACAAATGCATGAACATACACACACTTATGCATGTGTGCACACACACATACACATGTACGCATGCACACACACACATGCACAAACACATGCATACACATAGCCCCACACACACATGCACATGGACACACAGAGAAAAACACAAATGCACACACATAAGCACACACACAAACATAAGCATAAGCACAAGTGTACACTAGCAGACACACATGCATGCACGCACGTGCATGTGCATGGACATATACACACATACACATGAATCACACACACATGTGCTTGTACACAAACACAAATGCACATGAAAATGCATACACACTCATTTGCAGTCATATGAACACACTTGTATGGGCACACAAAACCATGCACTTGCACATCTACACACACATGCACACATGCCCACATACACACATGTGCATACACAAACACAAATGTGTGCATATATACAGATGCACATGAATGCACACACATGTATAGCCTTGCGCTCCCACACAAACACATGCACAATAACACACACATACATCCACAATTTCCCACAAGCAAACATGAACACATGTACACACACCCAAAAGCACACAAAGTCACACATGTACAATTATGCCCATGAACACACACATACAGATGCATGTAAGATTACATACACATAGAGATGCACATGCACGCATACACACAAAGACGTACGTATAGACATATGCACACACGTATGTGCACATACAAACACACAAACGTGCACATGTAGTAGCACAGGCTCATGCACAAACTAGCTTACACACACATATGCATGCACAGACACATGCACACACACACACATGATCACATAGGCAAAAACATGAGGACACTCGCATACATGCATACACATAAACATGGACAAACATATAGACACGCATGTACAATCACACACATACACATGCACATGCATACACTAATATTCACACACACATATAGTCATGCATACACACACACACACAAATAGCCACACATATCCAGAACAATGAACACAAACACACACACACATACACATAGATACAAACACATAAATACTTGTGCTTTGTGCATATGCACATATACACACTCATGTATGTAGGCATAGATGTACATGTAGAAACACATGAATACACACACACCACCATGCACTCACACACATACACACACACATGCAAACCCAAACACACACAAACTTATATACATAGATGCACACATGCACATGCACATGCACATACATACACACATTTTAAAACAACACATACACATATACAAACACATGCACACAAATATTCACAAGCACGCATAGACAGACAAACATAGTTATGCGAGCACACTAGCACATGCTTGCTTGCATATGAAAGCAAACATGCACACAAGCACACACATGCATATACACATAGATACACACTTGCACACAAACAAACACAAGCACACAAACCCATGCACACCTATACACCCATGCATGCACACACACAAACACACATACATGCACATCCACATAAATGCATATAAGCATAGATAGCACACTCACACACTTGCTTACACCCTCACTTGCACACAAATAGACACACAAACACACACAAAAATAGACACACATGCACACACGAACAAAAACATACACACACCTATACAAACACACACATGCATACTTGCATGTTCGCACAGCATTACAGATGCGTTCACCCATATATGCACACAAATAAGAACACATTTCATAAATCGGTGCACAACATAAATGCATACATACACACAAGCACATGCAAGCACACACATATAGACATACACACACATGTACCCACCCACACGCACACACACATACACATGCACGCACATGCACACGCATGTATATGCACATAGATATACATGCACACGTACAAGCATAGGCACATTTCCACTCACACACAAGTATAGTCTCGTAGACATACAAACACACAAGAATACACACATCCACAAACACACACACACACACATGCATGCACTGACACACATGTGGGCACACAAACACACAAATGCTGATGCACAAACCCATACACATGCATGCACACTTGTACATGCGCACACAAACACACATATGCATGTGCACATTCGCACATGTAGAAAAACAAAATGCACACACTCATGCATAGACACATAAAATACACTCACACAAGCACACACAAACACACAAACACATAAGCACACTAACATAGACATATATACTCACACACATGTAGATACAAAAAGACATGTATGCACATACACATGCACACAAGCATGCACATTTGCATGAACACACACACATGCGCACACATAGACATATATGTGCATACACATACACATGACCATTCACACTCTCACACATACATGAAACATACACACATTGATATACACACA
This sequence comes from Vanilla planifolia, assembly GCA_023846275.1. Taxonomy (NCBI): domain Eukaryota; kingdom Viridiplantae; phylum Streptophyta; class Magnoliopsida; order Asparagales; family Orchidaceae; genus Vanilla; species Vanilla planifolia. Next base: position 803,057 of record JAIUJO010000055.1, on the reverse strand, counting down.
CACACATTCATAAAAAAACATGCATGCATATGCACACATACCAATAGGCCTTCATGTACACTCACACACATAGATGCACAAACAAGTGCATATGATACATAGACACATGTATACACACTTACACACAAGAACACATGAACAAAAATGCACATGAACAAAAAAACACACGAACACAAACGCATGCAAACAAGCATGTACATGCATCCACACACACACATTTGCTCATACATCATATAAATGCACACCCACACACACATACATGCAGACAGCACACATGCATGCAACACACATGTACACAAGTACAAATGCACATATACGTACACACATGCACAAACACACTAATGCACACACACACACATAAACAAACACACACATGCACACACACAAATGTAAACTCACATGCAAATGCAAGCACACACATGTATATGCATATATTCCCACACACCTACACAAACGCATGCACATATACCCACACACACCCATATACACACATACACTAACACTTGCACACAGACGTATGCACGTGGACGAATAGATGCTCACACACGCAAAGACAAGAATGCACACACACATCAATGTATATAATTACATGACAAACACACACACACAAGCACACATGCACACAAGTGCACACTCTTTCACACACAAGAAGGAAAACACAAACACATGCACATAGGCACACACACACATGCACATACACACATGAACACACACAAATATATGTACACACACAAGCACACACCCACATGCACACATGTATGCACATACACACCAATGCAATCCCACACACATGCATGCACACAAACATGCACACACCCACCCACACATCCACACATAGGCACAAATGTATGCCCACCCACAAAAACATGTTAGAACACATGCACAAACACAAACACATAACCACACATGCACACAGTTGAACACATGCATGCATACACACTTGCACAAACAAACATGTGTGCAAATACACATTCATGTACACACATACATATGCACATACGTACAAATGCATGCATAGATACATATGCTAGTGCACAAACATATAAACATGCACCACACAAGCACATAAGCAAGCACTCACATGCATACAAACTCATACGCTAACACACACATATAAGAACAAACACACACACACAATACACACATATACATATACTCACATGCACATAGAAATAAGTGTTTACACTTGCACACATGCACACACATCTGAACACATAAACACTAAAGAACATAAGCACACACACAAATGCACACATAAGTACAAGAACATGGAAACATATGCACATAAACACATAGACATCCTAACATTTACACACATGTTCTTACCTACACATACACACATGCACACACTCATGCATAATAACAAACATGCACACACAAAACAAAGCACACACACATTAACTCACACACACATGTGCCCACATGTGCAACCAGATATGCAGACAGACAAACATGTGCACTCATAAACACACACACACAATCGCATGCATAGGCATACAAACACTGACACACAATAACATAAACAAACATGCACCCATAGATAAACATGTACGTGTCTGAAGATGTATAGATGCAAACAAACAAAAACACACGAATGCATATGTCCACACACATGCACACATACATAAACAAACACACCTACACACACTCCTAAATGCATATATACACACACCAACACACATATGCTCAAGAAAACATGCCCACACACACACACACATACATATGCCTGTACAGATGCACATGCATACACACGTATACATGCATGCACACAACCACCCACACATACACATAAACACAAACATGCCCACAAATGCACCAAATTAGATACATTCACAAGTAGACACAAGCATAGGAATATGTAGGCACATGCAAACACACAAACACTTGCACACACACATAATTGTGTGCACACAAGTAAGCACATGCACACACACATACACATACCAAGGCCCACACCATTCATACAAATGCATGCTCAACAAATAAACATGCACATGCATGTCCGTATACATACACATACATACGTTTGCACAAATAGATAGACACTCATACACACACATGCATGCATGTGCAGTCACACACAAACAAGGATACACACACACAAACATGCTTAAACATGTGCACACAAAAAAAACACATGCATAAGAATGCAAACCCATGCAAATATTTGCACACACCAGTCCCCCCTCCCTTCCACACCCACACATTCATAGACACATGCATACAAAGGCATGCAATACACACACATACACAAAACCACACCTACATGCAAACACACACACACATGAACACAAGCACCAACATGCACATGCACATAGGCATATGCATACAAACACATAAACACAATCACTCAAAAACTTGGACACATGCACACAAGTGCATCTGCATATGCAAACACATGTATACCTACACACACTAACACACACACACATATGCTTGCACACACACTCACACACATGCATGCATGTAGACACACTCATACACATACATACAAACACAAACACATAGACACACACATTGGCACATGCATGCATGTGACCCCTCATGAACATATGCACAAAAGTGCACATATGTACACACACATGCATGCACCCAAGCATGCATAGGGGCATGCACATCTATACATACTCACACACGTGTACATAAAATAGACACTCACATCCATACATATGCATACATACATAAGTGTGCACATAAGTAAAAATAATATACACACAAATGCATGCATCCACATGTGCACACACACATAAATAAACATAAGCACACACACGTTCACTTACACATGTACACATACACACTCACACACACACATACACATGGATGCTTGTGCATATGTAGAACACACACATGCACACATCCATCCACCCCCACACACATACAAGAACACTTGCACTCATGCATACAAGCACACATGTACAACTACACACAGATGCACACACACACACACACCAATACATGTACACACACTTGCACGCATATACGTATGCACAGACACATGCATACACACACTCATATACACACATACACACACACATTTACACACACAAAAATGCATGCATGTACAAAGACACACACACGCACATGTATACACACATGCGTACAAGTGAATACACTTTTAAACAAATGTACATGCACAAAATTGTATGCACACATAGGAACATGTGTATATATAGTTACACATAATCACACCCATATACACACATGCACAGATATAGACACATGCACACATCTACACAAACATGCATACACACATATGTAGACATGCTCACACACACACACACACACTAGCACACACTCATGCATGCACATAGGTACACATATGTCTATGAAAGGTCACAAACACATGCTTATGCACAGAAAAAGACACATATGCTCACACACACACACACGAACACAAACACACACTTATGCACGTGCAAGCACAAGCACTTACACACACATGCACTACCATATGCTCATGCACACACACACACATATAAGCTCACAGGAATGCACACATATATGTAAACACACATGTACATGGATGCATTCACACACACATTCACACAAATGCATGCAAACACTTGTACACATGTATAAGTGCACAAATATATACACACATAAATGTATGTATGCATGCACACACATGTAAGAACGCACACACCAACACACACAATAGACAGACACACATACACACACCTATGCACACACATATGCACACACACAAATTTATGCACACAAATACACATGCACACCCACATGCATTAAATAACTGATGTGTATGTGCACGCTTGCAAGCACAAACACAAAAGCATGCTTATACACGTACATACACACGTGTACTCACCAGTGCATGCACATAGATACATAGATACATGCACACATACACCCATACACACACATGCAAACACACTTGCATACACACATGCATGCTCACACAAATGCATATACACATGTACACATGTACACACACACAAGCACACACATACACACATGTATATACATAAATACACACACATACACACTCGTGTGTTGGCACAGACACATAACAAAAAAACACACCTACTCCTAGATGCACACAAGAACCCTTGTGTGCGCACAAAACACACACATATGTACACCCACACATAGACACACTTATGTACAATTATGCACACATATGCACGCACACACACACATGTATATTCATGCATACAAACACACTTGACATGTATGCATGCACACATACATACACACACAAGCATGCACACACACACACACACGCACTCACACACGTGTATGGACACCCCCCAACACACACACACACATGGACAAAAACACACACACAAGGAAGCACATGCATGCACACATGCTCGTACACAAACATAGATGTGCATGCATGCAAGAAAAACACACACATGTATACACATATGCACCTACATAGGCATACACATACACTAACATAGATTCTTGGGTAGACACATGCACACAAAAGTACACACATGCAACTGCATGCACATATGTGCTCACACATGTACACATGAACACACATACATACACATGCACACCGAAAGACACATGCAATCATGCACTCCTACACACACACCAACACACAAGCAAGCTCCTACACATAAATACGTACACACACATGCACACACACAATCACACACACTCACACATAGGTGCAAACACATGCCAAGACACATGCATGCACACACACACATGTGCATGCACACACACCAATAATTCAATAAACATAAATACACACATGCACACACATATGCATGCATGCACCGACATGCACACATGCATGCATGCAACTATGCACACTCCCACAGACACTCACATTCACATAAGCCTGCATGCATATACACACATATCTACACGCACATGAACATGTGCACACACATGCACACATGCATGCAGAAACACACACATGAAAAATACTCACTCACACGCATACACAAACACACTTATACACAGGCATGCATGCACACACATATGCTCAAACATATGCTCATACACACATAAGCACTGTCATACACACACCCATGCATGCATACACACATATGTACAAAAACACGTACATGCACAAGTACACACATTAACACATGTACAGATGTAAGAACTCACAGCCACAAATACTGACTCGCTCACACATATGCATACATTAATAAGATGAATGCACACATGTGTGCACGCACACACACACATGCATATACACATACACACATAGGTACACACACAAACACACCCCCATACACATATGTATACATATAAATTCATGCACATGCAGACACACACACAAATAAACATAAACACATACACACACACACATGCACATAGGCACGCACTCACATACAAACAAAAACACACATTCACACATATATGTACACATGCACATGCAAACACAAACAAAAATACACAAACAATCATGAACACAAACATAATCACACACACATATGTGCACAAATAAACATACACACATGCAAGCATACATACAAGTGTGTGCACGCACACACATATGTACACATATAAATACACGTATACACACACGCACGCACACACACACATGCACCAACAAAAATGCATGTGCATGCACGCAAGCATAAAAATGCATCCCAACACTTGCACACACATGAATACATGCACGCACCCAAATACGTATGCACATATACAAACATAAATGTATGCATGCACACCCTTGCAGATACACATGCATACACACATGCACATTCACAAGCACACGTGCACTCACACACACATGCCCAAGCACATTCACACACACGCACAAACACACTCATACACACACAAAGACATGCTTGTAGACACTCACAACAAAACCCACACATGCACTCTACCCCTCCCCCACACACACATGAACATGTATGTGCACACCTACACATGCACACCCACACACAAACACCCACACACATACCCATATGCATAGACACACCTGTATGTATACATGTAGAATCAAAAACACATACACACTTATGCATGTACAAACACATGCACACACATATGTGCATACACACAGATGTAGACACATATAAAGACATCTGCATGTAGACACACACACACAAGCACATGCAAACACATAAACAAACATGCATACTTACGAACACTGATGCACGCGAACACACAAAAGCAAACATATAAGCACACACACATGCACGAGAACACACACACACATATAAACACACATTGACTAACCAACACACACATGCACACACACACAAAACAATCACACATCTACACACACACATGCACGCATGCACGCACAGACATGCCTATGCATAGTCACATACATGCACTCCCATTCATAAAAACACATATACACTCACATGCAAAGACATGCCAACTACACACACACACGCACACACACATGCATGTACCCATGTAGATGTAGGGATAATCATAACAGCACATGTGCAAAAGAAGAAGCACACACATGCAAAAGCTAATAGACATGCTCACACACACATACACAATCATGCACACACACACACACATGCATGACCATTAACATGCACACACAGACACATACATACTCACACACATAAATACATGCACACGTGCTTACATGTACACACATACATATAAAAAAGCATGTGCACATGTACAAGTACAAATACACATGCCAACACACACATGCACATAGACACACACACATATGCACACACACACACATGCACACATACATGCAAGCATCTACACACGTGCATATTCATGCACGCAAGCACAACACGTGCAAGTATGCTAATACACATACATATATGCATGCACATACACACATGCATGTGCATACATGTAAGCACAAACACATATCTGCTTGTACACACACATGCATGCACATAAACACATACATCATACACTAATTCACATGCCCAAACACACACACATTCATGTCCAAATGAACAAGACATATGCACATTTGTACACACACATACACATGAACACACTCACAGACACATACACATGCAATCATGCACACACACCCACAGATGTACTCATACGTGCACACACACATACAAAAAACACACAAATGCTCACATAAACACAAGTATAGGAGCATACACATGAACTCACACATAATCACACACACAAACACATGCACAGGTGCATACACTACTCATGCACATGCAAGCACACACACCTACAACCAGACAAGCACACATACACACATGCACATGCACTAGCATGCATGCAGACATGTAGATATGTAGTCTCTTACACATGCATATTCACACAAGTGTGCATGCACACAGAGACACACACATCTATATGCACACAAACACATGCACACACACACACATGCACACACATACATGCACATGCATGTGCACACATGAAAAAATACTCACACATACACATGCATAAGCATAAACACACATGTCTGCACATACACACACATGCTCATGCACACACATGCACATACACGTACATACACACACATGCATAAGTACATGCACACACTCACGTGCACACATTCACATGCAAGCACTCATAGCCAAATACACTCACACTCATACACACAGAGACATATACATAGACATGGACACACTCACAAATGTACACACACACATGCACACACACACACACCAACCAACACACCCTCTCACAGACACACATGCATGAATGTACACGCAAATGTTAATAGATATAAACATATGCACACGTACATGTACGTGCATATGCACATGCACACGTACATGTACGTGCATGTGCACATGCACAGAAACCCATATACACACTAGCACACCTATCCATACACACACATATGTGCACAGCCACACATACATATGCACATAAACCCCTACACATGCATTCACACATACACATGCATGCATGCATGCATACACAAAGATCACAAATGCATAAAAAAACATACACATGCATATGTAAATATAAATAAGCATATACACACATAGACAAACATATATATGTGCAGCCGCACACACAAACACCCATAATAACCCATACACCTACACACAAGCATGAATAAAACTCACATGCACACACTCACATCCAACCACACACAACCACACAAAGATGTATATTGACACATACATAAGCACAAGCATACACACAGTCACACACACACACACACACACACACACTCATGCATACATAAACAGATGCACATACACATGTATGCATGTAAAAACAAACACACATGTGTGCATACATGCATATATAAACACACACCTATACACACAAGTGCACCATTGAACACACATGCATACGAACACATGCACATGCACACACACACACATGTACTCACACAAACACATACACATACATTTAAAGGAACACAAAAAAAAAATATAGAGGACACAAATGCACATGCACACACAGACAAACACATACACATAATCACACTCATAGACACACACACATGTGCACACACACATACACATGCATAATAACAAGCATATTCTTGCACACACACTTGCACACACACATGCACATATACTCAACACACACAAGTTGTGCACATGTGGTCACATACACTAACATACACACTCTCACATAAGCATGCCTACATGTATACATGAACACATAAACAATATAGACACACAAAAACACACACACATGCATGCACTCACATACAAATATTTACATACACATGTACACAAAAAATGCTAACTTGCATACATGCACATATACACACACACACCCACCCACACATGCAAACACACACATGCACCCACACAAGGACACACATGCACATGCACGGACACACAGTCATACCCATGCACATACACACACACACATACACACACACACAAACACACAAGCACACATACAAACATACACACATGCCCATGCATGCACACATACACACCCACACATATACACATGTATGCATCCGCATCCACATGCATTCACACAAACACACACAAACACAGACACATGCACACACATATGCATGCAAAACATGCACACACACATGTATATGTAGACATGCATGCACATATCCATGCACAAGCATAAACACACACACACACATGCATATGCACATGCACACATTCACATAGACTTGAAAACACATAGACACACATTATCACACACACACACGCATATACATTCATGCACACAAGCATACCAGCATACATGCACACAATCACACACAAAAATGCACACACGTGTAGGCATATAGACACACATCAACATGAACACACACAAACATGCTCACACACATACACATGCATATAAACACACACATGCTCTCACACAAACACATACATCGAGAAATGCATGCACGCATGCACATGCACACACACACACATATGCACGTGCACACACACATGAGCATAAATACATATGCATACACACAGACATAGGAATGCACACATGCCTATAGGCACATTCACATGCAACACACACACACACAAGCACCTGTGCACACACACCTACATGTGCACACACAAGTGTACCTACATGCACACATGCACACATTATGCACACACAAACACAAGCACACATGTGCATATGTATACGCACACACATGCACTAGCACATGCATGTACACACACACAAACACACTTACATGCACGCACACATGCACACACACACACACACTCATGCGTACTCACACATTAATCACACACACTCTTATGCATAGACATAGGCACACACACAGATGCACATAGGCACATGCACATTTAGACAAAGGCACACGCGTAAGCACACATGTATAAAATTTGCCACAATCACATAACCACACACATGCACACATGTACACTCACATGCACACACATGTACACATACATGCACATTGACACACACATATGCACGTACACACATGAAACACAGACACACACACACACATAGATAAACATGGACACACACACACACACACCAACACATTGACTTGCACCCACATGCACTCACATGCATGCACACAAAAGCATACAAACACACACATAGGCACACACATGAATGCACACACTTAAAGAAGCACACTCTCACAAGTGCACAAATGTGAGCACACACACATACAAGTGCACTTGAATGCACACACACGTGCACTCGAATGTACACACACATGCACACACACACATGCACGTACACTCGTGCACTGAAAATAGATATTCATAAACACATGTAAACACACTCACATGCACACACATGTACATATATGCAAGCACAAAAATATAGACACATGCATGCATGCAAAAACAAGCACACACACAATCACATATGCACACAAAAGACATAAACACACACATCCACATGAACACATGCATGTACATGCACATATGCATAAACGAACAAATGTAAACACGAGCATTTATACACACATATAAAAACACATGCAAACAAACATGCATAAAGTATAAATGCACATACACACACATATATACACACTTGTGTGCATGAGGGTGCATATGTGCTTGTACACACACACACACAAATACAAGCACACATACATGCACAAATGCACACTTATGCACACACACTTATGCATGCACACACATGCACATATGCAAACACACACACATACACAAATATACATATGTACTCACATGCACATGCACATGTGCTTACACTTGTGCACACACATGCACACACATACATTTGTATTCGCATATGAACACATACACATCAAAAGACACCCTCATAGATTTGTGCAACACACACTCATGCTTGTGCACACAAATACAAAACCATGTACACTCTTACACACACAAATATACATGTACATAGAACCACAAAACCAAACACATATACATGCATGCACGACACAACTATAGATACACACATACACACACATGTATGTACACACACGCTTATTCACACCCACACATAAGAACTGGTACATGCACACACGTGGTCACACAAACATAACACACATGCACATGTGCAAAGACACACAAACAAGAATAATATCTTGATCATCATCGCTATCCATTTAGCTTTTTGAACTAATGATCTAGATAATATCTTATTATGATTAGATCTAGATTCTTCAATGGCTATTCTAATTAGAAAGTTTAGAATCAGACATAGTTGCATTTCATTTTTTACTTTCATCTCTTGTAATGGCTAGCTTTCAAAAAAGCTAATTCTAGTTATTAGGAGAGTGATTTGGGATATTTTTATTTTGAATACAAATAGAAATAGTTTACTAAATATTATTTCTTCTAATTTATTATTTCTTTTACCATTTTTTATAATCTTTATGCAACATCCTGGTAAAATCTATATCATTAATTTGTTTGTGTCACTCTTGTTTAAAAGATTTGAAGTTATAGAATTCTTTAATATAGAAATTTTTGTAAAGCTTTTAATTTTTTTATGTAGCCAATGTTTTGTGGATTTTGGATTCTCATTGGAGCATCAGTTTGTAATTAGTTAACCATTACCAGCCTTAGCAAAAAATAGTGGTTTCTCTTAGTCAATCGGTGATTGGGAGTGGATGTTAGCATGGCTTTTTGTTGAACCACCTAAAAATCTTAAGTGTATTTATTTTATGATTGAGCAAATTTCATTTCATTAACAATCTTCTTAAAACAATTTTTTATTTTTAAGCATTAAATTTATTTAATTAAAATGTTTTTTGAAATTAAAAATTTGTTAAAAATGATTCATGTCCTACTTGTATGTGTCGCCTCACACAATTCAAATTAAGGGTTTTAGAGTGAGGATTTCATCAAAAGAAAGAAATTTCTAAGCCAAGGTCCTAATGGCACTTCCTTGTGTTGAGGATAATATAATCTTATCCAAGGGGCATTTGCCACATCCACTACCTTTGTACAAAGGTGAGTTTTATACTTATTAGAAAAATTATATGCATTTATTTTTTGAATCTATTGATTTAGAAATTTAGAATATTGTTGAAAATATATTTGAGTTTTCAACTAAGATTATTAATAGAGAAAAGTGAGAAAATATTTGGTGAACTCATTCTTAACAAGAAACATAGAGGTCTACTAAATTCTTGAGCTATGAATATTTTGTAGTGTGGTTTGGATACTTTCAAACATTATCAAATCATCAACTTGAAAATGGCACATGAGATTTGGTCTAAGCTTAAAGTTACCTATGATGGTACTTCTCAAGTTAAGGAGACTAAAATAACATACTTGTTCATGAGTATGAACTATTTTGGATAAATCTAGATGAGAGTAGTAAGGTTATGTTTATAAGGTTTATAAATATTATTAATGATTTACCTAAACTTGGTAAGAAGTTCTCTATTAGTGAAAAAGTGAGGAACATTCTTCGAGTTCTTCCTTGACAAAATGATCTATTAGTGGCAACATTTAAAGTAGCATAAAGTATTTTGGTAGTGTTATTAGATGAGTTATTTGGTGATGTCTTAATAAATGATTGAGCTTACTAGAAGGGATGAAGAACTTGTGGCTAAAAGTGAAAGGAAAAAAAGATGAAATATTATCCTTTGTAGTTGTTTCTTCTACAGACTTAGATTTCTCCATCCCAAGTAAGGTAGTTCTTATTTCAAAAGCTTTATCTAGTTTATATAATAAAAGAAATGTGTGTAAGTGATTTATAAATAATATGAAATAAAAGAGAAAGATGGTTTCCATGAAAAAAATAATTTGTTATTAATGCAAATTACCTGAGAATACAATGCCCAATTACCTCCACTATAAGGATAAAGTTGATAAGTTTCAAAAATAGAACAAGAAGAAGAAATCTATGAAGATATCATGAGATAATTTAGTTAGTTCTTCTTTATGAGGAATAGTATATTAATGCTTACACAAAGTGCAAAACATTAGCTTTTAATTTGTTTAATTTGAAAGAACATAAAAATTATTTAGGCTTATGTGAACATTTAAATGAGTTGAATTACTAATTATTTGCATAATATTATGAAAAAGAGAGATGAAAAAGCCTCTAGTATTACAAAAGATACATGCTTTTTTAGATAACTAAATGACTTTAAAATTTTACATGCTTATTATAGGACTTTTTTTTCATAAGATTAACTATACTAGAATTATTAAATATTTTTGCTCCAATTGTAGTTTGTAATTTTTGCATAAGAGTTGGCAAATATCTCTATATTACAAATTTAGAAACATTGTTTATTATAAACCTTCTAAATTTCTATGGATTAGGAAAATAGTTCAATTAATGATCAAGTTAAGGCATATGAATCAAGAAAGGCTTAGGTCCTAAAAACAAATGTGTTTTTTTTTGTAGGCATGCCTTCCTTCAAGGATTGAGGAAGGTATGTGATACTTGAATAGTGAATGCTCGAGACACATGACTAGAGATGCATCTTTATTCATCCACTTGAAGTCTTATGATGGTGGTGAAGTTGTTCTTGTTGACAACTCCAAGAAAAAGTGAATGGAACTGGAACTACAGGCAACTAACACACTTCTATAAGGAAGGTCCTCCTTGCACAAGATCTAATGTATAATCTTCTTAGAATTAGTCAATTATTTGATTCAAAGTTTAATATTTTATTTATTAAAAATGAATGGATTATTAGTAAAAAATATTTCACTTATCATTGGATGTAAAATGATAATACATACATTTCATTTTTACACATGATGAAGATGGTGGACTAGAATGTCTTATATCAGGTGATAGTTCTACTTTATGATGTAAAAGATTTTGTTACTTAGTAAAGTCTTCTTTAGAAAAGCTAGATTAATAGCCAAAGTTTATTGTCAAGTTGAAGAAATAGATGTGAATCAGACATTTACTTCTATAGCTAGACTTGAGACAATTAAGATTTTAATTTCTTATGTTGCCATAAAAGATTTAGATTATACCAAATAGATGTTAAAAGTATATTTTTTAAGTAAATATATGAATGAACAAGTTTTTGTTGAACAATCCCCAAGATTTGAGATACATGATAAGATAAATCATCTATACAAACTTAAGAAGGAGCTTTATGGTTTGAAGCAATCTCCAAGAGCTTGATACAAAAGATTGTGCACTTTTATTATGTCAAATAGGTTTTGTAGATGCAAGGTAGATAATACTTTATTTATTCAAAATTTAGATAAAGGTCAATTAATATGTCCAGTTTATGTGAATAACATAATAATTGTAGCTTCTAATAAAGCGATGTGTTTAAGGTTTACTAATTTTATGAAAAATAAATTTGAAATGAGTATGATGGGATAATTAACCTTCTTTTAGGACTTTAGGCCAAGCAAATAGGTGAAGAAATTTGTATTTCTCAAACCATTTATTTGATGGAGTTGCTAAAGAGGTTTAGTTATGGGAACATGAAGAAAAGGAAGACTACTTTTAGTATAAGCACTATCATAGATAAAGATGGAGTTGAAAAGACCATTAACATAATCATTTAAAAAAATGATTAGATAATTATGGTATCTTACTACAAGAAGGCTTAATATTGTATGTAGTGTAGGTTTGTTTCCAAGGTTTTAGTCTAATCCTAATGAATCACACATACAAGAAATTGAGTATATATTTAAATTTCTTATATGCACTAAGATTCTAAACTTATTTTACCTTAGATGTGAAGTTAGATTTGATAACCCACATAGATGTTTACTTTGTTATTAGTAAGATTGATATAAAGATTACATTTAATTTATATAATTAATTGATGATTTACTAATTTCTTAGTTTAGTAGAAAAAATTAATTATGTGGTATTATCAATAATAATGGTTGAGTACATTATTATAGGTAATTGTGTTACTCAAGTTCTATAGATTAAACAACTTCTAGATTATAGCTTAAATTTACACAAATTTTAAACTTTTGTGATAACTCAGATGTAATTTGTTTATCTAAAGATCCTATTCAGCACTTAAGAATAAAATACGTAAAGATAAGGTATCACTTTATTAGAGAACATGTGTAGAAGAAAGAGATTTAATAGTCATCTATTCTACCTTCTATTTAATTAGTTGATATTTTTATTAAACCATTATCTACTTAATTTTTTCAAAGACTCTAACCCGTTAGAATGATTACGAAAAGGAGAAAACTTAGTACAAGAATTCAATGGAAGTGCAAGGTAAAATTTAGGGAGAGTAAAGTCTATCAAATAAGGTGAGCTAGAATATTGAATATTTTATTACTTAGTTTACTCATTAATATCACATTGTCTTTATTGGTATAAATTCAATTCTTGTATTGATTTTATAATCTTTTAAGAGCGATTGCTACATCCTTTGCTGTGATGATCAAAAAATCAAGCTAAATATTATTAATACCATGTTGAGACTTATGTTGTTTTAGTTAAATGTCAACATATATTGTGGTAATTAAATCTCAAGGTGTATTTCATAAACACTCAAAAGAAGTCCAAATTTGAGAGTTTCAAATTTAGCGTGGTTGTGGGAGCAATGGGTTTTTTTAATTATTACTTCTTCTACTCTCTTCTACAATCTTTCTACTTTATCTTTGTAACATCTACATCATTAATTAGTTTGCACCACCCTTGTTTGAAGGATTTAAATGAGTAGGAATTATATATGCAAAATTTTTTATAAAGTTTTTTATTTTTTTATGTTGCCAATTTTTGTTGATTTTGGTGTCTTATTGGAGCATTAGTTAGTAATTTGTTTACCCCAATCGACCTTGATAAAAAGAAGTGGTTAGTGAAAGCTTGATCGATGATTAGTGGTAGATGTAAGCATGGGTTTTTGCCAAACTATTGAAAAAAACTTGGTACATTTCTTTTGTTATTGAATAATTTTATTTTGTTGACAAATCTTCTTGAAAATAAATGTTTATTTTTAAGTATACAAATTTTTTTTTAATTCAAAAATTTTTGAAATTAAAAATTTTTTATAAACGTATAATTCATCCCTCCTCTCTTATACTTTTATCTCACACAATTCACATCAGGTGTTTGTGTGTATCTGTGTGTGCATCTGTGTATATGTTTGTGTGTGTGTGTGTGTATGTTTAAGTCCATGATCACACGTGTGTGCTTGTGTGTGTTTATGTGTGTGTGTGTGTACACTTATGCATGTGTACATGCATTTGTTTGTGCATATTTATGTGTGTATGTATGTGTATGTGTGCATGTGTTTCTAAGTGAATGCATGCATGTCTGTGCATGTGTGTATGTGTGAGATCACATGTGTGTGTACATGTGAGTTTTTGTGTGTGTGTGCATATGTACATGTGTGTGAGTGTGTATATGTATGTGAGTGCAGGTAGGTGTGCTTATGGATGTATTTGTGTGTGTGTGTGTGTAAGTGCATGTGTACGTATGTGAGTGTGGGTGTGCATCCACGTATGTGAATGTGTGTGCATGTCGGTGTGCACATATTATGCACATGTGTATGGGTGTGGTTGTGACCATGTGTGTATGTGTGTGCATATATTTGTGTATGCTCTTATGTGTATATGAGTTTGTTCATGTTGGTTTGAGTTTCTATGCACATGAGCATGCATGGTTGTATGTCTTTGTAGGTGTGTGTGTGCATGATTGAATGTGTATGCTCTTGTTTCTATTTATGCATGAATGTGTGCACATGTGAGTGTGTGTATGAGAGCATGTGTGTGTGTGTGTGCATGTGTGTCCATGTGTGTGCATCCATATGTGCATGTGTTGTGCACATATGTGTATATCTGTGAACATGTGTGTGTGTGTGCATGTGTGTGTATGTTTTTATCTTTGCATGTGTGCTTATGTGTGTGTGCATGTGTGTGTGTATGCACATGTTACTCTATGTGTGTGTGTATACTTTCTTGTTCTTAGGTGTGTGTGTGAATGTGAGTCCATGTGAGTGCATGTGTGGTGGTTCATGTGCAATCATGTGCATGTGTGTGTGTGTTTGCATGCATGAGGATGTGTGTGTATTTTTGCAGGCATACATGCATGAATGCGTGTGTGCGTGTGCAAGTGCACACTTTTCTTGTGATTGTCTGGGGTGCATGCGCGTGTTCATGTGTGTGGGTGTGTATGGGTTTGTGTATGTTTGTGCGTGCATGTGTCTACATGCAAGTTTGTGTGTGTGTGCATATATGCATGCATATATGTGCATGTGGGTGAATTTTCATGTGTGAGTGTGTGTGTTTGTGTGTGTTCATGTACGTATGTATATACATGTACATGTTCATGTGTGCACATGTGCATGTGTTTGTGTGCATACATATGTACGTGTGTGTGTATTTGCGTGTGTGTGCATTTGTGTGCATGTGCATATGTTCATGCATGTGTGTGTACTTGTGCACACATGTGTGTTTATACATATGTGTGTATGTGCACATGTTTATTTATGTATGTGTACATATGCATGTATGTGCATGCTCACATGTGTGTATGTGTGGGTGCATGTCTTCATGTGCATGTGTGTGTGCTCATGCATGTTTGTGTGTCTATGTGTGTGTGCATGTGTGCATGTGTGTGTATCTATGTGTGTGTGTATGTGTGCATGTATGTGTGTGAATGTGTCTTCAAACTTTTGAGTATGCATGTGCGTGCATGTATGTGGGTGTGTGCATTTTTGTGTGCATGCATGTGTGCGTTTTTGTATGCCTGTGCATGTGTGTATATGCACACACATGTTTCTATGTGTGTATATGCATGCATGTGTATGAGTTTATATGTTTATGCTTGTGTGCATGTGCATGTGCATGTGTATGTGTGCATGTATGTGTATGTATGTGTGCTTAGTTGTGTGCATGTGTGAGTGCATATGTGCTTACATATATGTGGGTATGTGTGGGCCTGTGAGCACGTTTATGTGTTCTTATGCATTTGTAAGTGAGTATGCATATGTTTTTGTGTGGGTGTGTGTGTACATGCGTGCTTATGTGTGCATGTGCATTTGTGTGTGTGTGTGTGTGTGTGTGTGTGTTTGTGTGAGTGTTGTACATACATGTGCATGTCTATGAGCCTTTGTGTGTGCATATGTGTGTGTCTGTCTATGCCTGTGCATCTACATGTGTGTGCATAAGCTTATGTGTCCATGTGTGTGCATTTGTGTGAGTGTGTGTGTGCATGTGTGTGTGCATGTGCATGTGTGAATATGTGTGTGTGTGCATGTTCAAGTGTGTTCTTGTGTGTTTGTGGGTGTAAGTAGGTGTGTCTAACATATATGTGTGTATGTATGTGTGTGTGAGTGCATGTACATGTGCATGTGCATGTGTGTGTGTATAAATATTTATATGTTTGTGTGCATATGTGTGCTTGTGTGTGTATGTGTGCATCCATGAGTCGATGTATGTGCATGTGCACTGTTTATGTTGTGTGTTGTGTGTGCATTTGTCTATGTGTATTAATGTTTGTGGGTGTTATTGTGTGTATTAATGTGTGTGTGTGCATGCCTCTATGTATGTGCGTGTGTGTACACACCAGTGTATATGTGTGTGCATGTACATCTCTTTCTTTCTCTCTCTCTCTCTCTCTCTCTCTCTCTCTCTATCCCTCTTATATGGTTTTGTAGACATGTTTGTGTATGTGCAGGTATGTAGATGTGCACGAATGTGTGAATGCATTCAAGTGTTCATGCATACGTGCCAGTATGTGTGAGTGTGTGTGCTTATGTGTTATTGTTTGTGTATGTGTTTGTGCAAGTATGTGTGTGCATGTAGGTACATGTGAGTCTACGTAAGGGTGTGTGTGTGTGTTTTCTTGTGTATGTTCATTTGTGCATGTTTCTCTATGTGTGTGTTTGTAAGTGCATGTGTATATGCATGTATGTTAATATGTGTGAGCATGTGTGTGAATGTAGATATTTGTGGTTGTGTGTGTGACATTTTGTATACATGTTCTTGTGCTTATGCATGCATGTTTGATTTTATGCATGTGTTCATGCATGTCATTATGGTTTTGTGTGGGTATGTTTATGTGGCTATCTGTGTGCACATGCATGTAAGTGTGTGTGGGTGCATGTGTATGTTTGTGTGTGTGTGTGTGCAAGCATGTGTGTGTGTTTTGTATGTGTTGTGTGTCCATGCATGCGATTGTGTGTGGTGTGTGTGTGTGTGCAAGCATGTGTGTGTGTTTTGTATGTGTTGTGTGTCCATGCTTGCAATTGTGTGTGGTGTGTGTGTGTGTGTGCACATTTGCATGCATATCTACATGTATGTGTGTGTGTGTGTATGAGTTTGTGTGCATTTGTGCATGTGTACTTTTGTGTGTTTTTGTTCATGTCCAAGTGTGAAGTGTATTATTTCTTGTGATTTAAAATTTGAAATTGGAATTGCATATGTTTAAATTTTTAATACAAATAAAATAAATTTTGAAATTTTAAATTTTAAATTTGAGAATTAGAAGTATGGTTGAATAGCAAGACTTGATATACATCACGAAGGCCTTAATAGCATAACACTTCATGCCTTGGAATGTGCCTATAATTTAATTTATTATATTATTATTGTTATCCCTTATCCTTATTATTATCCAATAAAGATTTCATTATGAAAATATGGATAACCTTATTAAATAATAGGAATTAGTTGATATGTTATGATAAGGGAATTAAGAATGGAAAATGGTTTGTGATGCATATAACAATATCTTTAGAAAAGATATATGAGAAAGAAGAATTAATATTGAAACATCATGTAGGCATGTCTTACTTTGATTTTGATATTTAGGAGCTTGATACAATAAACAAAAATGGGGATAAATAAGATATGTTTAACTTGAATGGGTGAACCATAGCTTCAACCAAATCAAACTAGTTTTTTAGAGCAAATATGTGTTTTAAAAAGGAATGGATAAGAAAATTTAAAATCTAAACTTGTGCTTGCAAGATATAAAAACACTTGCCACAAAGGCGATATGGAGATGCCAAGTAAAGGAATACTTGGTAAAAAGCAAGATAAAGTTTGAGGAATAAGGAAGACATTTGTAGCCTTTAAAGACCTATCCAAGGAGAAGACCTTTACATGAATTTCAAGGTTAGATGGCCCTTCAGTGCATACAAAAACTTTTGCTATGTTTTATGAAAAATGGAAAATAAATTATCTATTAAATTTGCTAGTAGAACCTTAGAAAAGTGATTTGGTTAAAAGGTAGTCAATATTCTACCATGAACCTTGTTTAAAAAATGGGAACCCCTAATACCTATGATGAAAGAAAATTATTTTTAGCATATAATGGTTTATCTTTCCTTTCTTATGCAATGTTTCTTGAGGAACCCATGCAAGATTTTGTGATATTAACAAAATTGTTAATGTATGTGAAATTCATATTCGTATGCTTACATATTTAGCTTTATTTATTGAAATATGGAGAGGAAAGTTCTAAAATTTTTATTTATAGATGGAACGTACCTCAATATTAAGACATGATTGTGAAATATGCTAATTTTAGTGACTTGTACATTGTTTAATTATGTTGGCCATGCGAAACGTTTAGCATGATTTAGGTTACAAATTGTTAAACCATTATGCAAAAAAATCTAATGTGTATAGGTCTCAAACTTAAGTTAGGTTTTCTTTTTTTATTTATTTACCAAAAATTAAACTCCAAGAATGTATCTCAATGCTTTTCTAATTAATATAACATAAGAAATATGAAGCATGATTTAGAAATATGAACTATAAATAATACCTTAGTTCAAATATTACTACTGATTATCCTTATTCTTGGGTTTTCTTGAGAAGCATGTAACCATGGCTTCACTAAGCTATGGGAGGCACAAGTTCAACCCTTAAGAGAACCCAGATGGCTTCAAAGGTGTGTATGTGTGGCCCTTGGTTTCTGGATGAGAAACCTTTCTTATATCTAAGTTTAAAGACATAGAAGAAGCCTAGGTTGGGTATGGAAATGGTTGGAAACCAAAGAGTTGGTTATTAGTAAGAATGCTAAGGCTAGTTTAGACTTTATGAATATTTGAGATTCTTTGATATGGCCATCTAAGGTAGGCTTAGACTTGGAATTATGGTTAAAGGCCTAGACTTCATTTATGGAAAGGGAACGTGTAATAGAATGTTTTAGTGATTGACTCAAGAAATACCATCGTTGAAGCTCTTCGCATATTGTAAATTAAGATTTGGTTAGTGAAGCTCACATTGAGTCCTTTGAAGAGGGTAGAATAGCTTGGAATAAGGCATTAGAATGCATTAAGTTTGACCATGGAATCTAGAAGGATAAAATATTGGCTCAACAACTTTGTTTCACTAAGCCCTTTTAGTAAGAACATGAGTGACCATATTTAATCTCTTAATGCTTCAAAAGGGACCTTGGTTGGAGACCTTAGGGACATGTGATAGCTTACGAGATACATTACCATAGATATGGTGACTCAATGTTGCCTTTAGGCCTTATGAGTATCGAGTGATAATTTTTAAGCTTAAGCTTAGTTTTAATGGCAATCAACTATATATGGACCTAAGAGTAAAAGCAAAGGCATTGTAAACATTATGATTACCTCAGATAAGAAATGGTAATAGAAAATAGG
Source organism: Vanilla planifolia (assembly GCA_023846275.1). Taxonomy (NCBI): domain Eukaryota; kingdom Viridiplantae; phylum Streptophyta; class Magnoliopsida; order Asparagales; family Orchidaceae; genus Vanilla; species Vanilla planifolia. The sequence continues at coordinate 781,750 of JAIUJO010000055.1, read as the reverse complement.
AGGACAAGAATAAATATAAAAAGAATTTGTTATGATATTATAAATTATTGAACAAGGGTTAAGAAGAAACATTATAACACTTAGATAATAACAACTTTACAATATTGAAAACTGACATAGGATGTGAAACCTAAAGAGACTTAGGGCATGAAGTATCCTAAATCGTTGTGAAATAAAGTTAGTAAGATGCTACACCTTAAGGTCCTTTCTTTGATCAAGTGAGGATCAAGTGTAATGGGCCCATGATCATGCATGCTGATTTAAGAGAAAAGCAAGTTAAGCTACTTTGTTGTGCTGGCACAAAGTTAGTTACACATAGTTGGCATAGACTATAAAGGGAGTGTTATAACATATTATAAGAATCTATAGGATTGGCTAAATGTCATTCCAAAACTTGTCCTAATAAGGAATTATTACACATTTAGCTCAATGGAGAATCACATGATATTTCATTATTTTTAAGGGAGTCCATGTGGTTGTTGAGGGCTTCTTAAACCTTATGGGATTGGCTAATGTGGTCAACTCTCCTTTTTTGTGTGAAGATGTCATGTGAAAATGGTGCCAAGTCCTATCATGATTCTCATGGACAAAAGAGTGTATTAGATAAGATAAGGGACATTATGCCATAATATAAAGAATATAAAGAATATATATATATATATATATATATATATATATATATATATATATATATATATATATCTATATATATATATACATATACATACACATATATATTGACTTTGCTAGTAGATGGTGATGTCATTGTAGTAGTTAAAAACTAATGCCATTTGCTAACATGATTTAATCAATTGTTACAAACAAATTTCTTGGCTACTAAATATTTGTTTTATAGTTTGACCCTAGAATTTCCTAAGTGAGATTTTAAGTTTATCCTATCATATTTTTGTTGGACTTGGATGAAATTGTTTCAATAGTAATCAAGCTGAGATTATGAAAATGAGTGCATCTATTGGATGATTTATCATCAAAGATTATTGATTTTATATTTTTTGTCATTAGTTATTTTTTATTACACATGCGATGCTATTGGACTCTTATATTATGCTTGGTAGTTTCTTATTAAGTTTTTATATTAATTTTTTTTTGTAGTTTTAAGGGTTGTGCCTTGGAATGGAGTTGATTTAATTGGTTTATATATTTTGTTCATAATTTATTTATGTTTTTGTCCTAAAGATGACAAAAATATTTTGTATTCTTAACATGATAGTATTTTGAATGTTGTTATATTATAAATTACATGTGGAATTTGATATTATGATTATTAGATTTTTGTTAGAGTTATTTTTTAAAAAATAATTACATATTAATGGTATGAGTCTTTCTTTAAGATGATATGATTTCTACTCAGGTATGCCTATAAATCATAATTAGCCATGACTAAAGAAAAGAAAAACATAATGTTATGGCGCTGGTATTTTGTATGCAATGCCTTCTTTGCATAGTATGATGATGAATATCACATGATGCAAGATAATTACACATGAAGTAAAGATTAATCTATCATCATATTATACCTAATCAGCTAGTGTGATTCTTCATAGTAGGTACGAAGTACGAATGTATGAGCTTTGAACTTTATCTAATCGACCGATAGATTACCTTTTCTGTGGAATGTTTTGCATATGCCAATTTTTTAGCTCCGTATATTATACTACTATTTCTATGAGGTAATTCACAACTTTATTTACTTCTTCGTGAATGCAACTCTAGTGAACTATTATTGCATTAGCCTTGAATTTCATTTGTTGAATCCCAAAGAATGTCAATTTGACCTTGCATTATTTTAAGGAATATATTATGGTATATTTGGATGACTAACTTATGTATGTTCTTTTTATTACTCAAAGAAAGTCAAATGAGCATAGATAATACATTATTTTTTTAATACTTATTTGTTGCCCATAGTGGAAGAAATGGATTCCACTATTTGTCTTTATTGATCACATATAATTTGAACATAACCAACATGCCCATTGTGTTATTTGCAAAGCCATCAACATCTATCATTCACATTTTGTGTATTGAGCACTAATTCACAACTTGACAAATTTTATAACTCACAAATGAAAATGGACTAAACTATATTGAGTGATTTGATGTTTCTCTAGGATATTTGTATGGTGGTAATGTAGCTTATGTTGTTGTATCACTTCAGTATGATACTATTATTAATTGTTTTTATAGGTTGATTATCTTCCTCATTGATTTTTTTGTATTTGCCTATCATATGTTCCACAAAATAATAAGATGATGGATCAAAATGCCTTCTCTTCAAGCTATGTTTCCTCACATCCATTGAGTAGATGTTTGGTTCATTGTTCATGTTGTCTCTACTTTTTTTAGTTCATAGAATGTTGGCAAAGATAGACCATGCGTTGTTTTTCATCAACTTAAATTGTCATAACCCATGGAGCCTTCAGTAGAGTTGTGTGGGCACTTTGAATTCTTCTAAAAGTTGATCTTTCTTAAATAATCAGAGAATTGTAAAAGATGATTAAAACTTGTCACAATTGAAATGCTAGCCTAAATGCATATTCAAAAAATCCAAATTTTCTATTATAAATTAAGTATTAGAATTTTTCTACTAGTTGCTTCCTAGGCTTACAAAATGCTAAAGTTTCCTTCAGTTGTGAGTGTCCAAATGGTACTTTTAGTTGTGTAGGAGACTTTAGTTAGTTCATAAACTATCTAATTTTTTTCTTTGTATGTGCTTCAAGGTGTCAGATATGTTATCTTTCTTTATATCAGATATTGTTCCTTCTTTTTACTAATTAGCTATCGTGAGTTGGTTGGCAATTTCTAATTGAGTTTTGTTTAGAATGCAGGCTTGGCCACATCACATTTTCTTTAGTTAGAATGAAACATTTTCTTGAATTGCTCCCATGGTGCTATGATACTGTCTAAGTCACATAAAGAAAATACATCTAGTTTTTCTTAATTCTTCTCAAAATTTTATGAAGTTGATTAATTTTCATCGAGAAAAAAGTATTTAGGCATTCAGATGCCTAATGAAAGTATGTATATGTCCTATATTTAATAACCTTTTCTTCCACCTTCCCTTCTTTGTATTAATTTAATTTATGAGGTGGTTAATAGGAGCAATATTCTTTCTCTTAACAAAGGGAGGATATATAAATTTTTTTGTGGGATGTTTGTCTCTTTGAGAACTAAGTTGTTTACTAATTGTTTCCAAGTGTTCTGGCTATATTTGTTGTAAGTGATGAATGTCCCATTTTAGAAATTTATTTGAAGAGCTGATGCATGTTGTAAGCTAGTTAGAAAGCTATAAATGTGGGACATAGATTTTAAATTTCCCCATGAAAAAAATAACATGCCTAATAGAACATTTATAGTCTTAAAAAGTTTACTAAAACCTATCACAAAATTTTATTCTTATGATTAATATTCAAACTTCTATTAAAAATGAAGTGGAATAAAATAATCGAATGAAAAAGTAGTCAGCAATATGAATGAAATACCAGTGGCAAAAACAAATGCATAGTAAATGATTTTGCAAAACATAAAAAATAAAAAAAAAACTTATTTACTGATAACTACAACAATGTTATTAAAACCATGATGTAAAAATTACTAAAAATATTTACTTGGTTAGTTTACTAATGTAAAATTATTACAACAATAAAAGTAAAAAAAGACTAGTACAAAGAAAACTTTTTAATATGATCATAATATATGTAATACATCATAGTAGATAACTTTTTTTGCAATATAATGTAGAACATAATTTATTTGGTACATAAAAATTAAAATAATTAAAAAACTTTATGATTTCATTATAATTATATAATTGAAGTTCTTATTGGTTTTGCTTTTTTTAACTTGAATTTATTTTAATAATTAAAATATGCTAAGCAATCCAACATGTGTAAATGGTATAAAAAATAAAATCTTTAAAAATAGGTTGTCAAACGAAAAGTTCTTTATAAAAGTATACATTAAAAACTTTTATTTTGCACAAACATTGGAAGTAAAGGAAAGCAATAATTAAATTTGCAAAGATAATATTTTAATTAACTAAATTCATATGTTTTACATTTTATTGACAATTCTATGTTATAGATAAAAAAATTAAAAAAATATAAAACTTAAAAAATAATTATAAAGTAAATCATATTTAGTATTTAACCATATTTGCATAATAGGACAACAAAAACTTCTCTCATAAGGTAAAACTATTAACTATGGCAGCATTGAAGTCAAATGATAAAGTGCAAACAAAACTAAAGGAAAGTCATTAACAAGCAATACATTTTTAATATGAATATTTAGTGTAGTATTCGGTGAAGGAAAAAGTTAGGAATGAAGGAGCAAGATGTCCATCCTATTGGAGTATGAATTGCGAAAATCAAAAACTTTAATTGTCTTAAATATAATTCCTTCTAAAAAATTTTGTTTTACAGCTAATTATTAATATCAAAAACTTTTATTGAGAGAGCATTAAGAACAGAAATGCAAAACCTTTTTATGTTGTTCAATAGAAACTCAAATCAATGCATTAGGGAAATTTCAATTACATTTCACAAAAGTTCATAGCCAAAAACCTTCTACAATCACTTGGACAAAAACACGACACACGCTAGCATATAGAATCCTATAAAACTTGCCAGAAGGATTCCACAAATTATTAGGACAAACCATTAAAAAGTTACACGAAAGAAGAGCCAAAAATTGCCAAGGGAAAAAATAATACAACTGGCTGAAGGACCAATACAAAGAGAAAATTCAGACTCTAAGTAATTAGACAAAGAAGTCTTGCATTAATCTCAATTACAATGTCTTATCACTAAAATAAATTTAAGTAACAAGCATACTAAAATTTGATTAAAGTAATGTGAGATTGATATGTATGTTCACTTATAATGTTCCTTAATGGCTACAAACAATCCTCAAATACAAATAATCAATCTTTCTAAATTCCAATAAAATTAGATGTTACTCACAATTTCTAAACTAATCAATGTTTAATCTAACTATATACAAGTATGATTCTGTCATGTGCACATCATCAAACTATTGGATAATTTTGATTAGTGTCTTTAGCTTACAAAGAAATAATCACACCAACACCATAAGCAGATTACACCTTTTTAAAGAAAAAGACATTCAAAATTTTGATTTTCATCTCTTAAATTTTTATAGGGTGATATAATAAGATGACAATTATTATACAAGTTTAAAGACATTCACGTGTAGTACTCTTTATATAAATAAAGCTTCACTCGTATAAAATATTGGAGTCATACTTGTGAATGCAACTGATATTACTTAAAGTTGAAGTCACATGTGCCATGTCTCTAAAAAGGATATCATACTATTATGATATATAGTTAATGTGAGCTAAGAGAAACTATAACACATACTTAATCACCTTGTGCAAACACCTTTTCTATTCCTACCAATCAAAATGATCATACAAGTATGACAATGATACTGAATTGTACAAACCACAATTTGCTCTATATCTCCACTTAACCCCCTTAGAAGAAATTTAGCAACACTTATATGGTGTGGCCATAGTACATGTATAAAGCATATTTAATCAAGTTAACCTAAGATAACCTACATCTTACTCTTTGTCTCATGTCATGGCTAACAATTCCTATTGTATGATGAGTCCATTCATACTTGATTAGGCTGTACCAACAATTCATATTTCTTAAGAGTTTGATGAAAATTATGGTGCATTAAGATATACTAAAGGAAGTAAAAAAATAAAACCTTAAAATCATGAAAAATAAAATCTTAAAATACCTATGCAATTTGTAATCCTTCTTCATAAGGTAATATTGTTAAATTGAATGATAAAAATGTAAATAAAAATTAATTTTTTTAAACAATTTATCAAAAACACAATACATTTGAAATATTTAAATATTAGTAATAACTAAAAAATAGAAAAAAAATCATTTATATAAGATAGAAAATACATAATAATTCAAATAATAAATACATCCATTAAACCATTTTATAACTTTGAAAATTAGAATTATCTTTGGAAGAGAATTAAATATTGAAAATGATTAGGAATTATATCAAGAAAATATTTTACAAAAATAAATTCCTTTGCTGTATAGAATTTTTACAGAAATAATCCGTCATATTAACAAACCCTAGTCTATGTTGCACTATCCAACAACTGCTTCACCATGGCATGAACCATGCCCTCCATTGCCTTAGCAGATTACATAATGTGACAATTTTATCAAGGAAGAATGCAAGTCTCCTAATAGTGCATCATCTTTTTTTAGCACTAGCAACCTGTAAGGCTAAAATTCTTTAAAAACTTACATTTTGTAGGCCCTACCAACCATGCTCATTAGATGCCTTAAGGTATGCATGGACTGGCTGTATTGCATGTACGGTGCCCTAACACATGCAGCCATAGCAACGTCATCCTAAGGCCTTAAGCCAACACACAAAACACTATTGCATATTGTTGCATTCAACTTTCACTTTGTCAAGGGACACACCATGGTACACATTACCCCTTGCAAATGGCATGTTATGACAATTATGTCAATGAAGAATGCAAGTTTCTAATAAAGCATCACCTTATCCAAGTGTCACCTACCAATAATGCTAACAATCAAAAGAAAGTTTACACTTTGTATTCCCCACAAGTCTATTACAAAGAAAGTCACACGATGTTCATAGACTAGTTGTCACGCATGTAGTTATAGTATCATGTAGATAGGGACACAACTCAACATTCGCAAACCATTTCATAGATTGCACCATCCAATGTTTGCTTCACTATGGGCCACACTACACCATGCACAACTTCTTTAAGATTACCAATTGTGCCAATTTTGTCAAAGAAGAAGACCCATCTCCTAGTGAAGTAGCTTAGCATCCATGCTTAAGTAATAAAAAGTAATGGATAAGGTCAAAATGGTGACACTTTTTGCCACTCACATAGAACAACTATTGCTACTACTTTAATAAAGGATGTAAGAATGCGAGAGAAATTCTTGAAAAAACTTTCGTGACATCTTTGGGAATGTGGGATTAATCTACTGTGACATAGGATGGGATCTCAATGGATCTTGGTAGTTTATGAAGAAGAAAAAATGTTATAACTCCCACATTGCATCATCCAACTTCTACAGTGGGCAATGTAAGGCATTTCAACCATGCACCTAGGAGAACTCCAAGGGACACAATGCAAATCACATAATATAATTCACAATGCCACACAACATATTGTAATAGGTAGAGCAAGTAGAGCAAGCTAAGCATGTAAATATGCAAACAAGGGTTGCTTTGTAACTTTTATGATTTCTTTGTCTTTGAAGGGTTGATTCTAGGTGATAAAGGGTTATATCTTAGTAGATTATGATAGTATGGCCACTCTACCACTTAAAATACCTAATTGTAAATTTAAGTCATCTACAAAGGATATACAAACCATTCATACTTAATTGTCATTTCTTATGGTGCTTATGCCATTCAACTTTCTCGACTCTAAGCAAGCCCATGCTCATGTGCCCTTTGGTGTTAAGCCCCTTTTGTTAACAAGCAAGTGAACAATGCACCTAGATGTTGCAACATAGAGTGGATTTAGAGTGAGAGGTGTTCAATCATAAATTTACATAGAATAACTTCTTGCAATTGGCAAATCAACTGAGCATAATGATCAATTTTGTGAATCAGTGGTCCCTCTCTAGTTAGGTAAAATTAATATAATGACACATTCTTTGATAACGTAAAACTAAAATATCTCATGGTGGTCTAACAAAGCTCATATTTTCTATTAGTATGTGATAATCTAACACTTTGTGAATTCTACATCCTAATGATAAGAGGAGCAGACATCAAAGGATGAAACAATATTGTTGTTATGAATGCTTGGCTGCAACAAACTAGTTATCATTATGGTAACCTTTTTTACACCTGTAGCATTAAATTCTTAAAGCCTACAAGATTAATAGGCCAAGCTTTAAATAAAAAGTATACTGATAGGCCACTTACAGACACTTGGCTGAATTTCTTTACCTTGACATTAAGAGTGCTGGGTAGAAATTGCACTACATGAGCATCCATTAGGACCACTGTAATGCTTTATTTTAATTAAAAAGTTAGTTTCCCAATGTTCGTCCTAGTTTTGAGTTGATTGCTTGTTGACCAAAATAGGCCCTCATTTTGTCTCCTAATCTAAAAATGCTGATTTGCTCTAGTCGCTTGAGTAGCTCGAGCAATTTAGCTATAACTGATGGCTTTTGGACTAGGATGCCCATGCCCAACCCTTAGAGCTAATACTTTTCTTGAAGTTATGGGTCCATTTTGTCAACTTCCCTAACCTACAAGACTCCAACATTCAAAGATGATTCACCTTAGAGACCTATTGCAGTTATGATTATGATTAAGCATAGAAGACACCAGGCTATCTACACTTTCATGGGTTATTAAGGTGCATAAAAAATATCTTAACAAGTAATGCCCTTCCAACCACTTTGTCCCAATTCTAGCAGAGCCAATTTTATGACCAACAGGCTGTTAAGCAAAATGAATAACTATTCTTGAGGCTCTTAGCATTATCTTTGGACAACTTGAAATTGCCATGGACTACCACATGTCAACCCGAGAATTTTAACTTGACAATTTTTTGAAGCTCATGCCAAATAACACACTTCGAATGTTTCCATAAACTCTTAGGATAGACTAATGCATCCACAATTGTCATTCACATGGAACATTTAAGCCTTCAAATTTCTTATTTCAATATTTTCTTCTACCACTGTGATCTACATTATTGAAAGCTCAAGACAGGCTTGTGCCTTGTGTCTTATAGTGACCACTACACCCTTTTACTTGTCAAGGCTTTGCATTACACCAATTCCACTAATCATTTGTTTTACCTCATAGAACTTTGATAGTGGGACAACCTTTCTTGAGGGAATTTTGAAAGGGAACAAACAACTAGATTGTTTGATTAGTCTTTTGTCCCTTTACCCAAGTCAGATGAATGATTTGAATGTTAGTATCACTATGAGCCTTCACTAGAGTTTCTTCTTTCTTTGTCCTATTTAGGCATAGTTCACCATCTTTTGTGTCCCAATAGACAACCTTTCACTTGAACCCTTCACAGAAGATCTGGGTTTGTTTGTGGCTCACCCTTAAAATTTGGATCCCATTAATAAGATTCTTACACCCGTTAAGCTTACTCACACATTTGCAATAATGTTAGACTCCTTGGTATATGATTTAAGACATGTCTGATGGTGAGCCCATTGGCCATCACTAATGTTTATAGGGTCACCATGGCATATCTCAATGTTCTATGCATTATGGCCAAGAATGATGACAATTTCTCCATGGGTAATGTCTGACCTGGCTCATGTCGTCATGATTGCCCAAGATGAGCTACTCCTCAAGCCATGCAATAAGCTATATGATGACATTCTGCATCCAGTTGAGGTGCACCACTCACCTATATTGCTTCTCTCCTGACTATTTCAAACACAATTTGTTTCTATTTTCAAATGCTCTTTTAATGTTCTCTTGTGTACTTGTTTGTTATTAGTCCCTCATAATTGTTCAGCATTGAATGCAATATACACCCAGTTTTTGTTTCCTTCCCAAATAACTTGACTCGTTGATTGTGTCTCATGTAGAGTTAGAGTATGAGCTTAGTACCTCTCACCCTTCGACTTGCACCTTCTAGAGAATTTGATCCAAATTGGTTGCTGAGGATGCATCTTTAGAAAATAATTCAAACTTCAAACTACCCAATTTCTTTGTAAGTTCCTTCTCTTACAACTTTTTATATGCCTAAACTCAGTGGGTAGCCTCACCTAACATGGTGTCATGATTTTGCACCATGGAGCATGGAGTTGGATTTATGAGTACGACGTACTTATGGCACTACAACATTGATTCCCATTGGCCAACACCACAACGCTTGATGGTATCGACCTCTTTACAACAATTATAGCTGACCATCACCCAATGCTTCATCACACCATGTTGTGCATGTCGTGCCATCGATCATGTTCAAATAAGGGCTAGGACTCCAACCAATGATTCTTAGCTTCTAAAAGGAGTGATACGTCACATTAAACCTTATAGGCAGACCCTTAGCTTGCATTCTTAGGCACAACTTGCATTCAAAAAATGGATGCTTCACAAGACCCAACAATTCATAACATGTATCATATTTCACTACTATCTTCATCAATGCAAGGGCCAAGATATATTTTGTTATGAATTTTTTGATGATCAATTGCCAAGCTCTACTAAACTTGGTTACACACAACAAACTCATGGGTAGCTTAATATTTTCTTTCCATTGACACCTGATTACACCCATAGGTTGTTGTTTATTCCCCAAAGCGTTGAGCTCCACATTGAAGCAAGCTGTAATGGAAGAATACAACATCAAATAACATTCAAGCTCTCTTAAGTAGCATAGATCACTTAATCATTCATAGGTCTAATTAATGATTATTCTATAAGTCAACCTATGGAAACCATGCTACCACTTTTCATTCCTCCAAATCATAAGGTTCAATGACCTTCTTGCAAAGTTACACATGGCAAACCATCTACATTGTAATGATATGAACACTTGGCCAAACCATTCAATCGATAAAGGTGATGGGCAATGTGTACAGAAGGTAGGGATGTAGTCAGCATGAGCTGAGGACTCATGCTCACTAGTAATTTGTTCCTAGCAACCAATGATTATAATGATCTATCCCAATGATGAAGAAATTTTCAAGAGGTTACCCCAGGCCTACTAACCATGTTAATGAACTCATTGAATACATCAGTGTTGCACACTTATGGCTAATAAAATCTATAGGAATAATAAACTTATTATTACCTTAAACTTCTAAGGCATAACTAGCCCTAATTCCTCTAAGAAACCTACCATAGTATTTGCACCTTGCTAGCTAGTTAGAAGGCTAAGGTATGATTCGTTTAAAAAAATTAACTAACCAAATTGTTCCCCTAACTAAGAGTGGCCATGGACCACCACCTATAGAATCAATAAAGAGCTCTTAATCTATCAATCCTTGTTATGTTTGGACTAGTAAGCTTCCCATGTTGAGTTAAATTATGTCATAGGCTCCATTCCAAGTGGTCCTCATCTTTTAATTCCTTTAAGTTGCAACCATAATCCCCCTAGAATTATAGGTGGATGAAATTATTACAAGAGTTGTTGTTAGCCACATTCTCTATTGTTAGTAAACTTTAAAATTGATATAGTATAAGTTATTCTCTTTTTTTGGTGTGCTTCTATGATTAATGGTGGGTTTGAAGTCAAGAAAGTGTACAAAAAAATGAGGGATGGGGTGCAATCTTTCCCAAAATGAGGTAAGTGTAGAGCCTCTCATCTTGGTAGGTGAAAATTCTAGTATCATTGTATTGTTCTTATAGTTAGTGCTCTTGAAAGCTATGGTGGATACATAAGAGAATGGAGGAAAAATTAAGGACACATAATTAGATCTATCAGAGTCAAGTGAGGTATGTTGTCAAGTGAATTCATCTATGGATGATTTTGGAAATTAATCTTGGATGTAGTAGCTATGTCTTTAATACAGCAACATAAATAGTGAAGAATGTAGAAGAAATAAAAATATTAAAAAGCAAACTAAAGTTAAATGTGCTTATAAAATCATGTAATGTATCAAAGGAGAATTTTATTCTTCCCATTAATATTGAGGCAATAGAGCCATGAAGATTCTCCAAAGATGCTTGTGATTAGTGGCAAGATCATGGTGAAGGAAAACTCTTTAACTAGTAACCATCAAGTATGTGGTCTAGTTGAAGTGAGTTTCATGGATGGCCTTATTGGATAGAATTCAAGTAATGAAGACAATGTTTTGATTGGAGGTTCATCTGGCAATTACATAGATAGATTGCAAAATGTTTATGTGAAAATGATTGTACTAAAAGATACCTCCTTCATTATAATTATTAAAATTCACCTTTCAAATGAGGCTTGTGATGGCTGAGTTTGATACCACAAATTTTGTGTTGTTGGTAATGTGTATGGTTGTCATCTATCTTTCTAATGGATTGCTAGAGTTCTCTAAAGAAAATTTGGAAATTTTAGTGGGTTATGGGTTTTGAACTTATCCATTGGCTATTTTTGGCTACACCTTGAGTCATTTGCTAACTAATGGACAAATTATTTTAGAGGTTTTAATATGACAGAATTCCCATTATTTGCTTCACTTTTAGTAAAGTGGGACACATAACAAGGCTATGTTCATCCAACAAGTCAAGCAAAAATACTAATGTAGCCAAGTGTTCCTATCCTATTGGGAGAGGACCAAATCAAGATAGGAATAGTGAGATAATTATAATGTAGTGCGAGATAGAAGCTGATGATGACAAATGACAATGTTTAATACCTTGGATTGTGCAACATAAGAAGGGGACAATATTTATAGCAATACATTAACTGAGTAAAGTAAATTGGAAATATATGAGCAGGAAGTAGTTTAGTAAGCCTTACAAGCTAAAAGATGAGGCACAAACCATGCATATAGATAGATGCAGATATAAGAATGATGGGAATAGTTGGGGCTCATCCAATATGGAGTTGACATCGCAACAAAAAATTGAAAGGGAAGAAAAAATCAACACAAATAAATAAAAGTGTCTCTCAAGGAACCTGGAGGTGGTTGAAGGCTCTAGAGATGTTACACCATTCAAGATATAGATTTTGGGAGAAACATTGTGTTTTATTTGTGTAGTAACTTCATTGGATGGCCTAAGAAATTCTAAGACATAACTATTGTAGATGTTAGTGCATCTTCATCAACTTGAATTTGGTATTCTATTTTTAAGGTAGAAGAGGAAGTTTGTAAGAGGTGGATGTCAAATGTGCATTGGAAAAATTATTGAATGATAAAAAATAACCAAATGATTTTGCATTTTTTTGGATGCAATTACTATGCATTTTGCTATTGTCTTTGAGTGGTGCAGCTAATGGCTGAGTTGTAGTGGAATTGTTGCAACTATAAAATGTAGATTTGGAATGGATAAGATGTGTAGAAAGGGCTCCCTTATTCTTAAGGACAACTAAGGTTTATTAATAAATTATGGGTCCTTTTGTTGTTTGGAACATAAGGGTCTTTAAAGAAGCAAAATCCTTTTGCTATTTTCTTGTTTAGTGAGGTAGAATAAAGTATTTGTAATTGCATTGTGGGAAAATCATGTGGAGACCTTTAATCATTAAGTGGTGGATCAGCCTTTTAGCCACAACTTAAACTACTTTGTGCAATCTTGAACTGGGCTATCCTACACATCGTAATATTATTTAGGGATTGTGTTGCACTTGAGATTGTTGATTAGACTTTAAAGTAGTTACAATTCTGGTGTGATCTTGTAGTTATAAGAGTTGGTAGTGATGTGCTTTATATGCATGAAAAGACTATAAAAACTAAAAGTAACTTGAGACGAAATTAAGGATTCCATAAAGCTTGATTGATAGCTGCTTGTTGTAGTGGAGTTCAATGCCTTGTAAAGGAAGAGAAAAATAGGGGAAATTTTAGTAGTGGGCAAGCTCAAAATTCATTCTACAGCTTTATTCATGATGTAGATATTTCTGACTTGGGAGTTTTTTAGGAATCATTTTACTTGGTGTAATAATGAGGGGAACTGCTTTATATATGAATGATTTGATAAAACTTTCATGAATATTGATGGTATGCAAGCCTTAGCAAGTGTTATTATGACTCATCTTCCATGCATCGTCATGAACCACTACTCATTGCATATAAAGTTTAGAAAATTATCTTTTGGAAAAATTGATAAAGGAAACTAGTTTAAAAACATTTGGATATCCTTTCCACAATCAACTAATGCAGTATATGTAGCTTAGAAAAGGACAACTAGAGGAAACTCTATGGATGATTTTTTCATTAAATTTAATAGAGCTTTGAAAACTTTAAAGAAATATAATGTAGCTAAACATGGCAATATGTTTAGTAATTTTCACAAGGTTATGCAAGAAATCTAGGTTCATCTTAAGGAATCTACAAATAGCTTAAGTGAGCTAGAGCAAGATCTTTTGGCATAACATATTGCTTCCTATCATAATGTTGTGTCTTTAGAAGATGCATGGTGGTGGAAACATGCTAAGAATCAATGGGCCACCCTTAAGGATTGGAACACAAATGTCTTTCACCTAGTGGCTACTTTTAATGTCCAAAATTAATTTTATCCACCAACTGATTACATGTGATAATCCATGGAGGAAGGCAAGTTTCCAAATAGTGCATCTATTTATCCATACACTAGCAACTTTCTATGCTAAAAATTTAAAGAGGATACACTTTGCAAGCCCCAGTAGTCACACACATTACTTGCAACAAGGAGCACATGTACTAGCTACTGCATGCATGAACAATACACTATTAGGACTACATTGCACCCAGAGCTCTGTTGCATGTGTACCTATAGTAACACCAAGTTAAGCATGCACAACCCTTCTGCATATTGTACCATCCAAAGGTTTCTTCGTCATGGGCCACACCATGTTGAATATTTCCTCTTGTGAATGGAATATTGAGTCTATTTCATTAAAAAAGAAGGAAACTATCCCAATAGAGCTTTACCTTATCCAAGAGATAGTATACTATAATGCTAAAAATAAAAAAAAAGTTCCATTTTGTAGGACCCATAAGGTGCAGACATAGTGTGGTAGCATGCACTATTTTCTATAGTGCTTGACTAACGGCATATCCCAGTATGCATAAACCATTATGCATATTGCACTATCCAACTTTAACTTCATCAAAAGCTGCATAATTGCATTAATTTTGTCGAGGAAGGCAACTTTCCTGATAGTGCATCACTTTATCTATGCATTAGCTACCTGAAGCTCAAAAAAATTTCTAAGTTGTTAAATTAAGTGGACCCTACCAGCCACATGTATTTGTTCTTGTTGCATAGTGGTCACACAAAAATAGTTCCTTACTAAGCCTACGAATAATGAATTGTCACATATGTACACAATGTTGTACCACGATAGGTGCTATGTCGCATGAGTAGATACAATAGCATGTAGCTTAGTGGCATCTAAGCATGCATAAGCCGTAGCTTACATTGCATTATCAAACTTTTACTTTGCCTTAAGCCACACCACAACTCATATTACCCTTTGTGGATTTCATATAATGTTGATTCTATTAATGAAGAAGGAATTCCCCTAATCAAGCATCATCTTCTATATGCATCAGCAATTTATAGTGTTTAAAATCCAAAAAATGTTATGCTTTGAAAGTCCAACCAATCAGGCATACAAGATGCTGCTATGTATACAAAACATTAGTTGTTGTGAAAGTGCAAACTACTACAATTTGCATAGGTCTTTGCTATGCATGTGGATGAAATAATGCACGACAAGGTGTGCAGCCCATAATGACAAACCCTAGTAAATGTTGTACCATCCAACTTCTGCTTCACTACAGATTCCACTAGGCTGCAAAATTCCCCTTATGGATTGCATATTGTGAACATTTTGATAAGAAGAAAGGTGTGTCTCCCAACAGAGTATCACATTATCCATGCATTAATAGCTTAAGTTGCAAAAAATTCCAAAAAAAATTAGATATTGTTGGCACCATTAGCCAAATGCATCGCATGTCGCCAAGCACGTGCAGCTTTGCAAGAATGCCTACACCTAGTATTGTTGCACACCCAATATTCTACCACATATGCAGTGGCAACAACACATGGCTAATTCCATAGCCAAGTTGGCACAAACCTTAATGCATATTTCACCATCCAACATGTACTTCGCCTTGAGTTGCTTTTCATAGCACATTACCTCTTAAGGATTACATACTATGCCTATTCTAAAAACAAACAGACAAGTTTGCTAAAAGGGCATCATCTTATACATTTGTGAGCAATCCACAGAGTAAAAAATCTTAAAAAGTTTACACTTTTTGGATCCAATTAGTCATGCACATTGGATTCCATTGGGTGCTTGTGGACTGACAGTCGTGTTGGGACATTACTATGTTTTTATAGCAGTGCATAGCCATGGGCACAACCCAGCACGAACAAGCTCTAGTTCATGTTGCACTATCTGACATATACTTTACCATGGCATGCACTATGCCCCACATTGCCTTTGCAGATTGCATAACATGACAATTTCATCATGGAAAAATACTAGTTTCCTAATTATGTCTCATCTTATCATAGTGCCACCAAGCTGTAAGCCTAAAAATCTTTAAAAATTTATACTTTGTTGTCCCTATTAGTGATGCAAATAGGATGCCTAAACTCATCCATGGACTAACTATAGTGCATGTATGGTGCCTTAGCACTTGAGCTATTGTAATAGCATGAGCCTAAGGCCTCAGTCCAACACATAAAATCTTATTGTATATTGTACCATTCAACTTTCACTTTGTCAAGGGCCACACTATGCTTCACATTACCCCTTGGAAATGGCATGCTATGACAATTATGCAATGAAGAATGTAAGTCTAGCAATAAAGCATCACCTTATCCAATTATCACCAACCCATAATTGTAAACCTCTTAAGTAAGGTTACACTATCTAGTCCCCAAAAGTTGATTACAAAGCATGTGACATGCTACCACACATGCAATTATAGTATCATATAGATAAGGTCACATCTCAACATTCACAAACCTTAGCACACATTGCACCATCCAACATTTGTTTCATTATGAGTCACACTACACCATACATAGCTTCTTTTATATTGCAAATTGTGGCAATTCTATAAAATAAGAAGACAAGTCTCCTAATGGGTTCATGATAATTTATGTGGAAGACAAAGTGTTATAACTCCCACATTGCACGATCCAATGTTTGCAGTAAGTGATATAAGGCATTTCAACCATGCACCTAAGCAACACTCCAAGGGACACAATTTGAATCACATAGTACCATTCAAAGTGTCACACAATGCATAACACAAAGTATTGTAATAAGTAGAGAAAGTATATAAAGTGAACAAGTAGAGCAAGCCAAGCATGCAAGTGTGCAGGCAAGGGTGTTTTGTCACTTTAAAAAAATAATTTGTTATGATTTAAGATTATTTATAGGATTTGTTCGTAATAATTCTTAAGGAATTCTCATTTATATTAAAAAGACATCGTTGGACTTTTCTTGTCTTGCTTTATCAAATTCAATCTTTTATTATACAATTTTAAAATGTTTTTTCTATTATGGTTGCATGCTTTAGAAGAGAAAAAAATTATATGTAATTTGACAATAGTATATACGATCCCTATAGTATCATGGAATGTAATTTTCCTATACAATTAATGTAATTTCATGAAAATGGCTTTTTCTTTTGTTATATTATTATAAAACATTAACACTCTTGCAATTTTGTTAAATTAACAAGCTTAAAAAATTCTCACATTAGCTTTAATATATATAAATTGTCTTAGTATTAAAATAATGATTTATTATTATTTTTTAATTTAATTGGGTAATTCATAATAAATGATTTATTATTATTTTTTAATTTAATTGGGTAATTCATAATAATTCGAAATGACATCCCCTAGAGATGAAACAAGCATTGCTGGAGTCGTGTCTATGTGCTCCATATAATTGAATATTTATTTTTATTTTTTAAATGTTTTTTCAAATAATTTCTTTTTAATTTATGGAATATTTCAAATTTTATCTTATTTGACGATCGGATATGTTCACTCAAACTACTTAAGAACTTGGACTGCAACATTCCAATATAATTTCTCTATGCAAACCTAAAGTGAATGTTTAATTTGATAGAGCCTTTTATGATGAGTCCAGCTTGGTATTATTCATCTCAGTGAGACATAGATTTGAATTATAATGAATTGCAAAATTAAACAAGAAAAAAATAAAAAAACAATTATTGTATTATTAATTAAGTATTAAATAAAATTTGAATGGAATGAATATAAGTAATGTTAAGGTTAGATGCCCTGAGAATTATAGTTTCATGATAATATAACTAAAAGAAAGATAGAAAATTTAACAAAATGAGATAAATTTTTAGGAAAAATGTTTTTCAAGGTACCAAAGAGATCAAATATAGTATTCTCAATTATATAATTAGATATGAATGGAAAATAAAAACATTAGAAAATTAAATGTTCAAAAATTAATTTTTTATGGAGCTCATCAAGTTAATCCATCAACATTTTTTTATTTTCCTTCAAACTTGACTTAAAATTTCTACAAATTACAAAAGCAAATAATGCAAAATAATAAAAACTTATTTATTTTTAATTATGCAGATATACACTAGATTGATGCAAGTTAATCAATTAAAAGTAATGTAAAGGTCATTCAATAGAATAATTTAAGCTTCTTAGTAATATAAATAAATCAATGGACATAATTTGAAGAAATGAGTTAAAGTTTATGATGAACTCGCATTCTAAGATATTAATGAGACTGAGGATAACACCCACAATCATAGAATAAGGAATGAATGAAAATATCTCATAAAATGTTTCTATGTCCTAAAAAATAAAATTATATAAAATATAAAATAATTTATTGGGTAGAGATCATCATGATTAATCTAATGAAATTTGTTTCATCTCAGTTGAATCTCATTTAGAGTTATTATGAATTATAAAATTAAATAATCATAGATAATTACCAATAACTTTTTGAAATAATAAAATAATATGTTATAAGTGACATAAAATATATTAAAACAACATAATTTAATAAAATTAAAAGACATGTAAAGTTAATTTGAGAAGAAAATTAGAGTTTTCTTTATATACTATGATATTAAGGAGATCAAGTGTAATATTCTCGATCATTGAATAAGGTATGAGTCAAAATATTTTTGTAAAAAAACAAAAACCAAGAAAATTAAATAAATTAAAAAATAAATATTATAGTAGAAAGAGCTCGTCAAGAAGATTATAAATACATTAATTTAGTCTCTATCAGATGTCACTCAAAATTATATGAATTATAAAAATAAATAAATATAAATAATAATGAATTATTATTTTAATATATCATAAATATATGATAAAGCTAAAATGTTATTCATTTAATCAATTTATTATAACTAAATCAAAGTGAAAAGTCACATAAGAGGAAATTTAGAATTATTAACTAATACAACCAAATCAAAGCAAAAATAATCAAAAAATGAATTAATTGTAGATAGAGATTGAATTAAGAAATACTAACGAGATCGACCCTAACATCCTTGATCATTAATTAAGGTAAAAATTAAAATATCATAAATCATGAAAGAAAAATAAAATTTAATGTATTTAAAAAATATAAAATTAATATTTAATTAGAAAGAGTTTGTCAAGATGAGTGTAATGACTTTATTTCATAGTAATTGAAGCATTGTAAAATAAAAAAATGAAAGAAATTTCATTGTCATGCAAGAGGAGAATTGAGTAAAACAATCTTGTAAAATGGAAAACTTTTAAAAATGAGTTAAATTAAAAAGAAATGGTCCTTGCAAACGTACTTAGGAGAACGAATGTAACTTCAATGATCATCAAGTTAGGTATTAATCAAAATACCTCGTCAAACATATAAATAAATTAAAAAATATTCTTTTAAAATATTAAATTTAATATTTAATTTGATGAAGCGCAATGAGATAAGCCCAACGATTTTTTTGTAGCAATCAGACCATTAAATTTACAACAATCTAGCAAATTAAGAAAATAAAAATAACAATAAATTATTTTTAATATCAAGTAAACATGTATCAAGGTTGAAATAAAAAAATTGAAGCAGTATAATATAGCCAAATTAAAGAGTTGTAAAGCTCACATGAGGAAACAATTATAGTTTCTTTGTAATGCAACATTCCAATGCAAAATTTGAAGGATCAGTGTGAATTACAAAGGAAATTTGCATTCCAATATCGCAGAGAGCTCGTCCATAATAATCTCAATTGTCAAGTCAATTATTAATCAAAATATCTCACGAAATGTGTCAAAATACTAGAAAATAAATTTTTAAAAAATAAAAAGATTATTATTTAATTACATGTAGTGCATTAAGAGCAGTCCATCAAGATTTGTTTCATCTTAATCGAGATGCTTTCATATTAATATGATTATAAAAAAATATGTATAAATAATAATAAATTATTGTTCCAAAACAATTAAGTAATCAAAGAAATTTAATCATAAAAAATCAAAAAAATGTAAGCTTCATAAAAGACGTGATTTTATGTTACGTTGTAATTTATGGAAATAAAACCAAAAGTAAATTATAATATTTAAACTTTTATCATTTTCAATTACTATGAATAGCCAAAGTAAATAAGCAAAAAAAAACATCTAATTATTATTTTTACTTTAAGCAAAATTACATTAAAACTAAAATATGAAAAATTTAAGTAAAGTAATAGAACCAAACGAAAGAAAAGTAAAGGACACATTAGGGAAAATTTAGAGTTACACAGTAATATAGCAAGATCATAGAAAACAATATGAAGAAATGCCAAAATTTACACATGAAATTTGTGTTCCAAGATACTAAGGAGATTGAGCATAGCATCTTGAATTATCAAATAAATTGTTAATTAAAATATTTAAAGAAGTAATAAAAAAGCTTTGAAAATAAAAAACTAAAATAAAATTTAATATCTAATTACATAGTGTATTTTTGGATGAGTCCAACAATGTTTGTTTAGACTTCATTAGACCTTGTTTGAAAATATTACAAATTACAAAAATCATTAAACAAATAACTCGAAATTTATTATTTTAAAATTAAGTAAATATATAGTAAAATTAAAATAAGAAAAATGAAGCAATGCTATATAACCAAATCAAAGTGAATTAATAATTACATAAGATGAGAATTAGAATTTCTTAGTGATATATCCATAACAAGGTAAAAACTTTGAAAAAAATCAAATAAATTATACAAGAAAGTTACTTAGAAGTTGTAAAGAAATCTAGTGCAATGTCTTTGATCGTAAAACAAGTTAGGAATCAAACTAACTCGTAAATCATGCTAAAATTGAAAAAATAAATATTTTAAAAAATAATATAAAAGAATTAATAAAATATTATTTTAATATCTATTAAGCTTAAATGCAATAATTTGAAGAAATCCAATTTAACAAATTAAAGGTGATGAAAATGTTAGAGAAGATGACATTTAGAGTTATATAGTATTTTAACTTCATTAAAGTGAATAATTGGAATTGTATAGATAAATTAAACAATAATATTGAGCTCTTATGTACTAAAAAGATTGAGTGTAATATTCTCAATCATCCAACTAGGTATAAATGAAATGTCTTATCAAGCATTCCAAAATCTTAGAAAATAAAATATTTAAAAAATACAAACTAAATTTCAGTTGATATAGCTCATCGTTGATTCCAATGAAATTTATTTGTTCTACATCAAACATCGTTTTGAATTACTGCAAATTTACAAATTAAATAAGAACAAGAAATAAAAAATTAGCTTTCAAATATTAAGTAAACACATATAGAAGATGAAATAAGAAAAATTGAAGGAACGCTATAACAGAAATAAAAATTATTTAAAAGTCACATGGGAGGAAATTTTATGTTACAAAGTAATATAACTTAAATAGTTAAACATAAATAAAAACAAGTTATTATTTTCATATTATGTAAACACCTTTTAAAACTAAAATGAGATAAAATTCAAGCAAAGTAATTTCAAAACAATTGGGCAAAATGATGGTCACAATAGTGGATAATTAGAGTTTCACAATAATATAACAATTTTAAAGAAATAAAATTTCAAGAAATATTTTAAATTGTTTAGAAATGCTTTGTACAAAAATATTATAAGATCGTGGGTAATATCCTCAATCACCTAATTAGATAAGAATAACAATATCCCATAAAAATGTAGAAACTCAAGAAACAAAAATAATAAAAAATATTAAAAAATTTTATCTAATTGGATCTAGCTTGTCGATACTACTCTAACAACATTTCTTTAATTTAGAGAACAAATCATTTTGAAATAGTACAAATTACCTAAGTAAATAAGCAAAAATTAAAATAAATTATGACTTAAATAGTAAATAAATATATATTTAAATTGAAATGAGATAAATTGAAGTAATGTAATATCATAAATAAAAACAATTATAAAGCTCACTCGAAAATAGAATTTGAGTTGGGTGGTGATAAATCAAAGAAGTAGGAAATAATTTGAAGAAATGTGATAAATTTATTGAGAAAATTACATTCGAGGTCACTACTTTGTTTGAGTGAAACACCTTCAATTATCAAATCATTTATGATTTAGAAATGTTAAAAAACAAGCAAAAGAAAAATATATTAAAAAATAGAGCTTGCAAAATGAGTCAAAGACATTTCTTTTGTCTACATTAGATGATTTTTATAATTACTATGAATTTTCAAGTTAAATAAGACAATAATAATACATTATTATTTTAATTTTAAGTATGTGCATATACTAAAGTTGAAATAAGAGAAATTAAAAAGTCTTACATCGCAAAATCAAAGTGATTCAAAGATCACACAATTGGTGAAATTGAGTAACATAACAACATGACTAGGTCAAAGTAAAAACATTTGTATTAAATAGATAAATTGTACAAGATCATTGCATTCCAAGATATAGAGGAGATCAAGTGTAACAAGTTCGATCATTAATTCAATTAAAAAGAAAATGACAAGTCTAATGATATTTATTTTATCTTGATCAGATCTCGTTTAGAATTATTACAAAATATCTAATTAAATAGGCATAAATAATAAAAAAATGCTATATTATTAATTAAATACATTTAAAAATGAAATTTGATAATTTGAACAAATTTAAAATAACCAATTCAAAGAAAAGAAAGGTCACTCGAGAGAGCATATAGTGTCACAACCATTATATGAGAAAATTGCAAGAAATGATACAGAAAAGTACAATCGTAATAGTCCCAACTTCTAAATTAGGTACAATTTGAAATATGCATAAATTGTAAAACAACTATGAAAAAGTATTTTAAGATATAAAAATTAATATTTAATATGTTAAATCTTTCAAAATGAGTAAAAAATTACTTGTTTCACATCGATTAAGCCTCATTTAGAATTACTATGAATTACCAATTGAATTTAAAATAAATATTCATAAATTATGATTTCATTATCAAGTAAATATATTTCAAATTTGAAATAAAAAACATGAAAACATTGTAATATAACAAAATTAACGCGATGTATAGGTGACTCTTGTGAGGAATTAGAGTTCCATTTTATCATAAATAAGCAAAAGAAAAACATTAAAGAAATGAAATAAATCTTATGGAAATATTGTATTTGAAGAATATAAAGAGATTGAATATAATATGCTTGGTCATCAAATAAGATAAGAATCCAAAGGCTTCATAAAGCAAGGAATATAAAACATCCAAAAATTTAAAAATCAATTAATATTTATGAAGAACTTGATGAGTGGAGTCCTATAGTTTTTTTCTTGATTGGATCTCATTTGAATTTATTATAAATATGAAAATAAGCATAAAAAATAAAAAAAATATTATTTTAATCTTAAAAAGTTAAATTAAACCTAAAATGACAAAAATAAAGGCAATGTAGATAATAAAATCATGGTGATATAAAGATCACAGGATTAGAGCTTTAGAGTGAAATAGTAACATAACCAAATGAAAGCACAAAATTGATAAAAAACATGGGAAAAGTTATTCAAGAATATTGCATTCTAAGATACTAGGTTGATGTAGCATAACATTTTCAATAATCAGATTAAGAGTGAATAAAAAAATTCCTCAATGCATTCCAAAGCCCTCGAAAGAAACATTTTAAAAATGAAGATTTAATTGCATTGATCCCATTGAGATGACTCTGATGACATTTGCTTCATCTCAGTTAGAGCTAATTTGGAATCATTATGAATTATTTTTTGGATATTAAGTAATTATATATGAAGTATTAAATGAGATAAATTGAAGATATCGAATAATAGAAAATCAAGGTGATGTAAATATCCCATTAGAGAAGAGTTAGAGTAACTTAATAATACAATCAAATTGCATAATTTTTTTTAAAAAATTGAGATAAAGTTTATGTGAAAGTTGTATTCCATGTTACCAAGAAGATTATTGTAACATCATCAATGATCAACTTACGTTTAAATTAAAATATATTTTAAAGTGTTCAAATTTTTAAGAAAAAATATTTAAAAATATAAAAATAAATAATTAATTAATATAGCTCTTTGAAGTCATACTAAAGATATTTGTTTTTGTCTTCATAAGATTTTGTTTGGAAATATACTAATTAATCAAAATAAATAAGCATAAATAATAAAAAATTATTAATTTAAGAATAAGTAAATATAATTTCATAAAGCAAAAATAAGATAAATTATAGCAATTTAATATAACTAATTTATTAAAAACATACCAAGGAGATTTATTGTAATTTCATTCAACTTTAGAACAAGTATGAATCATAAAGGCTTTAGAACATGTTGAAGCCCTAAAGAATAAAATATTGTTTAATATAAAAATGAATACTTAATTGGTTAGAGTTTTTTGAGATGATTGTAATGATATTTATTTGGTCTCAATCAAATATTGTTTGGATAAATTGTGAATTACAAAAGTAAATAAACATAAAAAAAATGATGTAAAAGCCACATCAGTGGAGAATTAGAGTTAAATGCTAATATAACCAAATTAAATAAAAGCATTAGAAGAAATGAAATAAAGTTTTAGGAAAATTTCATTTTAAGACGCAAATGATAATGAATGTAATATCTTCAATCATAAAAACAAGTATAAAATTAAAATTTTCATTAAATATGTAAAAATTTTAAAAAATATATTTAAGATTATAAAAATAAATACTTAGTTTGATTGAGCTCCTCAAGATGAGTCAAGAGACAAGTGTTTTTTCTTGATCTAACCTTATTTGGAATTATATTAAACTATTTAGTTAAATAAACAAAAATTATAGTGAATTATTTGTTTATAGTAAAGAAAATATATATTCAAACTAATTTCAGATAATTTGATGCTAAGTAATTCAACAAAACCAACTGATGTAAATCTGACATGAGAGAAGATTTAGGATTGCATAGCAATCTAATGAAATGAAAATGGGAAACTTAAAAAACGAGACAAACTTCGTGGGAATGTTGCATTCAAGGATTTTAAGAAGATTGAATGAACATTCTCAATCATCAAATTTTATAAAAATTGAAATATGTCATAACTTATACAAATGTCTTTGAAAAAACCTCTACGAACATAAAAATAATTATTTAGTTGTATAGTGCACATCGAGATGACCCCAATAATGTTTGTTTCAAATCCATGGGAAGTCAGCTGGAATTACTATGAATTACCAAAGTAAATAATAATAATAATAATAAAGATAAAAGAAGACAATATATACATATTAAAGTTAAAATAAGGTGAGTTTAAGTAGGTTAATATAACAAAATGCGAGGAGTATTAAAGTTTACATTAATATAACCAAAGCAAAATGAAAAATTTTATGAAATCAACTTAATTGTATAGAAAAGATGAATTCTATGATACTATAATGATAATGTGTAGTATTGTCAAATAGTATACGAATTTAATTCTCTCATAAAGATATGCAAAAATATTAAAAAAAGATTTTTTTAAATTATATAATAGAAACTTTAAATTGGTAAGGCAAGTCAAGAGGAGTCCTATTATGTCTAGTTTATATAAATAAGAACTCTATAAGAATTATTATGATATAGCCCTATAAATAAACATAAACCATAACAAATCATTATTTTAAAATTAGTTAGATACATATTAAAATAGAAATAATACAATTTGAAGCAACATAATATAACCAAATCAAGGACTTATAATGATTAAACTAGATAAGATTTAAAGTTACATATCAATATCACCAAATAAAAAAATAAACTGAAAAATGAGATAAATTATAGAAGATAGTTAAATTCTTTGATATTGAGTAGATTTAACATAACATCCTTGATCACAAATTTTGGTATGAATCAAAATATCCAGTATAATGTAACAAAATTAAAGAAAATAAAAGTTTTACAAATATAAAGAATGAATATTTCATTGTATAGAATTTATTGAGATGTAATAAAAGACATTTATTTCTGTCTTCATATAACATTCTTTCGAACTAAGTGAATTGTCAAAATAAATAATAAAAAATAATAAAGCATTATTAATTTCAAATATAGTGTATATATACATTTAAGTTAAAATAAGATAAATTAAAATTTTATAATTTATTCAAATAAATTGGTATAAAGGTCACACGAGTGAAAAAAGGTGTTATATAGTAATAAACTAAATCAATGGAAAACAATCCAAGAAAAATTTTAAAATGTTTAAAAAGCTATATTCCATGCAATTGAAGGGATTGAGTGTAACATTATTGATCATCAAAACAAGATAGAGATTGAAAACTCTCGAAAATTCTAGAAGAGCCTAAGTAAAATAAATTATTTTAAAAATATTAAATTCAATTAACTTTTTAAATAAAAATAAATAATAATAATGCTCTTTAATATTAAGTAAATAAATGTTGAAGTTGAAATAAAAGAAATTTAAGTAACATAATAGAACAAAAAAAGGGATGTGTAAATGTCATATAAGAGGAAATTTAGAGTTACATAGCACAAAAATGAATAAGATTAGTGAAACAAGAATATTACAGTGCAAGTTACTAAGGAGATCTAATGTAACTTTCATGGCCGTCAAATGATTTACATATCAAAAAAACCTCATAAAGCATAACAAAATTACTAAAAGAAAAAAGTATTTCAATAACAAAAATAAATATTTAATTAGATAGGCCACGTCGAGAGTAGTAAAACGATGTTTCGCTTTTTGCGATCGAACCTTATATGGAATTTTTGCCAATTATAAAATTAAATGATATTAACCAAAATAAAATTATTATTTCTATATTAAGCACATATATATATATATATATAATGATGTGTAATTAATTTAAATAATTTAGTATAACAAAATAAAATTTTTTTTATGATACCAAGCTAGGAGATTCAAACTATATAATAATATAACAAATGATTACAAAAAACTTCAAATAATGAGATAAATTATCTTAGGAATGGTTCATCCCATTTTAATAATGAGATTGCCTGTAGAATTCTAGATTGTCAAATTAGCTTGATCAAATGGCCTCATAAAGCATGCTAAAACATAGGAAAATAAAATATTTTGAATTATCAAAATGATAGTACTAAATGGAATGAGTGCAATGACATTTGTGTTTTTTGAGAATATGACATGTTTAGAATTATAGAAAATTATAAAAAGTGAAAATCTACAATTATAATAAATTCTTGTTTTAATATTAAGTAAATTTATATATTAAAGTAGAGCTAAGATAAATTAAAGAAATTCAATATAACCTAATGAAAGACATTGAAACTTCTAAGAAGAGGAGATTACCAATATATATGATACACCTAAATCAAAGCAAAACTTTTAATAAATTGAGATACATTATATAGAAAAGATGGATTCCAAGATACAATGGAAATCAAGAATGAAAAATGAAAAATTGATCTTGTAAAGTTCTTTAAGATGAAAATGAGATACTTAATGTAATGTAATAAAAACTAATCAAAGTGAGGTAAGTGTCGCATGGTAGGAGATTTAAATTTACATAGTAATATAATAAAATCAAATAAAAAGATCCAATCAGGATGAAACAAATGTTATTATATATTTCTAAACGAGGTCTAATTTGTATTTCTAAACAAGGTCTAATCGAGATGAAAAAGGTTATTAAACTTGTCTCTTTGTGCTCTATCCAATTAAATATTCATTTTTAAACTTTCAAATATTTTATTTTCTAGCATTTTGGCATGTTGTATAAGGAATTTGAAATTGTACCTGATTTAACCATTGAGGATGTTTCACTTAGTGTCCTTAGTACTATGACTCTAATTTTCTTGTATAATTTATTTCATTTATTCAAAATTTTTTCTTTGATTTTGTTATGTTAATATGCAACTCAAAATTTCTTATTATATAAGTAGTACCTCACTCTGATTTGGTTACTACATTGCTTCTATTTATCTAATTTAGCTTGAATTTATATTTACCAAATATTAAAATGATATTATTGTTTTTATTTTTGCTTATTTATTTTGATAATTCGTAGTGCATCTAAATCAGGTTTGATCAAGATGAAACAAATGTACATGGACTCATCTCGATGAGTTACATCCAATTAGATGTTCTTTAATATATCATTAAAAATTTTATTTTCTTTGAGTTCGGCTTGATTTTGCAGGCATTATGATTCATGCCATCTTTGACGATCCAGGTTATTGCCCTCCATCTCTTTAGTATATTGGAATGTAACTTTGACAGATAATTTGTCTAATCTATTTAAATTTTTAAAATTATATATCTTATTCAACTATAATATATATTAAATTTATATTAAAAATAATTAATATTCATTTATAGTGATTTACTTTAGAGATTCACAAAAGGTTCAAACCTATTCCGGTCAAGATGAATAAAACATCATTGAACTTCCCTTGACGAGTTCTAAACAATCAAATATTTCTCTTTTTTTTTTAAATTTAATTTTTTTTGTAGATTTAAATATTTCATTTTCCAAAAACTGTTAATGTTATATGAGGCATTTTAATTCATATATCATTATACGATTGATTTGTTAAACTCAAACTTTATAATATCTTTGAAACCATCTTTCCTTTATATTTAATGTTTTTTTAAGATGTTTTACTTTTATTTTGTTATATTACTATGTAACTCTAAATATCCTCTCTTGTTACATTCATATCAGTTTAATTTGGTTATATTACATTGTTTAAAATTATCACAATTTAGATTTACTTATTATTTTCGTAATATTATGATAATAATTAATTATTTTTTATTTATAATTTCTTTTTATCTTGTAGTAATTTCACAACTTGTTTTGCACATATTAAATTGTTTCAATTTATCTCATTTCTAATTTAATATAAATTTTCTTAATAATTAAATAATATACTATTATTATTTATTCTTATTTTTTTTTCTAATTTGCAATAATTCCAAATAAGTTGTGTTCAACATAAATCAAACATTATTGGAATCCTTTTGACGACCTCTATCCAATTAAGAATTTATTCTTATATTTTGTAATTTTTTTATTTTATAGTATTTTTATCCATTTTATAATATATTTTAATTTATTTCCCATTTGACGATTGCGGATGTTATTGTTCATATCCTTTGTACCATGTGATAAAACTTTTTCATACAATTTGTCCTATTTTATCAAATATTTTTATTAATTTTTTTTATATTATTAGGTAACTATAAATCTGATCTCAAGTATCCTTTACAATGATTTCATTTGGTTACGTCACAAAATTTAAATTTTTCTTTTTTGACTTTAATATCTATTTAGGAATTTTTAAAAAATAATTTATTATTATTTTTGCTTACTATGTTAATTCATACTAATTCAAAATGATGTCCAATTAAGAAGCAAAATCATAATTGGACTCATCTAGATGAACACTATCTTATTAAGTATTTATTTTCATAATTTTAAATTTTTTATTTTCTTTCGTTATTTAATGCAATGCTGCACATTTTCATTCAAATTTGTTTTATCCATTGATGATGTTCACTTGAACATCTTACTGTCTTGAAATATGATTTTCTCTTATTATGTAACCTTTATATCAAAATGAATTTTATATTACATTGATTCAATTACATAATTTTAACAATAATATATTTGTGCTCAATACTAAAATAATAATTTGCTTTTATTTGTGCTTTCTTAAAAAATTCATAGCAATTTAAAAAAAAAATGGAAGGAAACTAACATTTTTTACTTATCTGAATGTCCTCAATCGAATAAATTATTCATTTCTCTATTTCTAGTATATACGTTTTAGGATATTTGTGGGCTCTTTGAGACATTGTGATTTGTACTTGTTTACTTTAATTTGTCACATTTTAGATTTGATATATAATAGCTAAATATTAAAATACTAACTTATTATTATTTTTTCTTGTTTACGATGATAATTCATGGTAATTCCATATGTGGTCTAATTCAGCAAAAGCAAATGCATTAGAATTAAGTGTTATCACATTCTATCTTCATTTTTATAGTCTTTTGTATTTTTTTTAGAGTTTTGGTATGCTTTATGATTATTCGTACCTTATTTCATAGTTAGGAATATTACATTGAATCTCCTTAATATCTTACATTACAACATTCATGAAAAATTTATCTCATTTTTTCAAACATAAAAGAAGTAGAAGAATCACATTTATTTTTTTCTATTGTAAGGTAACTCTACATCTTCTCTTATGTGACCGTTATATGACCTTTACTTGGATATATTACATTACTTCAATTTATGTCATTTTTCTTTAATATATATTAGCTTAAAACTAACAAAGTAATTTATTTTATTTATATTTATTTATTTTCTTAAATTTTAATAATCTTAAAAGAAGTTCAATTGAGATGAATGAAACATCATTACAGTCATATTGATAAGATATAACTTATACTCATTTTTTAAATTTTATTTTTAATATTTTATTTTCATGTATTTTTTATATTTTATGAGAAAGTTTGATTTATCCTTGATTAGATAATCTAATATTTTACAATCAATATCTCGAGTTTCTTGGAACACAACTTTCAAATAAAATTTATCTAGTTACTTTAAGTTGTTCACTGTGAATTAGTTGTGATAAATTTTATCTCATTTCAGCTTTAAATTATATTTCGCTGAGAATAAAATTATAAGTTATTCTTTTTTATGCTTATTAATTTTAATGATTTTTAGTAATTTCAAATGTGGTGTAATCGAGCCAAAAAAATGACATTACAACATAGAGCATACAAGAACACAAGAAAAAAATAATATTTTAATAAATAAAAGTGAATACTTAATTGTTGGGATCACTGTAAGTCATGTTCATAAAAGTTTGTTACATGATGATCAAACCACCTTTGAAAATTTTATGAATTACAAAGTAAGCATAAATAATAATAAATTATTACTTTAAATATAAAGTAAATATTTGTTAATGGTAAAATGTGAGAATCTAATGTTATATAACATAAACAAATTAGACCAATGTATTGTTGACATAAGAGGATATTTTGTGTTACATGGTTGTAGAACCAAATCAAAGCAAAAAAAATGAAGAAATGAGACAAATCATGAGGGAGAATTGCATTCTATGATACTAAGGAGATTGATTATAAATATATGTTAAAACAAATATGTGATTAATTGAAACAACATAAATTACCAAATTAAAGTGATGTAATGGTCAAACAAGGGATGTACTAGACTTTCATAGATATGTGAGCAAATAAAAGAAAAATATTTGAAGAAATTAGATAAACTTTGTATAACAGTTTTGTTTCAGCACAAAAATGATAAAATTTAGCATCCTTAAGAGTGAAATCATTTATGAATAAAAAGTTTCATAAGAAATCATATAACACTAGAAACTAATATATTTAAATATATAAAATTTATAATTTAATTGAATAAAGCTTGATAAGTGAACTCCAATGATGTATGTTTTATCTTGATCAAATCTCATAAAAAAAGCTAGTAATTGTCATAGCAAATAAATATTAAAAATGAAAAAAAAATTATTTTAATATTATGAAAATATAAATTGATGCTTAGATGAGATAAATTAAAGAAATATAATAAAACCAGATAAATATAATAGAAGGGCACACATAAGGATATTTATAATTTAATAATAATATCTCTAAATGAAAGAAAAAAATTTGAATAAAGGAAAAAAATTATGCATGCTATATTCTACATACTAAGGGAATTGAGTGTAACATCTTTGTTTTAAAAATAAAATTGTCTTATAAAAAGTGATAAAAATATAGAAATAAAAATATTTATAAATATACAAAATAATATAAAGTTGGATAGACCTCTCAGATGGGTCAAATGATGTTTAATTTTTCTCGATCAAACCTCATTTGTGAGTGCTATGAATTAATAATATAATTAATAAATTATTTATTTTTTTAACTAAATAAATTTATAATTGTAAATTATGAAAAATTGAAGAAATATAATTTTGTATTATCAAAGCAATGAAAGCTTCCCATAATAGATGAATTAGAATTTCATATTTGTATAAACTAATTAAAACAAAAGATTTGAAAAATGAAAAATTGCATGATGCTATGGAGTTCTACTTTTCTTTGTTAAATAAGGCATGAAAGGAAATACCTTAATAATTGTCTAACATTGGAGAAAATTAAATTATTAAAATTATAAAAATAAATTTTTAATTTCATAGAACTCATCATAATAAATTATTTTTTAAAAGTTCTTTTAAATATTTAGTACTGCTGAAATATTGTAAATTATATATACATATATATATATATATATATATATATATATATATATATATATATATATATATATATATATATATTAACAAAAAATCAAAAGTGGTGTAAAACTCAAATATGGGGAGAATATTAGATTCATAGCAATATGACCAAATTAAAGTAAAAAAATGTAAAGACATGAGAAAAATCGTATGGGAATAGTTCATTACAAGATACTAGCGAGATTGGTTGTGACAACTTCACTCATCAAATATGATACAAATTGAAATCTTTTATGAATCATA
Organism: Vanilla planifolia; assembly: GCA_023846275.1. Classification (NCBI taxonomy): domain Eukaryota; kingdom Viridiplantae; phylum Streptophyta; class Magnoliopsida; order Asparagales; family Orchidaceae; genus Vanilla; species Vanilla planifolia. Next base: position 749,040 of record JAIUJO010000055.1, on the reverse strand, counting down.
TCGTAGTTTTCTACGTCATTGAGACGAGTCAAACAAAGTTCGTTTCGTGTCTATCAAAAAATATTTGTAATTATTAGAGATTACCAAACTAAATTAACATAAAATAACTAGTTGTTATTCTAATTTTATGCAAATATATAACAAAACTAAAACGATATAAAATGGTGTAATGTTACATAACAAAATAAATATGATATAAAGGTCACATGAAAGGAGAATTAAAGTATCTTCACAAATAACTAAATCAAGGCAAACTTTTGTAGAAATAAGGTAAATTTTACAAGGATGTTTCATTCCAAGAAAGCAAAAAGATAGAGCCCTTCACACAACTCCTACAATGACTGTTTCTCCTTGTCGGCACATAAATTTGAATTACTACAAACTACAAAAGTAAATAGGAATAAATAATTGTAAAAAATTAGTTTAATATTATTATTTATTTATATATTAAAGAAGAAAAAAGATTGATTAAAGCATTGTCATATTACCAAGTAAAAGTTATGTAAGGGCACATTAGATATGATTTAGAGCTACAAAGTAATATAACTTAATGAAAGAAATAATTCTAAAAAAATAAGATAAGTTATATAATGAAGTTACCTCACAAGATAATAGGGAGACTTAGTGTAACATTCTTCATAATAAATCAATTATGGATTAAAATATTATGTAAAGCATGCCAAAGCCATAAAAAATATAGTATTTAAGAGAATACAGAAATAAATATTTAATTGAATAGGACTCAAAGAGAGGAGGCCAACGATGTTTTTTATCCCTATTGGAAATACTTTAGAATTAGTACGAATTACAAAGCTAAATAATCTTAAATAATAATGATTTTGTTTAAGTTAATATATATTAAAAAATGTAATGTATTCAATTTAAGGTGATGTAGACATCTAATGAGGGGAGAATTATAGTTTCATTGAGATCTATTCAAATCAAATAGTAAAATTTGGAGAAATGAGATTAATGGTATGACAAAGTTGTATTTCAAGATACTAAGGAGATTGAGTGTAACTTCCTTGTTAATTAAATTTGGTACAAATTAAAAAATCACACAAAGCATGATAAACTCTAAAAATTAAGATTTTAAAAACATGAAATAAATTTTAAATTGGATAGATCTTCTTGAGACAAGTCTTTTTTTCGTTTCATCCCAATCTAACGATGAATCACTTTGAGACGAATTAAACAAGAAAAAAAGCCTAAATAAAAAATTTCTACTTTAAAATAAATTAAATATTTATTGAAGCTAAAATATCATAGTTTAAAGCAATGTAATATAACTAAATCAATGCAATGTAAGGGTTGCAAAGGAAAAGATTTTTGGCTACATAGTAGTGTAACAAAAATTTAATGAAATGAGAAATGTTTTATAACAAAGTTATATTTTGTTAATAAGTAAATTGAGTTTAACTTCCTCATTTATCAAACAAGACAGTTTGGATGTACATGTGAATGCATACATGTGTGTGTGTGTAAATGTGTGCACATGTGTGTGCGGGTGAGTGCATGGTTACATGTATGTGTTCATGTGTGTGGGTGTGTGTCCTTGTGTGTGTTTAAGAATGTGTGTGTGTATATACATGCACATATGTATATGTGGGCGCATATGGATGTGTGTGTGTGTTCGTGGGTGTATGTACATGTGTGCATATGTAGGACTACATGTGTGTGTGTGTATATGTGCTTCCCTTACACACAACCATGTGTATTTGTATGCTTGTGTTTGTGCATCTATGCATGCATATGTGTGCATGTGTGTGTTTGTATGCTTGAGGGCATAAGTATATGCATGTCTTTGCACATGTGTACAAGCATGTATATGTTTTTGTGCATGTGCATATGTGTGTGTATGCATCTATGTGTGGTTATATGTGTGTAATTATGTGTGTAAATGTGTGAGTGTGTGCATGTGCTTGTAGACATATTCTTGTGTGTTTTTGTGTGTACATGTATGGACTTGCATTTGTTTATATTTGTGTGTGTGTATGTATGTGTGTACGTGTGAGTGTGTGAGTGTGTGTGCATGTGCATGTATTTATGTGTGTGCACGTGAGCATGTGGTTGTGCACATGTGTTTATATGTATTTGTGTGCATGTGCATGCCTTTATGTGTGTGTGCATGCTTGCATATGTGCATTAATGTGTGTGTGTGTGTGCATCTAAATATTTGTGTGTTTTGTGTTTGCATATTTGCATGTTGCTGCATATGTGTTTGTGTGTGTGTGTGCTTGTATGTTTGTGTGTGAGTGTTTTCATGTAAGCATGCATGTGTATGCATGATCATATGAGTGTGTGTCTATGTCTATGTTTGTGCATGTATGTGCATATATGTATTCATGTGGGCACGTGTGTGTGTGTGTGTGCATGTGTTTATGTGTGTGTGTGCATCTACACATGTGTGCATGTGTTTGTGTGTGTACAACTACACATGTGTGCATGTGTATGTCCGCATGTTTTTGTACATATGTGCATATTCATGGGTGTGTATTTGTGCACATGCACATATTGGCATGAGCTTGTGTATGTGTAGACACATGTGTACATGTGTGTGCATACATTTTTGCATGTGTGTATGGGAGTCAATGTGCATGTTGATGTACATGTATAGGTGTGTTTGTTTGTTTGTGTGCAAGTGTTGTGTGTGTATGGTTGTGTGAGCATGTATATGTGTGTGTGTTTATGTATTTGCATGTGCATGTGCATATGTGCATTTGCATGCCTATTCGCATACGTGTGTGTGTGTTTGCATGCATACACACATTTGTGAATATGTGTATGGAGTGTGGGTGTGGGTGTCTGTGTGCATATGTGTTTGTGTGTGTGTGCATGCATATGAGTTCATTCATGTGCCTCTATGTGTGTGTGTGTGTGCCTACATGTATGTGGTTATGTGTGTGTGTGCACGTGCATGTGTCAAGTGTGCATGCATGTATGTGGGTGTGTGTGTGCATAAGTGCATGTGTGTGCATGTGAGTCTGCGCGCTTATGTGTATGTATTTGATGGATGGTGTGTGTGTGTGTGACTTTGTATTTGTGCATGTGTATTTATGCATTTGTGCATCTATCTATGTGTGCATGTGTGTGTGTATGTGTGTATTTGTGTATGTGTGCTTGTCTTAGCTTGTGTGTGTGATTGTGTGGATGTGTGTGCATTAATATGTCCTTGTACATATGTATGTGTGCGGGTGCAACTGTGTGTGGTCATGTGCATATGTGTGTATGTGTATGTGTATGGCTGTGTGTACTTGTCTGTGTGCATGTCTATGCATGTGTTTGTGCTTATGAATTTGTATATGTATTTGTGTGCATGCATATGTGTGTCTTCGTGTATGTGTGTGTGCTTGTATGAGTGTGTACGTGTATGTGCATGTATGTGTGTACATTTGTGTGCGTGTGTGTGTGAGTGCATTTGCGTGTGCGCATTGGTTTTTGTATGTGTGTACGTGCGTGTGTGTTTGTGTATGCATGTGTGTATGTGTACTTGTGAGAGCGTTAGTGTGTTTCTATCTTTGTGCATGTGTGTGAGCATATGCACCTATGTGCATTCGTGCATGTGTGTGTGTAGAAATGTGGGTGTGTGAACTTTTGCATATGTGAGTTTGTGTGCATGTACATGTGTGTGTGTGTTTATGTGCATGCATGCATTTGTGGATGTGTGTGTGTGTGTTTTCCTGTGTACATGCACGTGTCTGTGTATGTGTGCATGTTTATGCATGTCTCTATTGTTGTGTTTGTGTGTGTGTGTGTGTGTGGGTGTGTCTAGGTGTATATGTGTTCATGTGTTCATGTGTGGGTGTGTGAGAATGTGTTGGTGCATATGTGCGTACATGCATGTGTGCATGTGTGTGTTCTTGTATATGTGTGTGCATGCATGTTTCTGTGTACATGAATGTGTGTGTGAGTGTGTGTCCATGTCAAAGTGCTTGTGTAAGTATGTTTGTGCATGTGTGTGTGCCTCTATTTGTGTATGTTTATATGTGTGTGCATGCTTGTGAATGTGCATTGCCCTTATTTTTAAGATAAATTGTTTAATCTTTTCAGTAGCTTTGTAAGAATTATTTAATATCTCTTTAAGGAAATTTAATAGATCATGTTTTTATATATTATTTGAATGTCAAATGCTACCTTACCTATAAGAGCTTTAAGAAGATGAGAGTATGAAGATTTATGATATTTTTTGATTTGTTATCATGAAAAACTAGATCAAAAAGTTTTTCTACTTGGATTATTAAGTTGTTGATAAAAGCAATATGAATCTATTTAGTGTGCCATTAAAGTTATATGCATTTTATTAAATTAATGATTACATGTGAGGTAAATAATTTTTTTTGAAAATATATAATTTATGAATTCCAAAGATAGAATTTGTAAGAATTCAACTTGGAGCTTAATATGATAGATAGTATTCATATATGTTAAGATTTTAAAGGATTTATTCGAAATTAAGGAAACAAATAATAATATGTAAAACCTAAAGATTTGTTGAAAGCATTAGAAGAATTTTGAGAAATTATTATTCTATTATTTCATCTTGTTGTAGATGAATTTTGAAATATAGTATTGCTTACAACAGTAAAAGATTTTTTTATCAAATCATTATCTATTAAAACCTTTCACAAGTTTACATTGTTCTTAAGTATGATTAACCTATTTGAAGGACTACAAAAGAAGGAGAGTCTAGTGCTAAAAACTTAGTGGGAGTTAACATGTTTATATATTAAGTGTAGCCTTGGTTATTATTTATTAAAATATTCAATAATTAACATTAAAGAAATAACTCCTTGAAGAAAGATTAGAATGTTATTGTTATGTTATGAAATCGATTTAGAGTAATGAAATAAAAATTATTTGTTAGTCGATATCGTTGTGTGAAAATTACAAATAATTTTGATAAGAAAAATCTCTTAGTCTTTATAGTTAGAATTTTTAACAAGTAGTTTAATGATTAGAAACTAAGTGCAATTCTTTGGGTTATAGATGCATATCCATTATTCTATTATGTATTCTTTTACCTTTTTGAACTTAAATAAGAAAGGAAGCCCTTGTAAGCAGGTCTAATCTTATAGATTTATTTTAAGTCAATTTCTTATAGGAATTGCCAAAAACATACATAAAGAAAGTGATAATGTTCAAAATAATAAATGTTATTAAACTAAACATAAGTAAAGTGCATGACAGTAAATTAGTATTGTTATATTTGTATAAGATTGTTAATATTTTTCTTATAAAGTTTGATGATTAACTTTTGTTTATGCTTATTAATTAATAAACCCTTGTTTTATATAACTTGTTGGTAGTTTAAAAACAAATTCTATATAAAAAATATTATTGTGTGCACTCCTTGTAAGTTTTACTTTTATTTTATATTTTGATGCATAGCCAAAAAGGGGAGAGGTATGTATGAAATAAAAAACATTAATTATATCCCAAGTTTATTGTATAATTATATGAATTTCGTATATTAAGGGGAAGCAATATAGTGAGAGCATATGTATGCTTGCATGATTTATATTTTATCATTTCACTATTTCATCAATGGTTTTGCCATCATCAAAATGGAGATATTATTATACCATTTGTTTTAGAACCACTTGTTTCATAATGACAAAACCATTATGATAGTTTTTCTAATATGTCTTGAGTGCATTTTAGGTCATGCATCTGAAGCTCTTGTAGGATCAATTATTTAAAGAATTTTAACAAAATGTTTCACAGAGCAATCCATAAGTGAAGCAATATCAAGCAATGATGGTGGCCATGATACAAATGTTTCTTAAATTACTCATCAAAAAGTCATTGATAAAATTCTAGATAGAGTAGCTAACCATTAAGAGTTCATCTCTAAAACATCTATTAGTTTGATTGTTTATCTTATCGCTTATTTACATATGACAAAATTAGTTTGCATAATATCATTGATTCACTTGTGTGATCATTAATTCTTTTACATTATTATTTTAGTACTTATAAAACTATTTTACTTATTTTAATTACTACAAAAATTCTTTAAAAGTGAAAAAATAATTAATTTTAAAAGGTGGCTTAAAAAACATTTGGCCTAACCTCCTACATAGGCCAAGCCTAAAGGCACGAGTTTAGTGGCCCAAATTGTTGGTGGGCAATAAGCCTTGGGGGAGCCACAAGCCAGGAGACATGGTGAATCAAATTGGGTCAAGGCTGAGTCTTGACCATGACAAAATTTGTTATGTAGCTTAGATTAAATTAGGTCAAGAAGTAACTTTTAAACAGGCTTAGGTGTAATAGGACAAAAGCAACAGAGATAGCCAATCCCATCAGGATAACCTTTATACATAGACGAAGTATTATAAACGCTAAATACCATATAAAAGCATGTGATATGAGCCTAAAAAGAGATCCTATTTGCTTCTGAATTAAAGTGAACCAGTGCTATCTAATGGTACATTTTCATGATCAAATGATCAAGATGGCATCAATTATTTTTATGAACTGTAGACTCCATTTAACCATTCATCTGACATACTTGATCAAACTAATGAGAATAGATCCACCATTTTAAATAGTAATTTTCATCTACCATCCATCTATGAAACTTGATCAAATGGTTGATATTTTCTTTACATGTGCAAACACTACATTTCATCTAGCCATCCATCTATAAAGCTTAATCAAAAGGCTGAGATCATCTTTGTCTTTGAAAATAGTGCTATTGCACATTACATCAATGGTTGATATTTTAGTATTCTAATCACGACTTTCGTTTCATCCTTCTAGATCAAATAGTAGTAGTTGTTCCCACTTGTAATAAGTATTTCAAAAAGCTATTTGCATTTGTTTTTGATGCCAAAATGTAATAACTATTTTAAGTGTCCCTTTTTAGTCATTTTAAAAAATTATATTTTAGTATAAAATATTCTCATATAAATAAAGGATCCTTAGGAGTTGGGGGATTGATGATTTTAATCTTGCTACATCAATATTTTTGAAAGTAAAGATGCAAAAAAAATTGCGATTCAAATTTAACATATTTGCTAGAGTCGTGTTTGCAACTTATTTTTCTTTTTTTCTTGCTTCAGCATTCTCTTTGAATGTACATCTTATTAGTGATTCTTTACAATTGATTTATTATTTTTATTCTTTTCTTATATTTCTAAAACAGATCGTGTTATAGCAAGATCTTTGTTGATTCCATTTTTCTTAATAAAATTAGTGCATATTGACAAATTTGTTGGATTTAATATTTTAAAACTAAACCTTTTAGACTGTTATAAACATTTTCATAAGTACATTCATATTCCAATATTATAGTCTATAAACTTGTGTCATGTATACTTTTATAATTGAATAGTGAAAAGTTATAATTAATTATTATTTTGTATTATGTTTTAATATTGTAAGCTTTTATAATTGGGATCATGATGGGGAACCCCTACCTTTTACCACAAAATGGTGTGATTTGTAAGGATTTTCTTTCTAGCTACTATGGCAAAGAGTGTGACTTTGTTGGTGGAATCCTTGTTCAATTGACTAGGGGTGGATGTAGGCACAAGTTAAATCAAACCAGTTAAAAATCTCGATTTTGCTATTATGTAATTTATGGAATTTCTCCTTTTTGATAATATTAAATTAAAAATATATATGAAATAAATTTATCAAAATTACTTTTATGAGGTGATAAACAATTTATTAAAAAGTGTTTTTAAAATTGTAAAATTTCCATTTTCATTTTATATTTTAATATAATAAAATTATTAAATTAATAGTTTTATTATTGCCAAATTTTAATTTAAGAAAATATTTTTAAAAATATCAAAAAGTTTAAAAGTACAACTCACACCCCTCTTATGCATTAGCTCTACAAAGATTATATCAATAGGTACACACACATGTACGCACACAAACTTAAAGAAATACACATACTCAAGCACACACACACAATCAAGCATGAAAACACACGTGCACTCTCAGACACATGCACACTCATGCACAGACATGTGTGCATATATGCATACACACGAATTAGTATGCACATGCAAATATACACACTCACACACACAGATGCATGCATACGCACATGCGCACACAAATGCTCACATGCACACACACACACAAGCACACATGCACATGTGCACGAGCCTACGCAAATGTGCACACACACACACACGCATGTATACACTTGTAGACACATGCACACAAATATAATCACACACGAACGAACGCACACATACATAGAGACATGGTTGTGCGTTCACAATCACATGCACACATGCATACAAGTACATGCAGACAACACGTAGACACATGCAAAAATATACAAATACCTACAGTCACATAGACAAGCACACATATGAACAAACACATATGCACAGACATGGATGCATGCACTCACATGCACAAACATATGTGTACACAAACACAAGCACACACACACACACACATACCCATAAATCATTAACACACGTGCTTGTGCATACCCACACATGCACACAAACAATTGCATACACATATACACACACGACATGCACACACAAAAGGCACTGATGCACAAAAGGTTGCATGCCTACTCACACACACACAAACATACACACCCGCACACATGCATGCACAAACACATGCACAACCAAGCAAAAACACACATGCATGCACTACTACACAACGCCCTCTGCCCTTCCCACACACATGCCTACAAACATACACATGCACGAATGCACCTATACAGACACACACATGAACACAAAGGCACAAGCATAAGCACACACAATAAATGCATGCACCCATGTACATAGTTGCATACACACATGTAAGCACATGCACACAGTCATACACACATGCACACACACATGCACAAAGACGTGAGTGCAAACACATTCATGTGCACACAAGCACACACATGCACAAGATCACACAAATAAGCACAATACACACACACACACATACACACACATACAAGCACCAACATACACACACGCACATGCCCAAGCACATGTAATCATGAATGCAAACATAGCCAGACACAAGCACACCTGCATACACACATGTGCATACACAAATGTATGAACACGCATGTGCATACATACGCACACACACACATCACTGTTCACACACACGCACCCATAAACACACACATGTATGCACATCCACACACACACACACACAAATATATGCAATCATACACACATGTAAACACACACACATTGCACCAACACACACAAACACATTTGTGTGCCTATGCACACCCACGCATGCACATACACATGCACATACACGCAAACATATGCATGTTCACACACGCACACACACACACACCTACAGATATGTGCATGCAGACATTACTACATCGCACCTAGTGCTCCACCACACATAGTTGTCGTAGTGCTTAGCTATGGCTAAAAAAACTTGGATAAACACTAGTGGATATCATACAATCCAACTTCTACTTTGTCGTGGGTAGAACTGTGCAACGCATTACCTTTTAAGGATTGCATATAGCAAAAATTTTGTCAACGAAGATGGCTATTCTTCAAATAAGACATCACCTTATCCATGCACTAGCATCCAATGCTAAAAATCCTCAAACAAAGCTACACTTTTCAAGCCCAACCTATCACATGCACTAGATGCAGCATGGCACTTGCAAACTTGCTTCTACATGCTTACATAGTGATGCAATGCATGTAGTTCTTTGTCACACATTAATAATGTTGAGTGCATGTAGTTCTTTATCACATGCACATCTATAGTGATGAATGTCTTCGGTATCAACCTAACATGCACAAGTTGGATTCTGAATGTTTGTACTAGTTCTAAATTTATTGTTCGATGCCTAGAGAAGGCTCTCATAAGGTTTCTCAAAATTCATCCCCTAATCAACATGAATCTACCTTTCTCTCATCGATTGAGCATCTCAAGCAATACAATGATAATAAATGAGATGACACTCCAAACCGTTAGAGCCAATCCTTAGAGCCAAACCTTTTCCTAATGATGTAGATACAATTTTTGGAACAAATCGTTAGAGCCAAATCTTTTCCTAAAGATGTAGATATAGTTTGTGGAGTTTCCTTGCTTACATTACACAATTAATTAGAAGCTAGTTCATCCAAAAAATGGAAGAATTCGAATTGTTGATTCATCGCAAGAGTAGAACAAATAGTTCATTATCTAAGAAATCTTTCCATTACCATCAAATTATTGTTCCGGTCAATCGAATGATTCCGATAGATCTGATAAGATCGATCAATCGAAATAAGATACAATTGGGCATGGAAGGCACTCGGTCATCCAAAATTGCAATGGTCACTTTGGGTGCATCAGACACCACTCATAGTCTAGTGCTCATCCAACTACTTTGCCCTAACATTGGCTTAGCTATTTTTAGAGCTTACATGCAATTAAGAAAAAAAGATAACAATTCTTAAGGCCCTCATTGATTTCTACAAAGCACTTGAAGTTGCTATTGAATGCCATACCCCAATTTAAAAATTTTAGCTGAACTCTCTTTTGATAATCATGTCAAATGGCACACTTCAACAGGCTTCCCCAATCTCATAGGATAGATTAACACATATGCAAGTGTCATTCTCATGGAACCTTTCTCCCATTCATCCTTTAAAGTTCTCATTTGAATATTTACTACTACCAACGAGATCTACCCAACACTCCATGTGGGGTCATCTTATCCAATTAATAGTGATCGTTGCACCCTTCTACTGATCACAGCATTTCAATACACTAATGACGAGATGTGGGTTGCATGCTTAAATGCCATTCATTTTTTGGGCTACTTTGTTAGGTTGCTATGTTGTTACACACATTATAATGGATTTTAACTTCTATGATTACCATCTTGCTATCTTAGTCAACTAATAGCCTTTGTGGGATTTTAGTTAACATGTAGATGGGCACCATAAATGTCTTTTAGTTCATCCCACATTTCTAGTTCTACTTACCATAAATGGCCCATTTGGTTCCTAGATTCAATGGCTCAATTCATCAAAGTAACTAAGGCTTCCAACCTATTTAGAACTTTAATATGTATTGAGGCTGTTGTGCTATTAATGCCTCTAATCATTATCTTTACTTGAAAGAACTCTGGCAAATACTGAAGCTATCATCAGGGAATCTTCAAAGAAAACTAGTTCCTATATCGTTTGATTAGTGCTTCACTTCTATACCCTAATCAGATGAGTGATTTTCATGTTAGAATCACTATGGACCTCCAATAGAATTTCCCATGTCTTAATCATCCTCAGACACATTCTTCATCTTTTATGTCTTGAATGTCATGCAATCACATGAAATCTTTAAGGAAGATCTGGGATAGTTGGTGGCTCACCCCTCAAATGTGGACCATACCAATCAGCTTCCATGTGCCTTTTGAGCTTGCTAACCTATCAAATCCCAAGCATGTTCAACCCCCTTTTTTGTGTTTCAAGATAGGTTAGATGGGGAGCCTACAAGCCATCACAATTGCATGTGGTGTCTTTATGCCACTCCTCAATGGAGCATATTCCTAGTCTCCTACCACAAAGATGACCATGAGCCAGTCCTCTCCTTGAGTTGTGCAGCAAATGATATGAATATGTTTGACATCAATTAGAGGGACATCTTTGGGTCCTATATGGTTCCCTCTTGACAATTTCAAGCACTCTTTAACTCTTTTTTCAAAGTACTTCTAAACGTTTTCTTGTGGTACTTGCTCATTATTGATCTCTTGTAATTATTTGGGTTAGGATGATACCAAATTTGAGCTACACTCCAAAGCAATCCAACTCATTGGCAGATGTAATGGTAAGGTATGAGCCAAATCATCTTTCACCCTCCCTGACACCCTCTTCCATAGGACATCATCCTGATCTATTTTAGAGGACACCTTCTAGACTAAAATTTGTGCTTCAAGCAACCTAATTTCTACACTAGATTGGACCCATTTCACTCATCATTATTAACAAAATGTACAAAAGTTCCTTTCCATCTACTTATTTATATCCTTAAACTTAGTGGGTAGCTTCACTTAACATTGGGTCGCAACTCCACACCATGAAGCATGGAGTTGGATTTGTTAGGGCAACAACTTTTTGTGCTGCAACTTTGATTCTTACTGGCCAACATGACAAAACTTGGTGGCATGCACCTTTTACAAGATTGATAGACAACCATCACCCAATGATTCAACACTTCATTACATAGTTCAAAGGGCCATCCATCTCTTATTTTCTTAGCATGCATCCACAAGTTCTAGTTGCATTAAAAAAATGGATGGTTCATGAGATTCTACAATTCACATATATCACATCTCATTACCCTCTTCATCAATTTGAGTGCCAAGATGTTCATAGTCAAGAGTTGTTCAATGTTCAATTTTGAAGTTCCATTTGACCTAGAGATGTAGGATAGACTCATTACCAGTGTAACATTTGCTCTCCCTTGGTGCCTGACAATGTTGATAGGCTATTGTTTATTCCCTATAGAATCAGCTCCATGTAGTAGTAAGAGCACACATGATGGAAGAATGTGACATTGAGTAGCAATCACACACCCATTGGTTGCAAATATCACTCAATCATTCATAGCTCTCTTTAATGATCTTTCTACTAGTTCACCAACTAAAACTTTGTTACAACATCTCCTTCCTTTAAATGATAAGGATTATTGGACTTCTCATTATGTCATTATCAATCTTGTGAAGCGTATGCGGTCCTTCAAACTTTCTCACAAATTGCATCAAGAAAGTTTTATAGTCGATTGGGTTGCCCATTATACTGTTTTTTATCGGATTTGGAGTGCCCCTTCCTAAACTACTTCATATTACCATTTTTTATTATATTTATGAATCTCCATAAGGAGTGTATGTTGTAAATTTCAGCCATTTCTTTATTAAGAAAGCCATAGTATTGAGGAAGCTAAAGTTTGATCTATAACACAAACTTTGGTAAGCAATTGGAATTGCAAGAGAATAGAGGTAAGGCTATTAGAATTGTAGGCAAAAAAAATTTTTGGCTGAGGAATCCTTGGAAGGAATAATTGTTCATCTTGTTGGAAGTCTTGTTTGTGTGTCACATTTTTTGTTATCAAACAACTTTGAAATGGTCCTAGCATCAACAATTCTTTGAGTACTCCATGAGTTGTGAACAATGGTGGGCAGGTAATAAAAGTTTATAAATAAAATTAGAGGCATTATGCATGCATCTCTAGCATGATTGAAGGATGACAAGGCTCTAATCCTTATCAAAGAAAATTTTGAGGATCATGACATTGAACTTGCAGACATTACTCTAATGAATTATGATAGTAGAACTTAACATAAGGCAAGGAATAATGTGAAGACTTCACTAGATGTGTTAAAGTTAGAGAGGCCTCTTATGATATGATTTCATTTGAGGAAGATAAGGGTGAATCCTTAAGAATGCAGAATGCATTAGTTATGAAGTGAGCACGATAATAAGGATACAGAAGAAGGTGGAAGAGTGGAACAAATTACATAGTGAACTAAAGATGAGCATGCTTACAAAATTTTGTATTGTATAAATGGAAGTACTAAAGTAGTTGATTAGTAAAGGTGCATCCAAAGTATTTGAGAGAATACCAAAATTATGGTGGAGGAAAATTCTTTAATTATAAATAAGCCAACAAGTAGTATGATTAAGGTGACCCTTAAGGATGCTTTTATAGGATAGAGATTGAATAATGACAATAACATTTTCATTGAAGTTTAATTTGGAAATTACATAGGGAAATTACTAAAAATAGATGTGAAGATGATAGAATCAAGTGATACATCCTTCATAATAAATTTTTCAATTTACCTTTCAAAAGAGGCTTATGATCATCAAGATCATTACCACCAGTTTGATCTTATTGGTATAGTGTACGATAGTTTTTTATCCTTTCAAAAGATTGTTGAAGTACTCTAATGTGGATGGGGATATTTCAAGGAATTTTAGGTTCAAGAATTTTTGGTTAGCTATTTTTGTTTATACTTTAAGTCAGTTGTTGATAGAGATTCTACATGGTTGAGAGGTCCCTTGTTGGTTGTAGGGCTTAATTTAGTTTTGGATATATGGACACTTACATTTAGGTCTAGTACCTCGGTTATTATTTGTGGTTGAATCTAGGTTCTTTTTTTGGCCATCGCTCTCATGTATTGGGACACAAGAAACGTTTTGTGCTTTGCCAATGCTACGGGTGTGCTTATTTAGATGATTGGATGGTTTACATGCAAAGGTCAATCTTTGTAAGTGTTTATGTAAGAATTGACCTTCTAGAGATTCTTATAGTAGGCATGTGATTGTATGGACCAATGGGCCACTCTAATTAGAGTTTTGATTATGAAGAACTACCCTTTATGTACTTCACCTATGCAAAGTGGCACATGCATTTATGATATGTACATCTTGCAAGCCAGTTCATAATATTCACATAGTTAAGAGATTGTGTCGTTTTGATGTACAATCTAATCAATATAAGAGTGGGGGGCAATCGTAAAAAAATCGCATGATGAGAAATGGTTGGTTTGAGATCTTGGATGGTTGTCAAACCTTGAAAGAAAAGAGTGTTTATCACAACACAATAAAGGAGGAATATGAATCATAAAGATTTGGGCAAGTAGGAGTTTTGTAAGCATTACAATTTGAAAGATAAAGAGTAAGTTGTGTATAGGGGCACATCCTGATCCAAAAATGACGGGCATAGAAGGGCGTTCATCTAGGATAGTGTTAGTACCAAAATAGAGAGTTCATGAGGAAGATGAAATTAATACAAATAAAAAGCATTTTTCATAAATTAACTATGTTTCATTGATGGCCCTAGTGACTCTTCATAGATTATGGTGTAAATTTTTAAAACATAGGTCAACATCTCAAGTAATCTTCGTCCATCCACTATTGTAAGACCTCTTAAACTCAGAGAAATGTGTAAAAGCTCTATGGAATGAATTTGGCGATGATAAAGGAAATAAAAATGAGTAAAGGGAGGCAATTCTCTTGGGCTATTTTGAAAATTAAAACACAAAAGTTGGTGGTATTACAAAAACTATGGAATTAGAAAAATACAAAGTAGTGGCTTTTTCTTACTTGGACCTTTTAAGGAATTACATATTTGAGTTACTATAGGATGTACTTGGAAATTATACTTGGTATTGTACAAGGCTTTACTTTGTCTTGAATTTAGGGTATCTTGGCTAGGCTAGATAGGGGTAGAGAAGGTATTTATACTATTACACTCATTGTTGTATTACTACTGATCTCATGAAGTTCACTTGGCATAGAAACCTGAGGTTTCTCATTACCTGCTTGGTGATGATCTTCTTAGACAAGGTTTAACCTTTGTTCGAGCATGGCTACTACTAAGTTTGGTCAGGATATGGTGATTAAAAATAAAGCAAATTTTTTTAGTGTTTGTAGTAGAGCAGTTACTCAAAGTGGCAATAAAGGGGATTTGCAATTATTGGACAAATATTTTACATAGAATTTTGGAGATATTGTAAGTAGTGATGGTTGTCAATAGATTAGGCTATCAGATTTGATGAGTGCTCAATGACTAGCTTATTTAAATGATTTTGTGCAAAATTCTAAATCACAATGCCCAAGAAGCTATAGATATTCAACCATTAGAAGATTTTTTATGCATCAAAGTAGCTTCTGTACATTAGTTTACTATAATAGGTGAAAATTAAGAGTATTGGTGTACTACTTTTGAGAAACATGTTTATTGGATAGCCATGAAATTTCTTAGATAGAATTCTTATATGGCAAGAGCTTCTTCAATTGCTTAGAATTGATACATTAATTTTAAGGCAAAGGAGGTTATCCTTAGGAGGATGACCTAAAATGGTAGCTAGAATATTTCCATAATTTGAAATAGTAGATAGGTGCCCTAGCCTTCTCTTCTGGGCTATAACTTTAAACTTTTTTATTTTCTCTAATTTCGTTGATCATGATAAATGTACTTGGGATAGAGACAATAGGTTTTTTGTTACTTCCATGAGGATCATCTGGTTCTTTAAGGTTCAAGATTAGCTTGAGCTTGGCAATAACTATGAGGTCAGTAGAAGCGATGTTATGTTTGTTGGGTCATGTTGATTAATAGGAATGCAAATTTCTCTGATGTTTGTAGTAGAGGAAGGACTCGAAATAGCAATAGAGAGGATGTGCAATTCTTGGAGATATATTCTTTGTAGAATTCTTGGAGGTATTATAAGAACTATTGGCTATCAACACATATGGCTATTTGATTTGTTGATTGCTCATTAGTCACCTTATTTGAATACTTTTGTGCAAAACATTGCGTTACCATGCCCAAGAAGTTATAGATATTTAGCCATTGGGAATGTTTCTATGCATTTATGAAGCCTATATACAATAATTACAATAATAGACGAAAATTTGGAGTAAAAGCTTAGTTTTTTGAGAAGCACCTTCATTGGAAAGTAATGGAAATGCTAAAAAAAAACTCTTACATGGATGAGAGCTTCTTAAGTTGCCTAGAATTGCTAATTCATTTTTAAGATAGAGTAGGATGTCTTAAGGAAGAGGACCTCAAATGGCAGTTGCAATATTTTCTTAATTGAAAATAATAGCCAAGTGCTTCAACCCTCTTTCTAGGGTTATTACAATTGCTTTTAATAGAGTCTCAGGTGTTGTTGTGAAAAGGAAATGCATCTAAATTTTGATTTGGCATGATTGGGAGTGCTATAGAAGTATGAAATTTTTCCTAAGTGCATGTTTTACAATAACTAATGTATTGTTGTGCTTGTAGCATGGAACATTCTAGTGATTAGAGTAACAAAATCTCATAGAAACTTGTAATGCTTGGTAAGAAAAAATAGGGTCTTTGCTATAGCCTTATAAAAAATTTTGATGGTGAATTTTAATAGGCATAAGGAGGATCAACTTTTGGGTATGAATTGAAACTACTTTTTCTATTCTTGAACCAGATTCTCAGGGGTTATTATGGTTTTATGGAGGTATTGTGTGGTGTATGCATCAAAAGATATGAGATCCACTAGATAGCTTAAAACCAAATCAAAGTATCTATGATGCTTGAAGGACCATTGATTATTGTAGTGGATTTCAAAGTTTTACTTACATAGAAAAAGAAGAAAGATGGGAACAAAATCAATGGTTGACATGCTCAGTATGAGTTCTCCAACATCACCTATAGTTAATATTTGACTAACTTAGGATTTATTGTGAACATGTTCTCTTTGTGTAATAATAAGGTAGGCAACACACATTTATGATGTACTAGATAGAGATTTCATAAATGTTAATTATTTGCAAGCATTATAAAATACTATAATGGCACATCTTCCTAATATAGGCTTAAACCATTACCTTCTCCTTATTCAATTTAGACAAATGTTATTGAATAAAACTATGATGAGAACCAAATTTGAAAACTCATAGCTATCATTTCCACATTAAACTAGTATTGTGCATGCATCATTTAATAAAGTTATTAAAGGTAACCGTATCGATAATAAGTTCTCTAAATTTTGTAAAGCAATATTACCATTGAAAAAATGGAGTTTCGCCAAACTTGGTAATATTCTTAATAAGCCTGACTAATTGGAGTAGTAGTTTTAGGAGCTTCAACATAAGGAATCTGAGATAGGGTTAATGGAGCTAGAGCATTATGTTTTAGCATAATGTACTATCTCTTACCACAAAGATATGGCTTTAGAAGAAGTATGGTGGTGATAGTGTAAAGATCTATTGGGCCAACCTTGGAAATCAAAACACATGGTTTGTTTAGGAAGTAATTACTTTTACATATAGAAGTACACATATAGTCATCCTAAAAATGATAGTAAGGAATTATTGGGTGCCTAATTGAGATTAAAGATTTATTAATGTTGTTTTTAATGAAGAAGTAGTGTAGTTTTTGATGATATAACCTCCCTAACCTTTCCACCCTTTGAGAGCTATCAATAATTTGCAAGAATTAAGTCTTGTGTCTCTAATTAGAAGATGACATCATGAATTTTACTATGTCTATCAAAAGAAAATAAGCCCCTAGTATGGGTGGCTTCTCTGGAGAGTTTGCATATGAATATTGGAACATTACCTAGGCAAACATTATCATAGTTGTTAAACAAATCTTAAAAGATAGATGTATTCCCAAAAGGTGGAAAGACATGCTAGTCATTCTAATTTCTTATTTTCAAGGTGCTTCTAAGCTTGAATAATTCGAACCATTACTCTTTGTAATTTGATATACAAAGTTGTGGCTAAAAGTTTGGTGAGTAGGCTAAAGATGATGGCTCCATATATTTTTACGAAGGAATAAGTTTCTTTTTTTCTTGGATGTTTTATATCTGATAATATATTTTTTGCATAGAAAATAGCTGCCCATTTGAACTTATCAACTTTAAAAAAGTGTTTCATTACAATGATATTGGACATCGACTAGGCTTATGATGAGGTCAATTTAAAATTTATGCCTGATATGTTAAAGCCACTATAATTCTCATATCTTTAGTATGATCAGGTTGAGGAATGTATCACTACATTAAGATTTGTGATTATGTTTAATAGATTCTATCTTCAGTGGATTGAGGCTGTCAAGTGTCTTAGGTAGGGGTGTCCAATTTCACCATACCTTTTTACTATTATGTCGATCTCTCTTAGCTTATTAAGTACCAGGTAAAGCAAGATGTCTCAATTGGGATTTGGATTGGTCCTTTCTTTCCAATGATTACTCACCTTCAATTTGTGAATGAAATTTTGTTCTATGCACTAATAGCTTGTCTTATAGTGAGGACCATTCAACGCGTTATGAAGAAGTATTGGCAACACTTTAGTTAGGTGGTAAATCTTAAAAAATCCGTAATATTGTTTTATAAAGGGGATGGAATGCAAGTGAAGGAAGATGATAACAAGAAAATTACATATTATTAAAGCTACTAAATCAAAATATTTATTCATGCCAATTGTAGCAATTAAATTTTGAAAAAATGTCTTCAAATTTATTATTGATCAAGATGAAACCTATGTGTTAAGGTAAAGGATTAGGTCTTTATCAATGATGGGGTGTATTATCATGAAAAACTCGATTCTCATTGCAATTATTGCATTTATTTAGCAACTCTTTAATTTTGAATGGCATTTTTCATGAGTTTGAGAAATTATTGTTAGTAATGCCATGTATTATGCATGTTGGAAATTAGTTTCAATTCAAAGCATTATAGGTAAGAAGTGGTTGAGGAAGTTGGTTTATCGGTTCAGGCATTTAGGTCCATGTATTTTATGATAAAAAAGAATTTCTGTATGTTTTTGGTGCTTTGCATGTGCGTAAGTTACTCAGTATTATGGTATTTAGGACAATTGCTAATATGGTTTAGTTGATTGCTCAAGGTAAGTTTAATTGATGTTGGATAATTTTCTTGGCACTCTTTCAATTGCTTTTTTGACTACATATATCAACATGAAAGTGGAATAACTAATACATGTAGTAGAGCATGTTAAGGACCATAGTGTGAGTAAACAAAATAAGATGAAATTTTTTTGCATCTGCTTTGGTGTTTCTGATTATACTTTCCCTTAGAACAAATCAATTGAAAGAGCTGTGTTGTTCTTCAAACATCAAGAGGACACGATGTTGGAATAATGAACCCTTTAAAATATCATGAGTATGAGCCAAAATGTAATAAGAGAAGAGGTTGAGTGAGTTTGGACATTACTGTTGCAACCTCGGGTCATAGTCTTCATGAAGTTGAATTTTAATATGCTTCCAACTCATTTCTGGCTGTGTGCAAGAGGTATTAAAATGTATGTGCTTTCTCTGTGGGTCTATAAGGTGAAAGAGCATGTACAACATAGCTTATGGGACTATCGCATGATGAAAAAAATTTGGGTGAGCATCTTCGTAAATGCTAATCACATGCTTCATAGGGTTAACAACAAGGAGTTATGTTCTTTAAATGTGCTTCTTAATTGGATGGTGGTGAATACATGGCTTCAAATACATCTCATTTAATTGAATTTGTTGCTTTAACGTGTATCACATTTAGCTTAGTAGAAATTTGCAACTACATGAAGGAAAGGTCCTAAACCTGCTAAACTTTAAAGGAGTATTCATTATGCTAGAGTTGTAGCTACTACAAGTCCCATTTCCCTACTCCCATTAAATAAGGGTTTCAGTGGCCTCTAGGACCACTTGTTACCTCCTATTGGGCTCCTAAAATGGGGTGGTTTAAGCTCAATTGTCGTGCAACAATGCAAGATAACTTAAATACTATAATTGCTATAGCTATTTTGGATGACATGTGTAGGCCTATTACTATCACTAACAGAATGTGGATTTCATGTTTAGTTTTTACCAAGAAAACTGTTGCTATTCTTTAAGCTATGGAGATCATTAGAACACTAGTTCTTAATATTCATGTGGTAGAGAATAATCAGACTTCAAAACAACTATTGTCAAAGGGAAGTGGCTACTTGCATCTATATTGAGAATGGGTACCTATCATAGTGCAATTACCTTTGTAAAAGGTATGTAGTCCTTCAATCTATCACACATAAAGTGTAAAGGCAATTGTGTAGCCAACAAGGTTGTGTATGACTCTCTTTTATATGATTTTGTTTGGGAATAAAGATGCCCCTTCCAAATGTCATAACATTATCTTTGTTTTGATTTTATATATGAACCTCTGTAAGGAGAGTGTGATATAAAATTTTTCAATCTCATTATCAAGAATTCGTAGCCTAGATATGACCAAGCTTATGACAAGGTTAACGACAAATTTGTCCTGGATATGCCTAAGTATATGTAATTTCCAACTCTTTGGTGTGATTGGATTAAGGCTTGTATCATTGTACCAAGATTTTGGATTTATGTTTAATGGTATCTACCTAGAGTGGATTAAGGGAACTAGGAGTCTTAGGTAGGGATGTTCACTCTTGTTATACATTTTCACAATTTTGTTGGAGCATCTCTCATGGTTTATTTAGCACCAGCTTAAGCAAGCTACCTTAATTGGGTTCAAGTTCGACACTTCCTCTTCTACAATGACAAACATTCTATTTTTCGTAACATCATGATTTATGCACCTACAACTTCTATTACAGCGAGGACCATTCAATATATTATGGAGTAATATGGGCATCACTTAGGTCCGGTGATGAATCTCAACAAATCGAAAGTATTATTTCTCAAGAGGATGACATGTAAGCAAAGGAAGATGAGAGTGAGAAAATTATATATGCATCAAGTTGCTCTACTAAAAACTAGGCATAACAATTATGGCCAAAAACTTGCAAAAAAGACTTCAATTTCATTATTAATCATGTTGAAATTTTGTGTTAAGTTGGATGATTTGGTCACTATTAATGACGGGCCATATTGTCATGATAAACTCAATGTTTGCAACTATTCCTATGCAATAAAACCACTCACTAAGTTTGAGTGGCATTGTTATAGAGTTGGAGAAATTGATACACCAATATTTGTGGAGTAGTTCAAATATTTTAAGCATAATATATTATGCCTATTGGTACATGACAACTTTTCCTAAGTTATGTGAGAGACTCAAAATCTATAGTTTGTCAACCTAATAGTCAACATTGACTACAAAACATTGTAGTCAGGTTTTGGCTCAAAAAATTTTTTATGGGTTTAGTGCATCAGAATCAATTACTATATGATAAGTGATGCATCACATACATGCAAATTACATAATAACTCATACCCCATGACAATAAATAATATGATCTGGAGGATTGTTGCAAGTAATTTTGCTTCATTCTTGTAGAATAATTGGCTTGGCATCTTTCCTATTGCAATATGGAAATCCTATCTTATCGTGAAGGTTGACCATTTATCACTTTTAGTGGAGTTGGCTTAGAAGCATGATGTGTGTATCATAATAAAATTCAAAATTTATTAGTGCCAGATTTGCAAATTTTGATTCTATATTCTCCTTATACCAAATCAAAAGAAAGCGATCTATTTTGCTTCACATCAAGTGAGGATAAGGTGTTGGACTCAAAGATCATTTACAACAACATGCATATGTAAGAATTCTCTTAAGAAGGTTGTTTGGGTTTGGAAAGTGTACGTGCAGTGCAGCCTCAGGCTAATGACTTCTTGTAGAGATTAATGTTTAATCTACTTCCTTCTCACTCCTTGCTTAGTGCATGATGGATTAAGATGTCAAAGCTTTTTTTGTGGGTTTGTAATGTGACTAAATATTTGCAACATTGTTTGTGAGTGTCATAGTTTGAAAGAATTCTAGTCAAATAGCTTTGCAAATGACAGTTTCACGCTCAATGAGGTCAGTGATGGAGATGATACTTCATTAATTGAGTTTCTTAATTTGTTGTTTGGGAATGTGTGGATGGGTATTACTTCTCATATGGTTGAGTTCACTTCTTTGGCATTATTTTGCCTTTTTCTTAAAAAGAATTTTCATACACATGTAGTTAAGGATCTTAAATTAGTTGCACTCTGAAAAAATATTGAAATTGCTAGCACAACTGCTACTTTTTTCAACCCTTCAACTTCATATAATGGGAGTTTTTAGCAGCCTTGATGGACTATTTGTCTCCGCTTATTCGACTCCTCTTGTAGGAAGTTGGTTTAATATCAATCCTGATTCGACTGTGCAAGATGATCTCATTGTCTAAATTTCTATTACTGTTTGGGAATACATATGCAAACTTATTATTATTGTAGGAAAAACTTTTGTTTAAGGTGCAGCATTTTCCAAGGAGATTATTAATAGTTTTAAAGCAATGGAAATCTATAGAATGATACATCCTAATGCCCAGGCATTGGACATCAAATCATCCTCTACTACAACCATTACTAAAATTAACTAGTAGCTTTTCTCCAAAGCAAATAGAAGTTTCTATCATAGTGTTATTATAATTTTTATGTTGTCATCTTTAAAACTATCCCACATAAAGAGCCAAGGCATGCTATGGATTGGATAACTCATAATATAATTTTTTATGATTTTAGTTCGATCTCGGGGATGCCCCTTCCTAAATGGCTTCAACTTTTTATTTTTCCTTAATTTATGTATGAAACTGGTTAAAGAGAGCTTGATATAGGCTTCATCCACTACTTTATCAAGGAACACAAAGAGAGTTGATTCTTATTGGATCCCTTCTCCAATGGTTTGGATTAAATTCTACTGTGACGTAGTTGTGCACGATGGCATGACATGACTAGACCTATTACTATTATAGAAAACACTTTTGTTTCAAGTTTAACTTATCATGGAGATTGTTGCAATTCTTGAACTAATGGAACCTCTTAGATTGATACTTCTTAATGTCTATGTAAGTAATTGAATCAGATATTCTTATAGCAATTACCGTAGTGAACCTATTGCTTTTTTCTATAGCAAACAATAGTTCTTACCAATGTGTTATTGCATATGTTCAAGGCATGAAGTCCTTCAAACTATTGCACATGAAGTACTAAGGAAATAGTGCTATGGACTATGTGACATTTCATGTGCTCTTGTTTGATTTTCTTTAGGACTAGGGAATGCCCATTCTCATACCACTTCAACTATTATTTTATTTATTTTATGTATGAACCTCCTTAAGGAGAGTATAATGTAAGCTATGAACATTACTTGATCAAGGAACCCAAGGAGTGTTTGCTTGGTGTAATAATAAGGAGGGGAATGCTCGTATCTATGAAACATTGGGCAATGCTTTCATGAATATTTATGGTATGAAAGCCTTCACGAGTATTACAATGACATATTTTTCTCACATTGGCTCGAATCACTACCCACTACTAATACAAATTAGACAATCCTTATTTGGTAAAATTTTTGGAAGAACTCAGTTTGAAAACATCTTATTATCCTTTCCACAGTCGACTAATGTTGCCTATGCAAGTTAGGGAATGTCAATAAAAGGTAAGCCAATAATTTTCTTATCCTCAAAATTTAATAGAGCTTTATCAACATTAAAGAAATGGAGTGAAGCTAAACTTGTTAATATCCTTAGTTAGCATCACCAATTAGAACAGGAAATCCAAGAACTTCAACTTAAGGATTTGTGAATGGTTTAATTGAGCCAGAACACAATCTTTTGGTAAACTTTATTACTTCTTATCAAATGTTATGGGTTTAGGAGGATAATAGTGGTGATAGCATGGGAAGCTTCACTAGGCCACCCTTGAAGACTAGAACACTTGCTTTTTTGGGAAACAACTACTTCTACATCCAAGAGCAACTATATCCATCAACTTAAAAATGAAAGTAAGGAATTGGTGCATCACCAACTAATATTAAAGACATTTTTATGTAGTTTTCTAGCAAGACATAGTCTAGCCATTGGCAATATGAGCCTCCTCTATGCTTTCAACATTTGAGAATTATTAATAATGATCAAAGAGTCACACCTGTGGCTCCAATCAACAATGATGAGATTAGAAGCATGGTATTATCCATCAAAAGAAGTAAATCTCATAGTGTAGATGACATCTCTACAAGATTTGTGCATAGTGGAATGTCACATAAGTGGATAATGCCATGAAATAATTCTTTAAAGGTAGCTTTATACCTAAGCAATAGAAATACATGATGGTCAAATTTTAAGGTGCAACTAAATCTGAGCATTTTAGGCTCGTTAGCCTTTGTAATGTGATTTACAAATTGGTGACCAAACTTTTGGTAGCTAAATCAAAAATAGTGTTTCCTGATATTACTATCAGGAAAACGTAACTTTTGTACCAGGCCATGCTATATCGATTAATATATTCTTAACCCATGAAATGGATGCCCATATGCACTTTCCTACTTCAGAAGAAGGTCAATTGAAAATTTTTGCTGGATATGCTAAAGCATTTGTTGTTCTCAACTTTGTTGGTGTGATTGGAATAAAGCTTGTATCATTACACCAAGACTAAGGATTATGTTTAATGGTATCCATCTATAGTAGATTGAAGGAGCTAGGGGTATTAGGTAGGGATGTACACTATTATGACACCTTTTTTTTGTGATTTTTGAGTATCTCAAATGGCTTATTCAATACCAACATAAGCACACTACGTCATTGGGTTCAGGATCGACCCATCCTCCCATATGATAGCATGCCTTCTGTACAATGTTAACATCATGATTTATGCTCCTACAACTTGTGTCATAATGAGGACCATTCAAGATATTATGGAGAAGTATGGGTATCTGCTAGGTTATATGGTGAATCTCAATGAATTCATTTTATTATTTAATAAGGGGATAGGACTCAAGCAATGGAAGATGTTAGTAAGAAAATTTGATATTTGTTAAGCTACTCAACATGGATGATCATGTGAATATTCATGATGGGCCATATTGTCATGATAATATCCATGTTAGCTACTTTGTTGTGTATTACTTAGCTCACTCATTAATTTTGAGTGTCATTATTGTAGAGTTAGAGAAATTTATGCATCATTACCTATGAAGTAAGTCAAATGTTTACATCATAACACCTTATGCCAGTTGAGACACAATCACTCTTCCTAAGAAGTATGAGGGACTCAAAATTGGGAGTTTGTAAACCAAGTAATTATCATTGATTACAAAACACTCTAGACAAGTTATGGCTAAGGAAGACTATTTATGGGCTCAATCCTTTAGATGCAAGTACTTTATGACAAGAATTACTTTCTATATGTCACATGGTGCATTGCTTACATGTATGTTAATCATTCTTGTTGAGTAGTTGGCTTTACATCCTTCTTATTACTTCATGGCCAACCTATCTCAACATGAACATGGACGATCTGATAGTTGTAATGGAGTTGGTTAAAGAGCTTGGTATGTGGGATCATAACAAAATAAAGAATTTATTTGTGCCTAATTTGGTGTTTTAATTATGTAATCCTGTTAGGATAAGGAGAATGAAAGGGATATGTTGCACTTCTAATTGAGTAAGGACACAATGTTGAACTCAAAGACCATTTATAGCCTCATGCATACAAGACATAATTCAGCTAAAAAGGACATTACATCAATTCAAAAAGTACAGGTGTAGCATCAGCATAATGTTTTGTTATGGTGATTAATGTTAAAACTTCTTCCTACTTGGTCCAAGTTTTATGTAAAAGCGACTAAGATATTAGATCTTTTTTAGTGGGGTTGAAATGGGAGCTTCGAAATCGATATTTTGCAAACCTGGTTAGGTGAATGACGAGTTCTTCTTTACTTCGTTAATCTCAATCCAATTACACTCCAAAGAAATATACAAATTATTGCTACTACTACTTAATTCAATAATTGAGTTACACATACAGTTTCACCTTTGAAAAGCTATTTGATACGTCTTATTAGAGTCCTCCTTTAATGGGTTGGGTTAAAATCAATTATGATGTAGTTTTGCAACATGATCTCATAGTTGGAATTGGTATTATTATTTGATATGATAGAGTAGGCCTATTACTATTGTAAAAAAACTTTAATTTCAGGTATAGCTTCTATCTTGTAGACTGTTACCATTCTCGAAGCAATGGAACACCCTAGAATGCTACTTTCTAATTTCTAGGTAGTGATGATTGAATTAGACTATACTATAAACTATTATTATAGTGAACTTGTTGTTTTGCCAAAAGTAAATATAAGTTCTTATCATAGTGCTTATACATATGTTTAATATATTTTGTCTTCAAACTATCCCACAAAAAGGACCTAGACAACATTACTATGAACTGCATCATTCATCATGCATTTTTATATGTCTTTATTTAGAACTAGGGAATTCCTTTTCCAAACTACTTCAACATAGTCTTTTAATAAATTTATGTATTAACCTCCTTAAGGAGAGCACGATGTAGGCTTTAGTCATTTATTTATCAAAGAACCCAAAGATGTAGATGTAAGAAGACATACTGATTTGATGGATGGGTGCATTAGTTATGGAGGATGGTGATGTATATATGGAAGGTGATAGTCTGTTGGTTAGTGACATTGCCAACTAAAGGAGGGGAAAGGATGGTGGTGAACGAAGGCAGCATTGGCAAAGTTTTTTTCTAGCTAATGTTGATA
This sequence comes from Vanilla planifolia, assembly GCA_023846275.1. Lineage (NCBI taxonomy): Eukaryota > Viridiplantae > Streptophyta > Magnoliopsida > Asparagales > Orchidaceae > Vanilla > Vanilla planifolia. The sequence goes on along the minus strand of JAIUJO010000055.1, from coordinate 722,060 downwards.
GGTCACTAAGAGTATAGTTTGACATCTCAATGTTTTGTTCTAGTTCATACACATTTTAAAATAGAGTTAGAATTCATAATCTTCTGAGTACATAATGAGGTGCAACAATTTATGATGGGAACTAAACCTTACAACATAGCAAAAAAAAAGAAAGGTTTGCGTTGTGTAACCCACCATCACAAATGGTCAGTGGTGACACTTAGAATCCAATTGGAAATTCTTTTGGGCCTAATAGCCCTTAGGTTAACATTCCAAAATATGGGATTGTTCTTGTGGTTTGAGTTCTGACAAACATTGGTGATAGAATTTAGAGAAGTGCATAAAGTAATGTAGTGCTATAAATGAAGGAATCATAATAATACATGACTTACTATGACTTGAATATGTTTGAGGATGGCAAAGGTGTTTCTTATGGGCTGCATGGTGCATTAACTATGGAATTGCTTAGGGAATTAGGGAAATGGTAGGAAAACGAAAAAATAATTTCATCGAATAGTAATCTCAATTAGAATGGTATACTGAATCATATTCCACTTAGAGGAGAAGTCTCCATGTCCAAAAGGTACTAATGTGGGTAATTTATGTGGCTGCACATATGGTTTATATGGAAATGCTGTAGCGGTCATTAAAGATAATTCTTTGAATGATAAGCTTGAAACACTTAACCTAGTTAAAGTTAACTTTAAAGAGGTGCTTAATAGTTGGAGAATGAGCATTGTTAATCTAACATTGATTGAAGGTCCCCTCATTAACTACTTGTAGAGACCAACCTATTTAGATCTTAAGATGTTGGCACCAAAAGATACCTCTTTCATAATTAATGTTGAAATACATCTATCGAATAAGGCATGTGAATAAGAAACTCACTTCCACTAGTTTGACTGAATGGGTAGAGTGCATAGAGACTGTTTGTCATTTTAAGGATACACAAAATACTCTAGCATAGGTTTGGCCATTTTAGAGGATTTTGAGTCTTGGACTTGATAGATAAGAGTTTTTATCCACACTTATATTCAGTTGTAGATAGAGAATATGTGTGATTCAGAGGACCACGGAAAGTTAGTAGCCTTGCATTGCAGTTAGATTCGTGCGCACCTAAATTTAAACCTTGTATTTTGGCAATTATGTGAGCTCCAACATGGATTCATTTTTATGTCCTCTTATTAATGTAATTAGATAGAGAAACTATTATGCATTGACAAAGCAATAAGAGATCCTCTTTTGATGTATAACTAGAAATAGAAATGCAAAGATCACTCTTTGCTATGGTGTGTGTTGGAATGGACCTTTAAAAACAACTTAGAGTGAAAATGTTGATTAACAAACCCTTGGGTCTGTCTTCTAAATAGTTTGAGTATGAGAGATTATCCATTATCATTTTGACATGTGGCAAGTTGGAACATGCTTCTACATCATGAACACCAAGTGAATCGATATTCACTGCTACGGTAGTTAAGAGCACTTGTCCTTTAAGTATACAACTTAATTAGGATAAAATTGAAGTGCCTATTTTGATGCAGTAGGTATAGTGGATCATGAGGAGAAGAGACATGGACATGGACATTGAGTGGTAGTTCAATGTAGGAAAAAGATGTTGATTGAAGTAACATAATAGGGAAGGATTATAATAGGTAAAGATATAAGTAGACAAGAGCTAAGAAGATAAAACAAATATGAAGATACATTGCTGGTAATGTAGAGGGGTAGGTCCATACTAGGAAAGAAGGGTACAATGGAGGAACATTTAAGCACAAAATAGTATCGAATTAGAAAACTTGAGAGGTTGAACCTATTATGAATAAAAAGCATAGTCCACTAAGCAGCATGGGAATGGTGGAAGGTCCTATCGGTTGCTCACTTAGTTGCAAAAGTTAGAGAAGCAGGAGTAATTCTCATGCAATTTTTGTCCATCCAATGAAGAAGTCCTACTTGGTGCCTATGAAAAGTGCAAAGGTATAGTTGAAAGATTTTTGATAAGGTAAGGAATACAAAAAAAATTATAAAGGGAAGGGGAACTCCGAAGTAATTTGGAAAATAAAAAAAGTGGTCATGGCAAGACTGGTGAATATAAGATTGGGCAAAGCATTGAGAATTTGTTTCAGTTATCCAAGAAATTTAGAGGATGAACATATGGCTATACAATTACTGAGATCACTTGTAAAGCATAATTGGGATGGGTCATGGTTTTACCTTGATGTGAATAAAGGAAGCTACGAGTGAGGTAGACAAATGAAATGGTTGTTTACAATAATGCTTTTGCATTGGTTACATGAAGCATACATGTCACAGATTTTTAGATGTATTGGATTACTGTCAATGGGACTATTTTTAGATTATGTATTAGGCTAGGCTTGAGCATCGCATCAATTACGAGGAGAGGGGAAGCAAGCTTTTATACTAGCTCTGGTTAGTAATAGCCTTGCATATTTCTCGATCATTCATAATAGAGGCAAGTGTGAGATAGGTAATAAGGTGGAAGTGTAATTCTTGGGGTTATATTGAATGGAGGTTGGTTTGATAAACAACAAGCTACAATGGATTTTATAGTATGTGCTCCGCATTTGTACTAAGGAAAGGTAAGTTAGCTTGGTTGGCAATTATTATATAAATTGAAGTAATCACTTCTCATATAACAACAACTCTATCATACCTTAAGAGTCTCAAAAAACTAGTTATTAAAAGAATTATTATCCAAAACTAGAGCGTTTTAGTGTCATTCAGCTGCAATAATTGCCAACTATATGTTATGGTTTGCTAGCTTTGAGAAACAACTTCATACAGTGGACCTACATGAATTTTGTTAAACTATTTATAAGGATGAGAGGTCCTACACCAACTTGGACTTGCACATATCAACGTAAGGCCAATGAGTATGTGATCATAAGGATTAGCATCAAGTGGGGATGGAGTCTTTGCTTAGCATAAAATGAGGAAGAATAGGGTGTTCATTGCTGCCCTATTGGAAACTCTTGTGGAGACCTTTAATTGGTGTCAGGTGGATCATCTTTGGGGTAGAAACTAGAACTACATTGTCCAACCTTTGACCAAGTTTTGTAGTGGAATTGTAGTATCATGAAGGAATTGGGTCAAGCTTCAAATTATGGATTACACTCCACATGTGGTTATCTTGGTAAGATTTGACTATAATAAGATTTGGTAATGTTGTGCTATGTATACATCAGAAGACTATATAAAAACTAACATGCTTGGGACAAAATTAGAAATATTGCAAAGCTTGATGGAATGCATCTTGATGTAGGGGCCTTCGATGACTCACATGCATAGGAAGAGAAAAAAGAGAAAACAACTTTAGCAGTAGCTAGGCTCATAAATTCTTTAGCTTTATTCATGATTTAGATCTAACTAGCTTTAGTTTTATTGGGAATCAATTTACTTGGTGCAATACAAAGGGTGGAAATGCTTATTTCTATGAAAGGTTTGATAGAGTTTTCTTCAATATTAAAGATACACAAGCCTTTCTAAGTACACTATTACATATCTCCCTCATATTAGCTTAGAGTATTACATATTACTTATATAGTTTAGAGAATCATTATGATGTAAAACAAAATGAAGAACCTAACTTTAAAGGAACTAGTTATACTTTCCCCAATCATCTAGTGAAATGAATGCTGCTTGGAAAGGAGCATTAAAGGAAAACCTATAGATAGTCTATCCACTAAATTTAGTAAACCTTTGATAGCATTAAAGAAATACTATGCAACCAACTTTTGTAACATTCTTAGTATCCTTTCTAGTTAGAAAAGGAAATCTAAGAGCTTCAACTTAAAGAAAATATGAAGCACATAACTAAGATAGAGCATGATCTTATAAAAATTGTGGTAGCATTGTAAGCTTAATTAAACCACCATAGAGGATCAAAATATGTGATTTTTTTCTATGTAGTAAATACCTCTTCTTCCAAAAGAAACTATATCCAAAACTTAAAAATGATCATAGGGAACTAGTTGCCTCCAAACTTAGATTAAGAAAATTTTTATGTAGTGTTTCTATAAGAGGTTGTGTAGCCATTTGTAGTGTGTCTCCTCTATCCTTCCAATCTTTGAGAACTATTAATAGTGAATAAGTAGCTACACTTGTGGCTCTAATTAATGATTATTAGATCAGATCAATGGTGATGTCCATCAAAAGAAATAAATCCCATTACATGGATGTCATCTTATATAAGTTTGTGTATGATTATCAGATGATCACACTGGTGGACATTGTTGCAATAATGAAAAAATTCTTCAAATATAGCATTATCTAGAAAGGTTTGAATGACACACTGGTCATATTCATTCTTAGTTCTCAAAGAGCGTCTAGCCTTGAGCAATTTAGGCTCATTAGCCTCTATAACATGATTTACAAATTAGTGGAAAAAATGTTGATGGTTAGGCTTAACGAGGTGCTTCTTGAGATCACTATCATGAAGCAAGTTATTTTTTTGTTAGGCTATATTATATCTGATAATATTCTTTTGGCATAGGAAATGGCTACCTATTTGCACCAATCTACTTCCAAAGAAGGTTTGATTGAGCTAAAATTTAATATGAACAAGGCTTATGACTAGGCAAATTGGAAATTTGTGATGGATATGCTAAATATTAGTGGTTCCTTACTCTTTTATATGCTTAGATTGAGGCCAATTTCATTTCATCAAGATTTGGGATTATAAAGAAAAGGATGTTCTCTCTCACCATACCTCTTTGCTATTATGTCTAAGTATCACTTAAGGCTTATTCAATATCAGCATAATCATGTTGCTTGAATTTTGTTTAAGATTAACCTTTCTTCACTTATGATTATGCCAGACAAATATGTTGATGATTTCATGATTTATGCACCTACAACTTGTGCTACTATGAAGAACACTAGGGATATGATTGAGCAGTATGGGCATCACTTAGGTTAAGTGGCAAATCTAAACAAATCAAGAGTGTTATTTAGCAAAGAGATGAACCAAAAGTTTAAGACTATCATTATAGCAAAACTACATATGCATCAAGCCACTTAATTGAAATATCTAAACACACCAATTGTCACAAAAGACCTTAGAATAAAGGCTTCAATTTCATTTTTAATCATGTCAAAAGTTGTGTCATGATGGATGATGAGGGCACTATTGATGTTATATTATATTGACAAGATTAACATAGTATTTGCTACAATTCCTACTTTTTAGTTTGCCCACACATTAATTCCTAATTACATAATTACAAATTTGTAGGAATTGTATGTGATCACTTATGGAGTAGTTCAAATGAAAATAGGATAGTCCACTATGGTTGCTAGAAGGTAACTCTATATAAGGACTCTGGAGGACTCAAATTTCATAGTTTATTGGCCTGGTAGTTAGCATTAATTACAAAACATGGTAGGTGAGTCATTGCTTAGGAAGACTATTTGTAGGTTCAATCCTTTATGCCAAATTTCCCCATGATGCATCTTATGCATGCAATTTACTCAATATTGCAACCCTCTAGACCACAAACAATATAGATTAGTAGAATGTTGTGGGTAATTTCGTTTCCTTTTTGTTGGATAATTTCTTTGGCATCCTTCTTATTACTACTTGGCCAAGATATCTTAACATGGATGACAAGAATATAACATTTGTAGTAGATCTATTTAAGGAGCATAAGTTTTGGAATCATAAAACATTTTAAAAGTTATTCATGCTCAAATGTTATATTTTCAATTATGCATTCTCCTTAGAATCAATTGAAAGAAATGAATGTGTTGTGCTTCAAAATGAGTGAGGATATATTGCTAAACTTAAGGACTATGTACAACAACATGTATATGAGTTATAATCCATCAAGGAAATCAATCACATGAGTTCAAAAAGTGCAAGTGTAATCTCGAGTAAACATTTCCTGTGGAGATTAGCAATAAATTTGATTCCTATTCACACTTGGCTTCTAACAAGAGGGATTGAGGTGTCTAAACTTTGTCCTTGGGATTATTTCCTATGAAGAGTTGTAACATTGATTTTGGGAGTGCCATATTATTAAAGAACTCTTGTAAAACAACTTTGCAAAAAGATTACTTCATGTTTACTAAGATTAAATGTAGGGACATCACTTCCTTTTTTGTGCTCTTTAATTGGATGTCTATCAATGTGTGAAAAGCTACAACTTCTCAAGTAGCCAACTGTGCTGCTTTATCTTTAGTCCACCGTTGGAGTGACAAGAATTTGTGGGTAAATGTGAAAAACGTATTTTAATTCAAATGCAATTCAAGAGAACATTTGCATTATAGATACCATTTGCTACAACTCTCTAATCCATCAAGTAGGAGCATTGTAGTCCACACAACAAGCCATCTATTACCTCTTATTGAAGTCCTACAATGGGTTGGTTTAAATTTAATCGCAACATAGGTGTGCATGAAGTACTGAAAGGTAGAATTGGTATTGTTGCACGGGATGTCATGAGTAAACCTTCTACAATTATAGAAGATACTTTGGTTTCTTATTCAACTTTTACCTTGGAGATTATTATTATTCTTGAAGCAATGGAACTTCTAAGAATTTTAATTTCTAATGTTGAGATAGTGATGATTGAATTAGATTCAACTATAGTTGTTGCTATAGTTAACTAGTAAGTTTGTCTAAAGCAAACAATGGTTCTTACCATATTGTCATTTCATATGTCTGGGGTATGTAGTCCATCAAACTATCCCATATAAAGCACCAGGGCAATAGTGTTGTAGATTAGGTTGCTCATCACACACTTTTGCATGATTTTATTGGGACTTGGAAATGGCCCTTCCCAAATTACTTTAGCTTTTTCTTTTTATTGTTTTTATATATGGATGTCCTTTAAGGAGAGTTTGATGTAGCCTTCAGCCATTACTTTATCAAGGAACCCAAAAGCTTTTATTTCGCATAAGGTGTTCACAGAGTCCAAAGAGCAACTTTTGCTTTATCCTTGATTGGCATTATTTATGTTGGCAATAGGGATGAGTTCTAATTCTCTTTAGGCCCTCAACTTTCATTTTTGATTAATGAAAACACTCTTAGAAAATGCTTTCAAAGTGTTTTTTCTTTCATAAATCCAAGAATTTCACCTCTAATTGTGAAATATGAATGCACATGACATTCACTTTGAATTCTTACTCTGATCTTTAAGGCCAACATAATAAGATCAAAATCGTCTAATATTATCCACACTAACGTATCTAGAGCATCGGCTTGCTTTGATAACTCTAATTTCTTCAAAGTAATGATCTTAAGGGAGTGACCTAACCAACTAAGGTTAGTCCACATCATCGATAAAAGGATTAAGGTGGGTGACGTACTTGAAAAGGATGACTGAATGACACAAAACAAGAGGCTAAAATGACCTTTTTAAGTGCAACAACTTAAGTATATGCTACTAGAGTTGGATATACCATGGCTTCTACCACTAGAATTTCCCTCTAATGGATCCTCCTTAAGAGATATAGATTGTACTCATTCCAATTACTAGACTCATTGAGCCCAATGTTGTTATTTATTTTCACTTCCGGCTTGTATTAGGATTAAGTGATTTGTGTGCTTGTTGTTATCTTTGGATGTGGTTGCCATCTCTTAGGCTCCCTCTCTAGAATTGAACCTTATCCATCATGCATCTACAACATGGTAGGCCCATATCCACCATTGAACGTTGGCATGTAAGAAATTCCAATGATGTATCGTCGAGATGGACTTCATGCGATCCACCAAGTCATCATGAAATGTCAATGAGTTGGGTGAATGTAAATGCATCCCTTCTAAAAGCAAGGGTTTGTTGCACATATTAGCTCTTGAATTATAATTGTTATCTAAGCAACATGTACCAACAAGAAAACTATAATTGATTTAATGAGCCATTTGTAGTTTCACAATTTAAAATTATCCATAGTTATAGATAGATGGCTTAATCTTTAAGAAAAACATATGATTGCTAGCAGGTTCAACAAGGTAGGCAACATATGAACTCCTTTCTTAGGAAGGTTCAATTACAAGACAAAGCCCTACACATAATGACTGACCACATAAGGAGGTAGCAAAGTCATAAGAAACAACACCACAAAAACATCTCTAATGCAAAAATGGCACATAGACATGGTCTGACAACTAGTAAGCCTTAGAAAAAATGGCACAAATGTACAAATGATCTATAATGGAATGCGTCAATAAATAACCACTAAAATGGCTTAAATGTATTGCATCTTCCAAATTGAAAATATTGAGCATGACTCATGTATGTGCATAATGTTTTTTCCAAGATCAACAAAAAGAAAGGAAGCAAACCGCATGCTCAATACTTAGCAAACCACCAAGAAACATCATGTCGATCATTTTAAAAACTTGCAACTCTACAACTATCAAGTCATATTTGTCTAGTGCACATATACCACATGCACAAGGTCACATAATATGTAGGTGAGGCTTGAGATTACATGTCACACCATGCAGAAGCAATAACAAGCTCAACAAACACATGATTAAGTACACTTTACACCACTGATGTTTCATTATGACATAGGAAAACACCACACCAAAAAAAGTATAGAGTGACAAGGAAGTTTTGATAATTCTACATTACAACAACTTAACTCCCCATTAAAGCAGCATCTCATTCCTACATTAGCTATCCCAAGTGAAGACAATTGTTGAAAAGAGTTGCACATTTTAAGGACAAAATGACGTGTGTGAAGAAAGCCACCACATCGATCAATGGAATACCACCATGTGTTGCACCATGAAGGGTTAGAGCATGGACGGGAAGGACACTATAGTGCACACATGGTAGCACAATACTTTCACCACAAAATGTGTAAATTTAGACATCATAATGCTCAATGTAGATGGTGAAGAGTGGTACTTCAAACATGAACAATAATAAGCTCCTAATAGAGCATCACCTTATACAAGCACTTGACAACCAAGAGCTAAAAATTTAGAAGAAGTTACACTTTGTGAGCCCACTCAACATGGGCATAGGTTGTAGCAAGGTGCAATTGGACTGGCTTCCACATGCATGAACAATGCTATAGTGTACCAAGTGCTTTGCCTCACTTGCAGTTATGGTACTGCCCAGTTAGGGTGACAGCCCAACATGCACAAATTCTAGCACATATTGCACCATCCAACACTCACTTTACTACGAGCTATATCATGCTACATTACTCCTTGGACGTTTCTTATTGCAATAATTCTACCAAGAGAGCAAGTCTCTAAATAGGGCATCACCTTATCCTTGAGCCAATTACTTGTTTTGTAAAATCAAAAAGAAGGTTACACTTCATGGGCCCAACAAGCCATGTGCAAAGGATGCAAAATGTGGACTGGCTACTATGCACAAGCACAACATTGCAACATGCCTTGTTCTGTGTGTAGCTACTTCAGTGCATTGCTTGGGCCATAGAAATGGACATGCAAACCTTGGTGCATATTGCATCATCCAACTTACGCTTTGTCGTGGGCCACACCAAGCTACAAATTACCCCTTACAAAATGCAATTTGCAATAATTCCATAAAAGAAGGAAAGTCTCCGAATAGTACCACCATACATAAATAATGACAAGTGATTATTAGATTATAAAAAGAGAAAATCTTTACCATACATATAGAATCCAAATAGGTACGACTTTAATAATGGATGCGAGCAAGTGAGGGAAATTTTTGAACCCTTTTGGTTTCTGGGGATGAATCTATTATGACACAAGGTTAGCATTTGGTAAAACATGACAATTTGTAGAAAGGGAAAAGTGTTGTAATTCCCACATTGCATTGTCGACGTTTGTGAAAGGCAATGCGAAGAATTCAACATTACACCAAGGAAAGCCTCCAAGGGGTACGATGTGCATGTCACAGTACTACCAAAGTATTACACAAAATTCCACAAGAAGTACTGCATTGAGTATCTCAATAATTAGAGAAAATAAGCAAGATGAGTAAGTAAGCAAATGAGCAAGCCTACAAGTTACGAAGGGGTGTTTTGGAACTTCTATGATGTCAATGTCTTTGAGGGGAAGAATCAACTACAATCTATGGTAGGATCTATGTAGATCATGATAGTAAGGCCACTTTACCACTTACAATCTCTCATCACAAATTTATCTCATCTTCGAACGATTCTTCCCACTGTTTACACATAACTATCATTTCTGACAGTGTTCATGTCATACAACTTTTTATGACATAAGATGAGCCCTTGGTCATGTACCATTTGGTTGTTGCACCTACTATTAGCCAATAAGGGAATCATGGGCATAAGCATAATATTTAAGCATGGATTCTACCTAAGGACCTTTAGCCATAATTCTACACATAATAGCTTCACATCATTGGCTTTTAAACCAAGTGCAATGAATAATTGTGTGAATTAATAGTTCTTAAATTCTAGGTTGGATTAGTTTTGTGAGACCTTCATTAATAATGTAAAAAAAACCTCTCTCATAATGATCTAAACCTAGTGCACGTTCCTTATTAGTGTGTGAATAAGCCAACACTTGGTTAATTCTACTACACAATGATATGGAGAGCCAACATTGAAGGATAAATCACAATGAGTGCTTGGCCATCAAAAACCAGTTATCTCTATGGTAACTTTTTTGACACCTTTAGCTTCAAATTATGAAATCCTAAAGATCAATAGCCTTGCTTGCATAGTTTGTATTTGCACTAGAAATTGGAAGGACATGAACTTTTAAAATTTTGTTCCATATGCGATTTTTGTTCTCATTGAGCTCATCATAGGACAACTTCATTATCTTTTAATAGATGTTCCATTCTAATCAATCTCCCACTTAACAATATCCTCTACAATGGTCGACCCATCGTAGTAAGACTTCTTTCCACATAGATTCAACAAAGCCCATTCGTTCATTGTCGTTTCACTAGATAGTACACAGGTCTAGTAGGAATCTCGTTAATCTATTCATGTGTAGTTGAAGAGGCATTTATCTACCTTAACAGAGTCATAATGACTCCCATTATTTAACCATTCTTGGTTAAATTTCTTTAATTTAACATTCAAAGCACTAGGAAGAAATCACATTGCATGAACATCTTTGAGGCCCATCACCATGCTTTATTGTAATTAAATAGTTAGATTACTCTTGTTCGTACTAGCTTTGAGTCAATTGTTAAAGGAAAAGGGAAGGCCCCATAGGGGCTACTTCGAATTTGTCCATTAGTCAACACGCATCAACCTACTCTAGGTGTATGAGTAGCTAAAGTAGTCCAACAATAGTTGATGGGTTTGGGACTGGGACCCTCATGCCCATTCCTTAGAACCAATATTTTTCCTAAAGTTGTGAATCCATTTTGTCAATTTCTATGATCTAAATTTCACAATCAACCAAAGTTTGTTCACCTTGGAGACATGGTGTCCTTATGAGTATGAATGGCAGTTAAAGGCACTCGACCATCCAAGTTTTTAAGGGTCATCAGGGTGCATCGATCACTACCCAACATGTTGTGCTTTACCAACTCCTTGGCTCTCCCTCTAGCTAAGTAGTTTCTTGAGCTGACAGGTTGTTATGTAGAATAGCTAACTCTTCCCAAGACCTATGTCTCAAAACCACTTGTTGTTACCATCAACTACACATCCTAGAGCTAGAATTTTAACTTGACATCCTTTTGAAGCTTTTGGCAAATGGTAATCTCCATCGTTGTGGGCCTTCATCAGAGTTTCCTTAAGCTTTGCCCCACTAGAGTATTCTTCACCATCTTTCTTGTTTTGATGAGAATTCTCCCACTCTAACCCTTCATAGATGATCATAGTCAGTTGGTAGCTTACCCCTTAAATAGGATACCACAATTCACCTTCCTTGCACCTTCTAGGTTTGCTCACCCTTTTTATTTGCAAGTTGTCAAGCTCCTTGGTCTATGTTACAAGATGGGGTAGAAAGGGAGCCCACTGGCGATCACTTATGCAAGCCTCGATAGGATGAGCATTGTGATCAACCGTGACGTCAATTTCCCCATCAGTGATATCTACTAATTCTAAGTTCATTCCTTTGGGTGTGGCTTCACTGGATAGTAGACAAGGATAATAGGAACATTGTTAATCAATTCTTGTGCATCACAAATTAGATAATGAGACATTTAGCTAATTTAAGAGTCATACTTACTACCGTCATTTACACACATATAGTTGAATTTCATTACTTTGACATTGAGAGCACTAATAGAAAGGACATTGTGTGAGCATCCTAGAGGGCCATCACAATACTTTGTGTTTATTAAATACTCAGAGTCCCCATGTTTGTTCCTATTTTGAGTCATTATTCAATGCTAGAGGAAGGGCTCTATAGGGGCTACTTCTAATCTGTCTGCCAATCAACACTTATCCACCTACTCTTAGTGCAAAAATTTCATGAGTTGTCCATCAATAGTCGATGAGTTTGGGACTACAATTCTCATGCCCATTCCTTAAGCCAATTCTTTTCCTACCACTTAGCTCTACAAGCAGCTAAGCCATTTCTAGGGAGAATAAGCTATTAAGAAAAAACTTTTACTCTTCCCAAGGCCCCTATCAACATCTCTAGAGCACTTGGCTTTCCTATCAATTGCCACATAACAACTCTAGAAATTTATCTTGATGTCATTTAGATGATCATTTAAAATAACACTCTCTGACTAGTTTCTCCCATCTTTTAATATTAGCTAACCCATGTTCAAATGTGATTGACATGGTATCGTTCCTTTCTTTTGTTGTCAAGGCTCTCATTTGATTATTTTCTAGTGCAACCAAGATCTAAAAAAATAAATACTCCACGTAAGCTCATGCCATGCATTTTGTAGCAATTATTGCACTTTCCTTTTGTTTTGATGTGTTGCATTAAAGTAATGGCTATGTATATATCACACACACAAACATAATCCATTTTTTGGACTAGTTGATCCAACGAGTGAGTTGTTATACACTTCTTAATGGATTTTAACTTCTAAGACCACCATCTTGCCATCTTAATTAACCAACGCCCTTTATAGGCTCTAGGTTATTAAATATTTGAATACTATAACCCTAGTTTCAGTTCATCCACATCGCTAGTTATGCTTACAAAAAATGGCCCACTTGAAGCCTTGATTCATTGGCTTAAGTCATCAAAGAAGTCAAGCCTTCCTACCAATTTAATCTATAAGAATAGGTCAAGGGCATTAAACACCCAATGCCTCTAGTCATTAGTTTTACTTGTTAAAACATTGACTGTGGCTCTAGCTATCTTTAGGGAAACTTTGAAGGGAACTAGCTACTAAATGATTTGATTGGTCTTTCACTCATAAACCAAAGAGAATGATAGATTTGTATGTTAGTATCACTACAGGCCTCCAACAAAGTCTCCTAGTTTTCGACCTACTTAGTGAAGTGAAAACTAGTGTACGAAACTCGTATGAGGGGGGAGGGGTGAATTCTAGTCTTAGAAGTATTTTTTTTGTTATTTTTAAAATATTTTTTTCTTAAAAATAATTTTATGTTTGTATAAAAACTTGATTATATGTATATATTATTTTTAATATGTTAAAAAAAAGATGATAAAAATTAAAATGAGACACCATAATTTTTATGTGGATCGGTTCACATTAGAATCAATGTCCACCACTTATTAAGGTCAAGAAAAACACCACAAAGAAAAGGTTATAACTTGAGGTTTTCCCAACAATTCAACTCCAACCTACCAACTTTTATAAGTTCAATTATAACGTAGGCTTTTGTAAGCTCAACCCTAACTCATTTTTTAATGAGATGAAACCAAAGTTGGGCTTTTGCAAATGTTGAGCCATCCAACCTAAAAGAAAAAGAAAAGTACAACAAGATGACAAAATTCTGATAACTGTTATAACCTTGCTACACTTATTGATTAATGGAAAAAAGCACAATAAGCATAAATTAAAGAAGAGAAAATAGAATTTGATAGTTTAGACATGCATGGCTTAGTTGGAAAACTTTAACGATTTTAGAAGAAGCCATAGTTGCTTCTAGTAGAATTTATACCAGCAGAATATAGAGCAATACTTTATTGAGATCTCAAAGATTGATCTCATTATTAGTAATTCCATTTGCAATGGTTAGGTATTTATAGAAAATGTTTTTATTATAATCATTATAAACTATAGAAAGCTACTTGAAAAGCTGTAACCAAATAGCTTAAAAAATTCATTAAAATAATTTTTCAAAATGGCCAATGCAATAGCTAAATAATTAGCCACTATGTACGATGGATTAGGCCCATTGGATCTGATTGTAGGCAATAAAGACTGTCAGATCTAATGCTGACTAAGTGGATGAGTTATGGATGGTCTGATCAAGACGAATTTGATCTTGTCCATCCCATCATGTCAGATGAGATATTGATCATTCGATTTAACAATGATAAAGTTGGAGTTGAACTTAGCAATAGGACTCAGACATGATAATTGAGAACACTGTTCATGAATAACATATAAAGAGTTCTAGGCATCCAATAAGTTAAGATATTGCTGTGATCATCAGGTCTAGGGATAAATTATAAGAAATCAATAGAATCAATAATCATCATTAGATTTAGAAGACCGAATTAGATGGTTGGATGAATGATCATGTCAGACAAATAAAGTAGAGGCGAGCTCCATCGTTCGATTGTGAAGACACATGACTTGATGGTGTTGAGTGCTCCTACTTTGGATGCAGGTAGACACAATGGATTTAGTCTCATATTGTAAGAAAGGATAAGAACTTGGACTTTATAATTATTCTTATAAAGGTATTATGTAGAGCCAAATTACAATTGACTTCCCCTTGTGTGCTCCAGAATTCAACCCCTAGCATACTTGTAACATACAAGTTTATATGGGTCAACTCATATGTATATAAGTTCAATTGTTGCCCAACTCAGTCCAATGCCTTTCACCATCCAATTTAGAAATTCATTGTTAGACAGAATGGGCTCGACCCAATTTGGTTATTTTTGGTACCTAACATTAGGACAACTAGTGCTTGCCTAGTTAGGATTGCACTTGTGCTAAAGTTAGAATGTGGAAGAAATTTCCTTATTTTAATTATTAAAAATGTAACATAATTAATTTTTTTTAATTTAATATAGGTTCAACAAATAAAGTAATATGGAATTTGAGAATGCTAGAATATAACTAAGAAAAGAGTTATGAGATTCAAAATTGGTATCCTATTCATTTGCTAAATTAAGGAGATTGTTGAATAATTTGATGCTCATATTATGCTTATTTTATCTAGTTGTATTACTACAAATCATAATTCTCCTATCATGTGACCTTTATAACGTTTTGATTTGATTAAAATATATTTCTTTAATTTGACTCATTTCAAGTTTATTAAACATTTACTTAATGTGTAAAAAAATTTATTATTTTTATTCTAATTTATTTTAATAATTCTTAGCAATAAAAAGAGGTTAGTTTGAGATAAAATAAATGTTGATAGACCAATGTCATTGAGAAATATCTAATTAAATATATATTTTTATATTTTAAAATATTTATTTTTATACTTTTGACTTGCTTTATGACATATTCTTATTTGTAATAGATTTAATAATCAATGATGACATAATGTATTTCTTGAGTATCTTTGAATAAAACTTTCTTATGCAATCTATCTAATTTCTTCAAATTTTTTACATTCATTTTGTTAACTGCTATGAAATTCTAATTCTTCTCTTATGTTACATCTACATTGATTGAATTTGATTAGTACATTGCTTTAATTAATATCATTTCAATTTTAAAATTTATATACTTGATATTAAAATAATAATTTATGTTTCTTTGTTTATGTAACTCATAATGAATCCAAATTAGGTCATATTGAGATGAATCAAGCATCATTGTACTCAACTTGACAAGTTTCATTCAATAAAGTTTTTATTCTTTTATTTTGAAGTATTTTTTCTAAGGAATTGGCTTGCTTTATAAGATATTTTAATTTTGGTCTGATTTGACGATTAAGGATGTCACATTCAGTCACCTTAATATCTTGTAATGTAACTTTCTTGTGAAATTTATCTAATTTGTTCAAATTTTTTGAATTTATTTGGCTACATTATTATGAGCTATAATTCTCCTCTGGTGTGTCCTTTATATATCTTTGATTTAGTTAAAGTATATTTCTTAAATTTATCTTAGTTTAGCTTCATTATATATTAACTTAATATTTATATAATAAATTATTATTATTCCTTTCTTGCTAGATAATAGAAATTCTAAATGATGTCTAATCTAGATAAAAACAAATATCATCATACTAATGCTACAAGCTCTATCAATTTAAATATTTATTTTTTAGGATTTTTTTAAGCTTTATGATTAATTTTGATTCGCACATAACTTTAAGAAAAAAGATGTTACACTTGATTCCCTTTGTTTCATGGAATGCTACTTTCCTAATAATTTATATCGTTTTCTCAAATGTTTTCTATTGATTTGGTTGTATTACTATTTAACTCATATTCTATTTTTTGACCTTAATATTTTTTTAATTTAGTTGTATTATAATACTTTAATTTATCTCTTTTTAGTCTTATTATATATTTACTTAATATTAAAACAATAACTTATTATTATTTATTCTTATTTGCTTTGGTTATTCAAAATAATTAAAAATGTGGCCAGACCAAAATAAAATAAATATAATTGGACTTATCTAGATGGGCCTTACCCAAATTAATATTTGTTTTCATATTTTTAAATATTTTATCTTTAAGGGTTTAGGCATACTTTACTAGTTGTTTTTATTCATATATGATTTAATGTTTGAGGATAGTACACTTGATCTCTTTACGTCATAGGAATGTAACTTTTATAAATAATTTGTAAAATTTCATCTCATTTTATGCATTCCATATTTTATATTACAATCTAACTCTAAATTTTCTATTGTTTGACATTTCCATGACTTTTTTTTAATATATCATATTACTTTAATTTATCTCATTTCAATTTTATTATATATTTACTTAATATTAAAATAGTAATTTGTTACTATTTATGCTTATTTACTTTTGTAATTCATAGTAATTTAAAAAGAGGTTCGATTAAGATGAAATAACTATTATTGGACTCATACCACATTTAATGGTCGAGATGCCATGGTCGGTGTCCTTAGTATCATGGAATGCAACATTCCTACACAATTTATCTTATTTTTTAAAATTGTTTGCTTCTATTTTATTATATTACTAAGTAAATCAAAATCCCTTGTTATGTGACCATTCATCTCATTGATTTAATTATTTTACATTTTTTCAATTTATCATATTATAGTTTTTAAACATATATTTATGCATTATTATAACAATAATTTGTTATTATTTATGCTTATACACTTTGGTAATTTTTAGCAATTTTGAAAGAGATTAGATCAACATAAAACAAATGTCAAGTGACTCATCATGACAAGCTCTATATAATTAAAAATTTATTTTTATATTTTTAAATTATGTTTCTATGATGCTAGCAAGCTTTATACTTTTCTACTAATTTAACAATCAGTGATGCTACACTCAATCTTCTTAGAATCGTACAGTGCAACTTTCAAAATAAATTTATCATTTTGTCAAATTTTTTACTTGTTGGCTTTAATAATATGAAATTCTAATTCTCCTCTCATGTGAACATTATGTTAATTTTATTTGGACATATTAATTTGCTTTAATTAATCTCATTTTAGTTTTAATAAATATTTACTTAATATTAAAATAATTATTTATTATTTTTATTTTTATTTACTTTTTTATTTTTTTAAAATTTGTAATAATTAGTAGCTAGGAGCGATCAAGATGACACAGAAGTCTTTTGGCTCATCTCCATCAGCTTTTTCTAACTAATTATTCATTTTTACATTTGAAATGTTTTTTATTCAATTGATTTTTGAGGCACTACAATGCATTTAGATTCAAAGATAATTTAATGACCAAGAAAGTTGCACTCAATCTTTTAAATATCTTGGTTTATAACTTTTCTATACAATTTATCTTAATTTAAATTTATTATATATATATATATGTATTATAATAAAATAATTATTTATTATAGTTTGTCTTAAGTTACTTTGGTAAATCACAAATATCCAAACATGGTTAGATTAAAGTGAAATTAACATCATTGGACTCACCACAAGAGCTTTATCCATTAAATAAACATTTTTATATTTTTATTATTTTATTTAATAAGGTTTTGGCATAATTTATGAGATATTTTGATTTATATCTAATTTAACAATTAAAATTGTTACACTCAATTATCTTTGTAAATATCAATGCAATGTTTCCTATATAATCTATCTCAGTTATTTGAAGTTTTTGCTTTGATTTGTTTTATCACTATGCAACTCTAAAACTACTCTCATGTGATAGTAAACTGTATTGATTTTGTTATGTTGCATTACAATGAATTTTTGTTCATTTTAGCTTTAAAATATATCTAAATGATATTAAATTAAAATTTTTTTTATAATTACTTATTTATTATAGTAACTCCAAATGAGGTCTAATTTATAATAAAAAAATATTAATAGAGTTGTCTCAACATGCTCAATTAAATTAAATATTTTTTTATTTTGTTAAATTTTATTTTCAATGTCTTTGCAAAACTTTACCACATTTTTTAATTTAAACCAAACTTGTTGAATTAGGAAATTGTATTTAATCTCCTAAGCATTTTGAAATGCAACTCTTTGGTATAGTTTATCTCATTTATTCAAATTTTTTACCTTGAATGGGTTACGTTATTATGAAACTCTACCTCTATAGTTAAGACTTTTACATCACTATAAGCTGGTGATATTACATTAGTTTAATTTATCTCATTTTACCTTTCATATATATTTACTTAATATTAAAGTAATATTTTTATTATTATTTATACTTATTTTCTTTGGTAAACATAATTGTTCCAAATAGGATCCAATTGAGACAAAATAAACACCCTTGGACTCATATCAAAAAGCTCTATCTAGTCAAACATTTCTACTTTATTTTTAAATATTTTATATTTTTGGATTTTGACACAATTGAGAGATATTTTATTTCCTTTAGATTTGAAGATAAAGGATTTTATGCTTGATCTCCTTAATATCATGAAATATAACTCTCTTCTAATTTATCTCATTTCTTAAAATATTTTCTTCTAATTTCATTATATTTTTATGTAACTCGAAATCTCTTCACAAGTAATTTTTATGTTGTTTTGATTTTGTTGTGTTACATAGCTTGTATTTATCTTATTCTAGTTTTAACATTTATTTACTTAATATTAAAATTATAATTATTTTTATGCTAAGCATTTCTCTTGGTGATTCATAATAATTCTAAAAGAGGTCTAATCAAGAAAAAAAATAATATTATTGCACTAATATGAGAAACACTAGTAAAATAAATGTTGATTATTATAAATTTTTAATCTTTTATTTTCCTTGATTTTGGCAAACTTTATGAATCATTTTGATTTAAAACTATTTTGATGATCATGGACGTTTGATTTAATCTCTTAGAATTCAGCTTTCTTATGTAGTTTATCTTAGCACTTCAAAGTCGCTATACTAATTTTATAAATTACTATATAACTCTAAATCTCCTCTCATATAATCTTTTGATGATTTTGATTTTGTTTTAACTAAATTGATCAATTTGTCTCATCTCAAATTTAATATATATTTATTTAGTATTAAAATAATAATGTGTTATTATTTTTTGCATATTTTTTGCAGGTTGTAGAAATTCGAAACAATGTTCGATGAGGCAAAATAAAAATTGTTTAACTCATCTTAATGAGCTTTATCATTTAAAAATTCACTTTTAGATTTCTAGGTATTTTAAATTCTTTGGTTTTGGTATACTTTATAAGGTACTTTAATTTGTACTAGATTTGACTATCGTAAATGTCATACTCGAACTCCTTAGTATCATTGAATAAAATATTGCCCTATAATTTCTCTTCTTTTATGTGTCACTTATATTACTTTGATTTGATAATATTATAGTATTTAATTTATCATATTTTTAATTTTAACATGTATTTTCTAAAAATTAAAATAATAGTTTTTATGATTTATTCTTATTTATTTTCATTATTCATATATTAATTCTAAAAAGTTTATATCTAGATAAAACAAATATCATTGGAGTCATCTCGACTAGTATATCCAAATAAATATTAATTTTTACAATCCTTTAAAAGATAATTTTCATTATTTTAGTATGTTTTACAAGATATTTTTTTTCGTACATGTTTGGATGATAAAGGATCTTATATTTGAACACCATAGCATCTTAGAATTCCACTTTGATTTGGTTATAATATTATGAAAATCAAGTTGTTCTTTTATATGACCATTTTAATGCTTTCATTTGGTTATATTGCTTAATTTAATTTTAGTTTGGTACTAAAATATATTTACCTAATATTAAAATAATTGTTTGTTTTTATTTATGTTTATTTGAATTGTTTATTTGTTGTAAATCACTATAAGGTCCGATCATGACAAAACAAAAGTTGCTATGCTCAGCTCGATGAGATCCATCCAATTAAACCTTTATCTTTATATTCATAAATGTTTTATATTCAATGGATTCAGTATTGTTGATGAGACATTCTGGTTCAAACATAATTTTACCTTCGAGGATTACACACTCAATCTTGAAAATATCTTAAAATGTTATTATCCAACATAATTTATCTCATTTTTAATAATTCTTTATTTTTTTAATTTCTTTTGAAAATTCACAAAAGCTTCAAATAAAGTTAGATTGAGACAAAATAAACGTTATTGTAATCATCCCAATAAGCTATATCCATTAGATATTCCTTTCTAATATTTTCTAGCATTTTATTTTTTAAGATTTTGGCACACTTTAGTAGACATTTTGATTTGTACCTAATTTGATGATCAAGGATATAAAACTCAATCATCTTTATTAATTGCAATGTGATATTCCTATAAAATTTATCATATTTATTCAAAAGTTTCGCTTTGATTTTGTAATATTACATTATATCTTTAAATATCAACTTGTGTAAAATTTACAACACTTGATTTAGTTAAATTACATTTCTTTCATTTTTTTATTTTATCTTTAATATATATTTAATTAATATTAAAATTAATAGTTATTTATTTTTATTTACTTTGTTAATTTGTAATAATTCCAAAAAAGGTTCAATCGTGATGAAACGAACTTCATTAAACATGTATCAATGAGTTCTATCTAATTAAATATTTATTTTTTATATTTTAAAATATTAATTTTTTAAATAGTTTTGTCATACTTTGTGATATATTTATATTCGTGCCTAATTTTATGATCGAAGATATGTTCTTGATTACTTTAGTATCTTGTCATATAATTCCTATGTTGCTTATCTATTTTTAGATATAATATATTTTTTTTAATATTAAAACATGAATTTATGATTATTAATGTTTATCCAATTAAATGTTTATTTTTGTGTATTATAATTTTATTTTTTTTATTTACAAGATATTTTAATTCATAATGGATTTGATGATTAAGAAAGTCATTATATATCTTATTGGCAACTTTGAGAGCAACATTTTTGTACACTTCAACAAATTTCTTCAAATGTTTCACTTTGTTTTGTCTATACTACAATCTGACTTTAATTGCTCTCTCATCTGCCTTTACATCAGTTTGATTTGGTTATATTATTTTGTTTCAATTTATCTCATTTAACCTTTAATATATTTTTATTTATTATTTAAATAATAATTTTTTATTATTTATGGTTTTTTATTTTAGTAATTCATAGTAATTCTAAACGAGCATAATAAAGACAAAACAAATGTTGGTGGGCATGTCTCGATGAGTATTATTAAATTCTATAATTATTTTTTATATTTTTAAATATTTAATTTCTCAAGAATTTAGTAGATGAAGGAAATGAGAAGGTTTAACTTGGAGAAGCTTAGCAGGGAAAAGAAGATAAAGAATCAAGATGGATATTGGAAACCTTTGCTGTTGCTAAAAGGGGAGTGAGGAATGAAAAGAGAAAGTAGTAGAGTTGTGAGAAGCCGTTTACAGCTAACGAAGCAGGAGGCAACAATTACTTTAGGTAAAGTATGTATTCAAGAGTTATTTTTATTGAATTCAACTTGGTTTTAATGCAATAGTAGAACTATGTTAAGGAGAGAAAAAAACTTATGCCAAAGCTTAGTTTGACTTCATTAAATGAAAATGATCATTTTTTATAGATCAATTTTCAACCTAAAAATAATTCACTACGTAGCTAATTAGATTATCAAAATAAGGTATTTAAATTATCTATTATTAACAAAATCACATATCATCATTTGGGCTAATGAATTCAATAATCTCTAGCACCTTATAATGATAAATATTTTAATGTAAAAAATGTTAATAAAAAATTATAGTAATATAAGACATTCCTCAAAATGCATGAATTTATTTGGAAATGATTTTGAAAAATTAATTTCTATATTATGTTAATACTTTATTAGCTTATGACTTATAAATTTAGAAAGAGGATTTCACAAGGAGGTTTTCAAAATGAGTTTAATATGAGAGAAAATAAATTTTTGTGAACTTTTTTTAAAATATCAATGTTTTTGTTTTTGGTAAAAGACCTTCAAAAAAAATAAGAAATATTTGTGAATACAACATAAAGCTGAAAAAGCAAATTGAAGGGTGCTACATGGCACCCATCGAATACCATAGTATGAAAAGCCATTTTTGACATTAACCATTTAATTCCATTTTTGTTTTAAGAAAAGTCCTACAATAAATAAATGAATACACTTTGCATGATAGATTAATAAAAAAAATCTTCAAATTTTTTAAATAATTGTTTACAAATAAAAATAAAAAAAAATAATTTTCTTTTCCATAATATATTTTATGAATAATTTTTAGTGGACCCACCAATAAAAATTATTTCAAATAATGTTAAATTCAAAGTTGGTTAAACCCGTTTGTGGAGCTAAAGGTGGGCCAAGAAGCAAGCCAGAAAAAGTACCTATTTGAAAGAAGGGCTCAATCTTTCTCTGCAAGTTTTTTGGTCAAGTCAAGAATATACTATACGTAAGCACAAAGTTGGTTTTTTAATATAGTAGAAGCTTCCTTATATTTTTTCCATGAGCTTCATCTCATCTGTAGTCTCTTTCAACCTTCCATGGTGGCAATCTAATTTCACCTGCATTGAACTAAGCTTTGCCCACAAGTCGTTATTCTCTTTGTTAGTTGCTAAAGCTTCCTACAAGAGTGTGCATCCACACTAATACTAGTTGAGGAATCAGTTATATGGTAAGTCAAATATGAAAAAAAAATCGAGGAAATCTCATATCAAAATTATAAAAGCACAACTGAAGGATACAACATTTGTACTTGTAATAAATCTAAAGCAATCTCAAAAGAAGAGGGAAAATTCATTTTAGATGCAATGTTAAATTAGAAACTGAAAGCATTGCTTTTGCATTTGTAACATAACACCTTTCTTTCTAAGGTTGGGGCAATATAACCTCAGTAATTTCTCAGTAAAGAAGAATGGGAAATAAGTTGCATTTAAGATTGACATGAACAAACCACTATGTATTTAACTCTTTATTGAATATGCCTTTTTGTTGGGTTGGGATGGAAGGGATGCTTAGGTTTTCAATCGACATTTGCAATTAGCTTTG
This sequence comes from Vanilla planifolia, assembly GCA_023846275.1. Classification (NCBI taxonomy): domain Eukaryota; kingdom Viridiplantae; phylum Streptophyta; class Magnoliopsida; order Asparagales; family Orchidaceae; genus Vanilla; species Vanilla planifolia. The sequence continues at coordinate 698,414 of JAIUJO010000055.1, read as the reverse complement.
TTTAGAAAGACTTACTAAAAAACTGGATTGAAAAATAAATTGAGAAAGAGGAAGGAATGGTTTAAGGTGAGAGAGAAGAGTGGAGAGATGGGCAGATAGGAGAGAGAGAGAGAGTAAAGATGGAATTAATGAGCATGGTCAAAGCAGTGTCTAGGTCACCTAAAAAAAGGACCTTGTTCAAAGCAATACTTCTTCAAAACTACTGATGAAATTTTACAAATAATGGCTAACTCCTCAAATTGATGATTCATTGATCTACCATTTGTTTCAACTTATTGAAGTGATGACAACCAACTTTACAAATTACAATAACGAAAAACATACATGAAATGTAAAAAAAACAATTTCACGTGAAAATCCCAAATTCAAAAAAATAAAAACTCATTTTCATACTTACAAACATCTTCATTAGATTTCAAATAGATAGTTGTAAATAGGATCATCACTTTTATCACTTCTGCTCCAAGCTTTTCCTCCCAACAAGTGACTCACATCCTCAATGTCATGATAGCTTATAAAGTAGAATATAGATTACAAGTCAATTAAAATATTTCATTTGATTTCACCAAAATTCTAATAGCTTATTTGACTCATTATAGGCCTCTAAGCTACACACCACCATCCACTTGCATATCAAAAATAGGGACAATAAATGCTTGATCTGCATGTCTATATCAATTACCCTTTAGTGCAAATTGTCGAATTGTGAGAAAAATATGATTCAGCACTCTAGCATCTATTTTCCAATAGATTTCTATAGTTCACATTGCTTTGACTTGTGATTTTGAAATCTTACAGGTTCATATACAAATTAATACATATGATCTACTCAACTTCATATGCATCTATAGTGGACTTAATCAGACTCAACATCTTAATAATCTTTTAGTGAGATAACTGAGTCTTGGACATCTACACATGTAATCTCTTCAAATTTTAAACTCTTTTTGTGCATCTTTCCTTCTCATCATTTTTCTTGAAAACTCAATAGAGTAAACATATTATCATCTTGTTGATAGTGCTAACTTTGTTACCATGTTTTTTTAAATATCTATACTAAGAATTTTGATAATACTCCATTAATCAATAACCTGATGCTAAGAAACTTCAATTGTATGAGCAATGTTTTTTACAAGACAAATTACATTTTCACAGTCATTTAATATAATAAAAATCATATTTTTCCTTTTCCCTTAAAAGATTTTTAAATCATGTAGTCTCTTTATATGCCTTTCAGAAGATGAGGTTTTGAATTTGGCTGTGGAGAGAGCAATATATTCTGAAGTTGAGGCATTTCGTTAAGTACTGCTACACAACTACAATATGTATCCTAAGGTACTCTTCTAAATATCAATATCACATCTTAAGTTACAATCTGTGTAACATAAGAGTATTATGACATTCTTTCATATACATAAGAACCTATTCTATCCTTTGCCAATGTTTTCAATATTGGTGATAAAACCAACTATATATTTAGGGAAAAGCCTTATACAAAAAACGATATGCAGCATATTCCTATCATAGGTGGGTATGATATCTTGGACAAGTATTTTCACTCATGAAAATTTGGTGATCACTCTTTGCTTAATTTAAAATGACTTCAAAGTGAAGTATATAATCCATTTATACTCCAACTTGTTCATACTAGATTTGTATCAGCTAATTGAAAGAAGAACAAAATGTTTTATGGAGTTTTTTGATGTTTTGCTCAAACTAAAATAGTAGTAAAGCTCATGCAATGGAGGTTTCATAGGCTTCAAGTGTTGGTGATATTTTATTCGTAAAATTCCACCTTTAGTAAAGGAAGGGTAATGCTACACTTTCCTAGAGAAAGGGAGTTGCAAGGAAATGTATAGTTCTCATTGGCTAGTTGGCTAGGACTAATTCCTTTCAATACTTTTCATATGCTTTTTGACTTCAATAAACCTTAGAACAATACTTACATAGTTAATCAGTGCACACTCGTGGAATTGATAACATGGAATAATATAAGAGCATAACCATAGTTGGAATTGGCTTCATGAATATTGCTTGTATGTCGACAACAATAAATATGAATTAAAATTGTAACCCAACTAAGACCCAAGATTTTGTCATGTTGTAATTTTTTGATATAACTTACCTTACTACTTTAAGATATTATTTCTCTTCATAGTTTCATATCAATAAAACAAAATTTTATCTAAATAGTATCTCGATATATTAAAACCTTGGTATTATATATGTAATTTAGAATTTTTCTCTTCATTTTTTATGTGCGAATAAGGATGATGATCTCCTTGCACCTAAAAGAAGCAAAGAATCTTATTTTGATAAGATATTCCACCTTTTAGACATCACTCAATAATCATTCATTATCGACTTTAACCCTTGGTGTCATAGGCCCATCAAGTTTTGCTTGATTCAACTCGTTTCACATTGTATTATAAAAAGTATCATTCCAGCACCATAATATGAGGAGACAAACATATTTTTGTTAAGGTAGTGTCCCTTTTTGGTTCTCTTATATTAGTCAAACAAAATTTTGTCTTTAAAAGACATATTTACATTATAAAACTATGTTTCTATGTATGTAGCTTTGAAACATTTTCTATCTTCCAAATGTAAGAATATTCATACACTTATCCACCTAGAAATATACTAAGAGTAACTCCTTATCTAATAATTCTCTATTTAAAATATCGTCTAATGGTCACCCAAAATTTTTTATCAACGATGTTATAGGCTCATTTGCTTTAGCTTGTTTTTCCTTAAATTTCATAGTATTATACGAGGTATCAATTTGATACCATAATATGATAGTATAATGTATCATGTTGAGATATTATTATTATTTGGATTGTTTCATACTATCCAAAACGAGTTTTATCCCATAAGGCACATAAACATCTACATTATTTTAAACTTAATTAGTATTTTTAGTTACAATAAAGCTATAATTCTTTATTAAATTTGGCACTAAAATTTATGATTGAAGAGAAAATTTTAGATACCATACTAACAATAATAGTTTTTTGGTATTATTATTTAGAAAGCTTTCTTTTTAAATTAGGACTAGTATTATCCATAATAAATTATTTTGTATTCTTAATTATGAATAAATGAGAAAAATATGATTCTTTGCTACAAATACTATCATCACAAATTCTTCTTTTAGCTCCTTCATCCCTCACTAGAACATCTTCCTAGGCCACATCTCCAAACTAGTCAGTACCTTGTCACTAAGGCAAGGTCATAAAATGAAGAAATTAGAGTCATACTTTCAGCAATGCTTAAAGAAGAATAAACAAAAAAAGTAATGGATCCATTAGGTAATAACTAGATGATCAGGCCAAAAAGAGATAGGGACTTACCCTAATTGAATAAGAGTACAAATCACTTGTGATAGAGAAGGCAGTCATGGCTTGATTGGTAGATGGATTTCAATCAAGGTATTGTTAATGGAGAAATGGTGATCGAGTGGAAGATTAACTTGCAATGCTCAAAGATAATCAACATACATTATGAGGAAGGCCCAAAAGAACTCCATTTTGTTATAAGAGTTACAACAGCCAATTCTAAATGTAGGGTTTAAACAAAACCAATTGCTTCACAATTAGGATTGAAGAAGCCTTGGTTTAAGAAATGAGCAAATTCTCCTAGCACCCTTCAATCCTTCTATTATTTTTATAGATAATGCTAGAAAGATATTCAAGTAGTCTTTTGGAATTTCTTTAATACTAGTCAATACTTAGCAAAGATTTAACTACATTTGAGGCAAAGGAAAATTGGCCAAACTAGACTTAAGAATTAATCCAAAAAGATAATAGACGAAGGCTTTTTTTACAAAAAAATCTTAGAATAAAGAAAAAACAATCCCACAAGTAAAAAAATGTAAAACACATTATCTAAGTGGATGCATATGGTTTAGGAGGCCTAAAAAATTACAAGGGACAAAGTAATTGTGTTAAATGAGTTATGGTCTCTAAATAGTCCCAAGACCAACTCAATCAAAGTCTATTTTAAATAAATTTAAATTAATAATTACTTGGATAAATTATCATAAGATTATTAGTACTAAGTCCATTTAAGTTTATTTAGATCTTAATTGAAAATTAAAAATACTAAAAATATAAACTAAGATCACAAATGTCTATAACATGTTTAGTTGTTTCTAGAAATTGATGTGTTTAAATTGAATTAGATGGATAATTGGCTTTTCTAATCTCATAAATAGTATAGCCTCCCTTAAAAAATATAAGATTTCTTAAATGGCCATTAAACAAACACAAGTATCTCAATAAACACATCGAAGGGCTACGGCCTCTGGTTTACAAGAAAATAAGAGAAACATTATCGAGAAAAGATGAAAAGGGTGGCCCCCTATTCTTGAGAAGGATAATTACAATAATACAAGTATGGCTTTAATGACTTAAAAAAACCCTTGAGAGTGTATGCTCTAATGAACTTTATTTTCTCTATAAATAAGAAGAAATTGGCAAAAGGAGACCTTTCTTAGGCTTGATGTTGACTTCACAATCATTACACATGGATAATGACTTGTTATATATTTATTTCACTAAATAAATGGATAATGAGAACTAAACCAATCAATATAAGTGTTGACATAAAGCATATACGTTAGTAACTCAGAAAGTGGAAATTAGAACCAATGTGGGCAGCAGATCATTACTAAAGAATAAAGCTACAGGACATGCAAGAAGCAAAGTTGAGATGATATTGGCAAGTGCTAATGGCAAAATAAAATATCAAAAGGGGATTTGGTTAAACTATAATGGCATACACTATAATATTATTTGAATATGTTAGGTGCATTACTTGAATACATCTTTAAATAATATTATTTAAAATTGTAATTGCATTTCACAAATATAAGCGGCATCTAGATGATGAAGAACTTCATATTAATAACAAGAATAATAGATTATTTAGATAATATTCAGCTAAACAATAACAAAATATTGATAAATTTTAGGTAACATTAACATCTATATGACACTATGATTTAAATGTCAATACTATCTAAATAATACTTAACCAAATGTTTCCTAAAATTAATGTGTGTTTTTTCAGTCATACTATTTAAAGATATGGCACCTCATGACAAATTAAAAGCAACCTAAGATAAACTCAGCACACACTTTGCTTATCAAGTACATGACAATAAAGAACCCAATTAGCTACAATGGATTAGTTATTTCCAATAAACATATCATACATTACATGGAAGCACAAATTGGTATCCAAAGAAATCCCTCTTATATTCTCGTGTTCTAATATGGCAAATGCAAAGCATATCATTTTCTTGCAAAGAAGGGGAAACCTAAGGATGTCAAAGAATTAATAGAATTTATTGCATAATATTAGAAATATTACAATCTAGAATAAATAAATCATAAAGAAGACAACATAAATGAAGGCTAAAATAATTACAATGGATGCATCAACAAGCATTACCTCATCAGTCATTTTCTTTTAAAAATGCCCAGGACACCAAGTCACTCACCTTCTTGCTCGTAACCAAGAAAGAATTAATTAATTAATAATAATAATAATAATAATATATTTAAAGATAAAAATATAACAATGCAAAATAAATAAGATGAAATAAAAAACTGTCAAAATATGAAGCCAAGTTCTTATCGGTGCATGATAAGCTTAGAAATTGTAAACACCAAACAAAAATATTACATGACCAGAGCAATAAACAAAAAGATAAATAAATAAATTTTAATTGAAATGTACATACATAACCAATAATACAACAATCACTTACAATGCAATGAACTCAAATAATTGCAAGAAAAAAAGGTGACCCCATAATTGTTTGAGATAAAAAATGTTAACTATGTAATATTCTCATAACTATGGAGTGGAATTGATGAGGAGGAATACAAGCGAAACAAAGCTAATGAGGGCCATAAAGAGTTTCAAATCTATTAATGATGGACTCAAGCAATCCTAAGATTCTGGTTGAACAAAGCCAACAACAAAACAATTAAGATTCATTTTGGAAAAACTTTCCTTTTGCTTTACTTTCTTAAATTATGTACTAAGAAATATTCTACAACTCCATGGTAAACAATGGTTTTCTAATCATAAAAAAATTTTAAGTAATATGTTTTGAAGAAAAATAAAGGCTATGCTCGCATTGAATATTAGACCTCCTATTAGGAAAATAGGGTCAATTCCAAATGAACTACAACTCATTGGAAAATTGTCAACCTTTTTAAGAGGCAATAACATCAAATGTTTTGGACAAAGGCATTAAACATAGCATAGTTCTAACAAATGAAGTACAAGCCACTTCTTTTCCTGTCTTTATAAAATTCTTCTTTGTAGGTCACATCAAGAACCCATAATAAAGCCAATCTCATACTTAAAAGGCCAATATTGTTATTACCATCACCACAGAGAACTATAAAACATTTCATGTTGCAAATGTGACAAAGCTACTACCAGATCTTTCCAGCACAACTCCTAATCTAGTAGATTAAAGCCAATCAAGTGCTATCCCATATAGCCTCAAAGATGTGGATGACTAGTTAATTTAATCAAAAGATACTCCATATACCATGAAGAATAAAATATAAGTACTTATAAGGTTTAGAGAAGTAAATGTAAAACATAAATTATAGGAATATTTAGAAAGGCAATCAATAAGACAAACAAATAACCTAATAAAAACCATTATTTGTATTCAAAAACATATAATATACTATGACTTCCATTAGCCATGATATGACACCAGAAGACAAATTAACGGTTAGGGAAAATTCGATGCTCCATGCCAAAAGGTTTTTGCATGCTAACTATAAGCAAGTTTGCAAATAAAAGGCAATTAGCAACTAGCAACAAAAAGTCTGTCAAACCATCACATAAACAGTGAAAAAGAGAATTAGATTGCCAATCAACCAAAGCAAAAAAGCACAAAACTTAAATGAATAGCTTTTTTCTTACCTTTCAAAACATAATATCAGTGAGTTGAGATTCTCAATCTTCCTTTCTTGTTCCAATAACCTTATCTCTCGAAAAGCTTTCGCTTTCTTTTCCTCCTCCAACTCCAAAGCTATTTGCTCCTTCTGAAGCTCACTCTGTAACACAAAAATTGGGTGTAATCATGAAGAATGGTGTCTCAACAAATTAAATGTCAAATTGAAAATCTAACTGTAGAACCATACACTAGACCTATAATAAATTATTGCACAGATTAAGAATTTCTCCTTCAAGATGTTCAGAGTGAGAGCTCTACAACAAATATGCATAAAAAGATTGGTGGCTGGGTAAAAAAAGAGGACAAAAGGTTTTAGAGTAAAAAAGAAGCACCAGCAACTTTGGCCAATGCTCCTCTATTTCCCTTTTTTGCTACTTCAAGCGTGCCGCATTAGTCACAACCTTTTTGTTCAAAGAAACAACAATTTCCAAAGTTATAGTGATATGCAAACATCTAAAAGCAATGAATTAAAGAAAATAAAAAGAAATAAACAAAATAATTAAATTCTACTTAATTGAAAGTTGTTTTATAGGATGAATAACTTGTAGATGTAGCACACCTCATTCATAGACACAATTTTTTACTTGAAGAGCCCTGCTTGCAAACAAGAGATTGCTTTTTGTCTCATATGCATGGATCTACCACAAAAAAAATATGATAAATAACCTACATTAATAAATTAATAATTGACAAATATTTTATCTAAAAACCTAAAAGATCTCTTGGAAATAGCATAACATTAACATAGGACAAGCCAATAGAAAAATGATATGTCATCACTACAAAATTATTTATGAAATTCCTTTCACTAAATTTAGGCCAAACATAATAAGCCCCACCACTAAACTATAAGTCCTTGTGTAACTAGTTAGATTTGAAAGAATAGCATGGTTACAACAGGTCATTGTAAAGCATACCATAATAACTATTCAAGGGATTAAGAATGTGAGATAAAATATGAAAAACCTCAGAGTGATATACGTCAAACTGCATAGGTTACTAGTGATTTGTTTGTTAATAGCAGGAAGCATTGCTATCTTCATCTGAAACCAAAAGGAAAAGGGCTTCATGTCAACATTACCCTTAAGAAACAAAGGTAATCTGATATTTACAAGTTCTATACAACCCACAGAATCAGTCATAGCAAAGTTTGTTCTTGTTTTATCGACTACTTTAAACAAAAATAGCAGCTATGTCCCTCTACTTAGTTTGTGTAAACACTTTTCTTTTCCTAAACTAACCTTTACAAATAGTCATAGAAGTCTCTATTGTCTATATAATCGTGAAAGTATTTTCATAAAGCGAAAGATAGTTTAAGAACGAAAAAAATAAAAAACTACTTTATATATTGATAAACCATATGCCTTTTGTCTATTTTGAAAACACAAAATTGTTCACACATAAGGATAAATTAAACGAATCCCATGGCAACTTTGATAGAACAACTTTGTGACTTTGACGGTGCAACTTGGATGACATCGAAACATTGAGTAGTGTTCTTGATTCTAAAAGCTTGTATTATGACAAGTATCTCCCCCCACTTTCAGTGTTTGTTTTTCAATAATATGCTCTTAGGCTGCTTGGCCTTGAGAAGGTGCTCCCATGATGAGTTAAGGAGGGCTGCCTTCCCCAATTTGCACTTCAATCGAGGCACTAGACAAGGCATGACCACTTCATTGATCAAAACCAAACCAGCATCATTGTATAACAAGGAACTTAAAATGGTGTTCGAAGGAGATGAGATGAAGGAGAAAGTTGCCCCTTTCAAATTCACATTGATTGGGACATTCTCCCATGGTCACCCAAGCATATAAACAGTATGATTAGAATTCAAGAAAATTAAGTTTAATGCACTATTCTCATTGAGGTTCCTAGATCACCAACACATTCTTATTCAGATCTCATTGGAAGAGGATTAGGTTAACTGCTAACTCCATAGAATGCAAACTATTGTTGTGCTCCAAATATGAGTCTTTAAAAGGCATTGAGATTTTCAACTTAATTCCAAACCCTTGTGAGCACTAGTTTAGATCTCTTTCAAGTACTTTCCTAGTGACAACTCGTTTAATTAAACTCCTATAACCTCTCAAAAATATATCAAATGTAAGCAATGAAAATCCAAAATTTAAACATATATTTAATTGTGAGCATCTCAAAAAAAAGTGCCAAAAAACTTGTGTCCTGATTTATATTTGAGTATATTGTTGTGAAGGTAACATTATGAGGAATCTACTGATATGTGCTTTGTAGTTTTAAGAAATGAATTGAATTTTCTGTGAATTTACAAAGAAAAATATTAATAAAATGAAACATTTTAGTCCTCTTAACTTCTCCCATGCCAAAGACTTAGTGCATATGTTTGGGAAACATTAGCAGAGAAGAAAGAGAGCAAAAGAACAAAGAGAGAAAGAGAAGAGTTGAAGAGGAAGAAGGAAAGAAATCAATATTGTCATTTCAAAAAAAAGATTGAAAAAGAAAAAGGAAGACTACAAGAAAGAAAGGGATTTTCAATTTTGTTTTGTAGATATAACATAGAAAGATAAAGATCTGGTCCACACTCTTTTCTTAAAACATGTATTAATTAATTTGAATGTTAAGAAAGGGTTGCATATGAGTTCCCTGAGAAGTTGAAATTGCTGTAGATCATTACAATTTTTTAGTGTAATGATCGTATGAGAAAATCGTTTAGATCATACTAGTATGACTCTAGCAGCTGGAGTTGGGAAGCTTTTGGGCCTATGTGTGAAAAGGGAAAATGATAAAATAATTGTATTGGTCTGATAATATGAACATATAGTACGATGGTTTACCGAAAAATCCTTTGCAATTGAAAATTTTGAGAGCTCAAGTCAATTTGATAATTTAAGGTTATCATATTAGTACAACAAGATGATCATACCAATATGACATTAATAGATGTTAATGATTAGACTAATGCAAAATGAAAATCAAAGAATACAATAGCATTCACAAATCCTTTTTCCCAATGAAAATGTGTTCATCAATAAAGACATAAAGACAAGACAAGTTATGTAAGTGTTTCTACTTATAAGTTGGATAAATCTATTCTCCCTAAATGTGCTATCAAGAGTACATTAATAGCACTTGAGAAAACATATAAAATGATACTAAAGACAGAGAGAAATAATACAACATTAACAAAGCCCTCTACACTTACTAAATAACCCAAAAAAAAAGAAACATATATTAGAGATGCACATGTTCATCTAAGCAAGAAGCTTGAAGAAAAACTTATAATTTCTAGTCTTTAGTAAAAGAAGTTGCTCTAGTTAATTGAACCAAATGCCTTGGATATATCAACATTTATAAAAAGTCCATTTTAGGTTATTTGGCACTAACTTTCTAAACAAGTTTTATGGCCAACTTCATGTTATCATGAAGCTATTACCTTTGATAAAAGCTACTTACACTTATTGGATAATGTTGAGAATGATGGGGAGGAATCTATTAGCAAAAATTTTGGTAATGATCTTATAAATAAAATACTAAATAGATATTTTTCTATCCTCTAAGATAATTACCCTTGCAATAAGCTTGACATCTATAACACAATTGTTGCTGCAAACCTTGTTGTAACAAGGGCCTGAGTGACAACCTTAATGAAGTTCTTCGAAATTATATCCAAATAATCCAAAAAAACTCAACAATGAACCCAACTAATCAGATAGCTTAAAATTGAAAAAAGGATTAATAGTTTCAAGAACCCATGAAGATCAATGCTTCAAAAGCCTATTGATTGGAGATGATCAACCCAATTGAGCACAAAAGATAAATTAGAGCCCAAAGTAGACAATGAGGATGTCAAAAATAAAGGGTTGTATTCATCAGGATGCCAATAAAAAAAGTCATTCCAAGAGAATTAGATTCCTTCCTACATTTTAATCACCATAAAATAAGTTTAGGTTGTTTTCTTCAACATGCAACCAACAAAACATTACATGTTGAGCAATCCACATGAGATAAACTTCTTAAAGATAAGGATGTCAAGTTAACATTATCTTTCCTTATAAAGCAACCAATCATGTAAGGAGAAGGTGCTCTTATGGATAAGAAAAAATCAATCTTTTCTTCGAGGGATCTAGACCCCTTTCGGAACTTCAAAATAATTTAATAAAGTTGAGCATGGATAATTAATGTTGAGGGCCATCTCACAAGGTATAATCCCTTGGTGTTCCATAATAAGTAATAAAAAAAACTCGATCAAGAGGCCCAAGATCCAACCACCTAATTAATAATTACAGCAACGATAAAAACCTTTCTTATGAAATAGCCTTAAATTATGAAAAATGTAGTAGAATTCAACATGATCAAGTTTGATCCTAAGTAAAGCCATAATTGTATACTTAAAGGTTTTAAAGTTTATCTCTATATTTATAAATCTAGGAGCTATCATGCCAACATCTAACATTCAAACAATGAATGTTTGAGAGTTTATTCGTTAGGCTAGAGAGATGAATCAATAATTCTCGAGCAAATGAAGGTAAGAGGTACCACCTCTTTTTAAGGGACGATGGGCTTAACTGTGCTAGATTGAGTCACAATCAACTTCAAAGGACAAATCTTATAACTAATGACTATCACCATATGACAAAGTCAGAGTTAGATGATCCCTCAACATAATCAATGGTATCTACAACAAGATGTTGCATGGTGGCCAATGGCATGGAGTCATGTCTAGTACAATGACCACCAACTTAACGAGAATCCATTCCCCATATATCAATGGTGTCCTACTCTAGCTTTCCTTGCCATGGCCTAAAAAAGATGCATGTATGCTAAGAACTAGTATTTTAATACAATACCTAACAAGGGAACTAAACCATTCACCTCATATTCTAATGACAACTCTAAGAAGATGTCAACACCACCATTCTAGCATAGTTAAAGTTAAGTTTCTACACAAGGTTTGCTTGGAAAATGAATTAAGACTTTTAGACAATTGCGGATGGCTTTGGAAAAACGTGTGATGTAATAATTTGTTAAGGGAGAGGTTGGAAGGGGTAGGGTAAACATGAGTGTTGTATGTATAACATGGGAGGTAGTTGAAGTGATTGCAACATGAAGGGTAGCAGAAGTGGATGCTAATGCCATGCTTGTGGGAGGAATGAGTGGGTACAACTTGTGCCTAATTCATTGATTTAGAAAGGTGAGTTCTAGCCTTCATCTTCAGATGAAGTTGTTAGTAGAAAGCTAGACAGAGGGAAAGAGCATGGTATAGAGGACAAAGGAATAACAAGACAATGAGATAAGATTTCGAGAGGCTAAGAAATGATGCGTGGTATAGTACCTAACAAATCAAGGGATGATTGGCGAGGGCAAGGATCAACTCGATCGAACAATGATAGCTAGTGATGAATAAAAAAGGGAGCTTGCCCACCAAAGAGGCATTACAAAGATGATAAAGACATCAAAAGATAAAGATGATGAGAACAAAGAAAAGAAGCATAGAGTGAAAGAACAAAAAGGCATGAAAAAATGGTACACACACAAAAGGATGGAATGCTATGCAAGTATAATGTCAACAAATGGACATGGATTGCAAAGGGGGACCATATAAGAATAACAATGATTTAAGCAAGATGAGGTACTAAGACTAACAATTTTAAGGAAGGGGGAGGGGTATGTACTCCAAACCACTATGATAGAGAAAACTCATTTTTAGTTGTATCGATATTTGAGAAACAATAATTATCTTAAAAATAATTTTTAAATTGGAGAAAGATCATTATGAAGTTAGTAACTAGAACCTCCATAATGTTTTTGTTTTTATAAAAAGTAATATAAATTATTTATCAAAAATGTAGGAAATAAGCTAAAAAAGAAATGGCACTTAATAAAACGCTTATCATTGAACAAACAAAGTGATAGTTTTAGAGTAATTTGCTATCAATTTCAAAAAACTATGAAGCATGAACAAAATCCAAAAGTAGAAATCAAAAGGATTTGGAAGGTCCAATTAATTTTTGAATATTCAAGGTACTAATCAAGAGATTGCATTCAAACACATTGAATCCAAAATTGATTAAAAAAATCAAGGGAGAGATAACACGATGAAAATCAACGAAACAACACGAAGCAACACGACCAATTTATGGGCCGTACCTTGAGATATGCTACAAGCTGTTGAAGCACACATTGTAGTGCACTGACCAAGCGCCGCATGTGAAGGTGCATGAGCACATACGAAAGGCCACAGCACACCAGGCAAGTGCTCTTGCATGGGGTGGACACACGTGCAATGGCCAACTACATACATGTTTTGCATGCAAGAATGATAACCACTCTCCTGGAAATCCCACCGACACAGGAGTACAGATGCATGGTGTGGGGTGCACACAAGTAGATAGACTAGAATAGGTGTAGAATTTTAAATTTTTTATCAAAATCACATCTTTTTTTGTTTTATAATGAAATATTATACCCAGCCCTCTATAAAAAAGTACAATGAGAATGTATGAAATAAATCAAAACTTTTAAAAATAAAAACTTGAAAAATTTAGGGAATTCTAAGAATTAGAAGTTTATGAATTAAAAACCACTTGAGTTGATTCTTATAGAATTCAACCTTTTTATGAAAAAAAAAATCCTCCTCTCCCTTCAATTTGTTCCTTTGCTTCTTGCCATTTTCACACTTTCACTTCCACCATTGCTATTCTGAAAAACAATTCTGCTAATGAGGGCTCAAGATGAAAATACCTTGCAGACAAATCAAGTACATAATTAAATTCAACATGAGTTCATTGTATATAGGCAATTGATTTTTGTCCTTGGACACATAGAACTTGATATGGATAGCATAAAAGGATTTAAGGCTACACAAGTTAGTGGCTAAACTATGAAAATACTATTAGCCAAAGCTTATAAGGTCCTAATTAATTTTAATTTACGTCTGCTATGTTAGGCATCTTTGATGACCTTAATAGCCCACGGCCTTATATTTTAATTATTGTCAGTTCAATTGCACAGGCTGTATGGGAATTGATGCAATAAATTCCTTAGTAAATTTAAATCTAATAAATTGAATAAGGAACCTGTGAGAGGGTGATATTACAAATCATAGCAGTATTTATGTTTCCAAAAAGAGAAGGTTGCAAAATGTGAGTTAACTTGCTGTCCCGAAATGGTACATGACAACTAGATCACATTCTTCTGTGAAAGAAAACACACGAGCCATATAATTGATAAGTAAAAATATAATGATGCAACATACCCTTGGCTTTCAAACGATCACTAAGTTTTTTAATTATGGTACCAAGGGACATCAAACACTTATTTATATATCAGCCTTCTCTCTAGCACACACCTTCTGCACCAATTTTAACAACACATTCTGATCCAGCAAGATCCACCAATTTCTATCAATAATTAAAGGAAAATGCTACGCAGACAATCGAGAATTATTCCGAAAAGATGCATAAGAGATGACAAACAAACAAAACAAAAGCATGATTATTTTGTCGCTAAAACAACATACCAGAATAGATACATAAACAACATCAAAATGATTAATTGAATAGACTTCTCCACCTCTCTTCTTACTTTAAACAATCAAAAATTAAATTTAATTAGTTGGGATATGAAAAAAAAGTTCAAAAGAAAGCACAATCACAAACAAATATACATGTCATGCCAAAAATTGTATGGGAGCGGCTACTATAAACGTTCATGTTTGTCTCCCCACTATGTTGATGAACTGTAAAACAAAAGAAATTGTGCCCTTAAGTTGCAATGCTACTACGATATAATTAAAAAGAGGAAGTAATGTTTTGGCCTTACATTCACCAAATTCCATGAGTTGAAGAACTTATCTAGGGAAGGTAACAATCTCCTCTTTCAAACAAGCAACATAGATGCCCCTCTTCATAAATAAGGTAGAACTTATAATTCAAATAGAAATAAAAAAAGTTCATAGTGATGCCATGTAGAACCATATGGAACAAATTGGAAATATACCTCAAGTGATTCATAAATTTGCAACTTTCGATGCACTGGAGCAAACAAGTCATTGATCCTTTCATATTATATCTCCATGCAAGACACTCAAAAAAAGAACTCTCTATCCACTTTTTGAATGACAAAAAACTAAAGCTAAATAGTTATGTAGACAGCACAAGATTAAACTAATTTTTACATAAACTTCGTCTCCTTTTAGGAATGAAACATTAAGCTAATAATTACAAGCAGATCTATGTCTGGTAGTTGGAAAATAATTTTAATAGTCAGAGGCTTCTAAGTAGTAAATGAGGACATGGATGTTAAACTATTTTATTAGCTCAAAAAAGCAAGTGCAATAAAAGCCAAAAATTAAGATAAAAAATAATACTCTAAAAGGAACACATCAGAAAAATATTAAAAAAATAATAAATTATGAAAAAAATATTCATATAAAAAGGCTGGAAAGATTAATAGTTGTAGAGGTAAACCACCTTTTGATAAATCCAAATAACTCATGAATAGGAAGCAGTATGATTCCCAGTTGACTGGCAAATTCTCTCTTGGTATATGTCTTACCACTACTTGTTTGTCCATTTGCAAAAAACTATACCTGTTAGCGAAACATTTTACCAATAAGAAATAGCATGTAAAACAATCATTACTCAAAATGCTATCTACAACATGTACACTTAACTAAATCCAACCACTAGAAGAGAAGATAAACCATAAACTGAAATATAAGTTTAAGAAAACTATACCTATTTGAGTGCATCAAACAAGAGGAACTTATATAAAAATCAAAGAATTGAATTCTTTGGCTTAAAATTCTCAAGTTCACATAAAATAATGCCAAATTTTGTAGGCTAATCCAAAGAAAAATTTTGACATATCCTACAATACAAAATAGATATGATCAGATCTATAACCAAAAGTTCTCCCAAAACATCATTATTCAATTGAAAAAAAAATAGACTTTAGGGAGAACATCGTTTATATAATTTTATTAGTTTAAGCTATAGTTCATATTTAAGATGACCAACAACTCAGAACAAATTTCCTCAAATTTTTTGTTGTGCCTTTAAAAATATGAGCACTCAAGAGTCGAATATATATGAAATAAAACTAGAAAGAAGAAAAGTTGGCTAATCCATGTCAAATAAAGAGCAACCATTATTTGACCAAGTAACGTTAAGATATGACTTTAACATCATAATGTAGTATACTTCATTCTTCCCTTAAGCCATATAAACAACTTTCCTAAGGCTCTATTTTAAAAGCTTGAACACGTTCCTCATCAAAGGAATTGTTTTCATCAAACATTGTTTCTGAATACCTCTTTGATTTTATAATCTTGAAAGAAAACTTGCAGCTTAAAATAATTTGATTCCTCCATATAATAGTTGTTTATGATTTTATTTAACTATACACCCAACATTAATATTTCTAAGAACCAACATCAAACATACTCCATTATAATTAACATAAATTGTATATCACATTTTTCTAATGTTAACATACCAAATGCTTATAATTAATATGGTCCACAATAAATAATTTAATAAACTAGTAAACACATGTATATATGCTTGTTGACCTTATGTCCAATTTCTTGAATTCAAACTGCATAATATTATTACTTAATTAATATACTTTAAATGATTAAAGGTAGCAAACTAAATGAGATGAACTGGAAGCCTAAACAAAGGAGTTAAACAATGATGAAGGCAACCAAGTCTAGAAACTGTGGATAGAACTCTTCAGAAGCTACGACTAAGATCTCAAGTAGTGAATCCAAGGTTTGTTAAATTTTTAGTGCATATCAAGGATTTGTGGAGTTCATTGACTTCGGCATTATATTTCTAGTTTTCTTTCTCTCGTTCATTTTGGATGGTTTTTGTTCAGGTTGCCATTCCATTTTTCCTGCTTTCTTTGTTTGATCTGTATTTTTATAGAAAAGATCATCTCTATTATTTTTGGAACTTCTTACATGTGGTAAATTCATGCTCTGAAGTATGGACTTCCTTCTATGAAAATTTCAAGTCATAGTTACTGTTCATTGATGTTTTCTTAAATTTTTTGAGATCCTGTGTGATCACCTCACTACACTATACGGATTCTATTGTGGCATGCTTAGTTCATTTTATGGATGGCCCATGTTTTCTTTCCTTTTTGAAAAAATGCCATTTAAATATAATTGTTTGCTATCTTCTTTAAAAAATGCTTTCAGATTGACTAGTCACATTTTTGGACATGGATTGGCATGTAACAAAGGTTAAGTAGATTGTCCAATATCATTGAACCTTAATTTCATGAATAAAATACGTGCCATCCTAAGAACTACTCTACCACACTTTTTAATGTATCAGTTCAATAGATCAGGCAATCAAAACCATAGAATTGTACATTCTAAAACTGTCTACTAGTTCAATTGGCTTCTTCCAAGTGTAGACTCTATTTAAATGAAGTGAAGGGCTATGTTATGCAATTAAGAACCTGTGTAAAACTAACCAAAAAAATGACATGAAGCCCAACCAAAATTGCATTTATGTTAATGCATCCCTTGGAAGGAATGCATTGTATTGTTTGAATAAAGTGACAAGTGAGCACGAGCTCTAGACATCCGGATGTTGTCTTAAATGAGCAAGAGCTACCGCATTATCTTGGATGACTAAATAAAAAAGTCAATCTAAGACACAAGAATTATTATAGGATATTAAAGAAAATGTACTTTAGTTAGAAAGCTAGTGGAATTTTTGAATATAATTATTCAATGAAAGACAAATATTGTGTGTTCAAAAAGCAAAGTAGATATGAGACAAGGCAAAAGAATTTAATACATTAGAATTTAAGTTTTGACAATTAGGTTAGAAACATGATAGAAATTGAATTGTCATAATTTTGAATAAAAATTTAAAAGGTGTAATAGATTTTGTGGATTATTGAAAGGAACATACCTTCAAAGATCATTATAACAAAACAAGCTATAAATGTTGGCAATGACCACTCCTAAAAAAGGACTAAATATGTTAAGGAAAAGTTTAGATTGATTTGGAAAATTTAACATTAAGCTTCCATGAAAACATTTTTAATTTTAAGAGATTAAAATAACTTATTGGTAAAAACAAGAAGAATTTGAACAATATCTTGGTGGTTATGGATTGGGAAAGTTAATAAAGATAATAAAATTATTTTCTAGTTCACTTTAGCATTTCATTTTATGATTGATTGTATTTTCTTAAGAAATAAAAGGAGCTTTAATTACTTGAAAACAAAAGTCTCTTAAACTCATTGATTGTTTCCTAAAGAGAAAAAAGAACTTTTAGATTGTAAAGATTTTAAGGTGATACCATGAAATGTTTGACCATTCAACCTCAATTAGTGATCTAAGATGTCTACTTTAAAAAGCACAAGAGATAAAACAAATGAATTACCCAAGAATAGAAAATATTGTCTTAAAGATAAAAAAAATTTATTCAAGAATAAAAGTCTTAGATTTATGTTCTAGGATATAAAGCAAAAAACAAATCATATGAGAGATCACATTGTCAATTATATTGGTAATACAACTGAGTTAGTGCATAGAAGATCTAAAAAGTGTGCCCAAATTTTCAAATCATCATGTTGGTAAAAACAAGAAGTAGAAATTGAGGTTAAAAAAATTTTCTTATAAAACATGACTCATGTGTATAAGTATGGAGAATTCAAAGAGATATGTACTAGCAAGAAAAAAGTCACAAAGTAATGATACAAAGAAACCAACTTTAAAAACTTGCATAAGGATTTGAAGATTAAAGAGAGAGAAAGGTACATATATCAACCTACCAAAAAAATGGAAAACCAAATATCTATGTCAAAAAAAATGGATCAAGATTGTCTATCAAAAAGCACTGATAGATGATGATTACATTAAAATTGACATGAACAGGCAACCTTCATTGACTTTTCTACAAAAATGTTGTCAAGAAAATTGATCAAAGGAAATACAATGCACATAGACCTCAACTTAATATAAGTTGAGCTATATACCTACTTCCTATCATGATAACCACTAGTTAACCCTCAAGGACATCCCTTGATAGCTTATCTCTATCGCACGAGTATCAACAACTTTCCGCTAATGATTAGTATTCATAATCAACACCTTCAACTAAAGCATCAATGGACTCTAACAGTCTTTGATAACCAATAGACAAGCTTAGAAAGACCTCAAGATCATAGAGAAGCTTCATCAATTAAGTTCAACAATCTCTGAAAGCAAGCTCTACCCTAAGACATGTCATCATGCATTTTCTCCACACTTTGGCAAATTTTGTAAGATACGTTCATAATTATAAAATATTGGAACTTCCTCAACACAATCCTATAATGTTAACCTTATATAAAACCTCAACGATATCAATTATATCGTATACATCAAAGGCATGCCCATTTGGCACTTGAGACATCAAGTATGGCTTTATTATAATACAAAAAAACCTAAACATATAATGCTAGGCACTACAATGTGCCTCTACCTTCCAAATAAGACTGCCTTCTTAATCAAGAAAAATTTTGGTGAATAAATCTCCACAAATTTGCCTTCCATCCAATACCCACTCTTTTGTAGATCATAATTGCCTTCATCTACAACTCTTTCCACTTTCTTTATTGGTTTCATCATTTCTTAAAGCCACAGCCACCTCCATGCATCAAAGGACCTCCATTAACCACTACCGTAAGAGGTCACAATGTTTCCTCATTGCCATGGATTCCACCATAGTCAACTACTATGAGTTCACTTCCTTATCACTTGCCTTGCCTTTCTTCCATTTCTTCGTAACTTCAACTTGTGAATCATCTCATATATTATCATATGGTTTCTAATTCTCCTTTTTTAGTTAATTGATTAATTAATGCTAAACTTTAAGTAAGGAAAAAAGAAATCTATGGCATTATTTTCCAAGTTCCATACTTACAGGAACAAAATTTTAAAATAATTTATTAAATTAATTATTTTGGCCTAACAATTAATTCGATATTTGGTAAGAAAACAACTAATGGTGTTATTCATGTAATTTGAATATGTATTTTACATGAATGTCGTACTTAAGTAGCTCAGGTCGAACTTGGCTCGAGTAACTTTGCAAATCATTGGGTGTTCAAATTAGAATTGCGCATTCAAAGATAATTAGAATTACCCAATTGTGCCCCTAATTATTTACACCAGAAGATGCATGCTAGTACTATATCACATATAGAAACATCTTGGTTGATTGTATATAAGTTGCATTGTATAGAACAACTACAAAAAATCAATGGACTTTCAAGTGAAACTTCTAATACCACAACATACCTTACTGTTTCCAAGAGTAAGACTAACTCATCACCCAATGCAAATATGCCCAAGGAAATAAAGGATTTATATCATTCCTTTGAGATAAGAAAAGATGAAGATGTTCCAACTAGCAACAAATGATAATTTGATTCACATAGAATGGTCCCTTTGGAGTATTTTAGGCAACGAATGCACAACGCATTGCTTGATAGTTGTCAACTTTTTCATTATAAACTATCAAAATACCATTGTGCTAGTTATAAGAAAGCATTTCAACATCTTCTTCATATGTATGATTAACATTTTTACAATTGATGTCAGAATAAGTGAACATAATGGTGACCCTCTTAAAAACTAAATAGTATGCATTTATACAAACCTTCACAATATGAACTCCCTCAAACTTGGCCTTTTTCAACCTTTTACAAGAAGCCTAATGCACGTATACTTATTAAGGTACTTTCACAATATTTTTTCACAATTTTATAACTTAAACAAGTTAGAGTAAATAGCTTAGTTGATTAGAAGATCTTAACTCCTATTAAAGTTGTAGCAAATAAAGTTGGGGATGCAATTTCAGTCACAAACCTTTCAATAAAATTAGACTCGACCTAGATACTAATTAATTATCAAGGAAAGACAATATTTATGATCATGAATATCTGACCTCCAGGAGAATTTACACTTTTAATGGGTAAACTTGCTACACTATTTTGTGTCAACAAACAAGATCTTCTAAACAAGATGTTTTGCCTAAAACCCACTTGAATTGACAATGCTAACACAATGTTTTATGATAATCATAATCAACTTAGCCTAAGCACTTACGGATTTTTGGTAATCAAGCTGTTTTTTTGTGGTTGCATAACTAAAAAAGACAACATTTTTTCTAACTGTGACTATATATTATGAAAAAATGCATTGTCACAATTAGTGAAAGAACAGAACTTTAGATTATAAGCAAAGATATTGCATTAATTTTATGCATCGTTTATGCTAAATTAACCACTCGACCTATATATGGAGTGATACTTAATGTGCTTGGCTTAAGAAAGCTAGTCCTATCTTAAGATGAAAAGATACTCATTTCCAATTGGTTGATGAATTCATAATTTTTTTTTCATGTTTTTGCATGGAAACTTTGCTTGCACACTCATGCAATCTTGAGCATGAAATAGGTAGTACCATAATTAAGTTCTGCTTTATGACTATCAAAAATTTAAATTCTTATTTTTTTAGAAATAGAAAATCTTTATTTAGAAAAAACATTTTTTATTTTGAAAACCATTTTATCATTTTTTTAAAGCAAGACGATTACTCAAAAAAATAACAATTTAAATCCCTTTCACGAAGACATAATTCACATAATTTAAATAGTTTTTACAACGAAAATAAAAATAATAATTTTATCAAATATCAAATTAATACATATAATTGTCACAACATCTCATGCATCAAATATCAACAAAATTCTTACACAACCATATAAGATAAAGTAAGAAACTATAAAGCTAATATCACCCTCATTACTCCGTTATATTCTTGTGATAAGTATACCTCTCACTTTTAAAGACTCTCATTAGTTTATTCAATAATGCTAAATAAATTTTTATGAACTAATTATGTTTATTATATCTCAAATCATTGATAGGTCATGTTTCATTATAATCTCCTTTTTTTTAACATGTTTAAATATACAAGCAATTGTTGTATGATTACCATAGGAACAAATAATGAGCCAACAATCTTCCTATAATATGTCTTCATTTTGTAAACTTTTTTAGCCAAAACAAACTAAGCCAAAAATCATGAGCTCAATAGACAAAAAATATCTAAGAAAAATACAAGGAACTACAAGATTAGGTCATGACGTATGTTGAATCATAATAACAAAATATATTATATCAATTGTAAGTTATCTAAAATGAGAATAATATATCAATGCAATGTCTCCATACTTTACATTAAATCCTTTTAAAGTTGCTTATTATTTTGACCCTTTTTTTAAATATCCATTAGAATGCAAGCCCCCTCTTAATTCAATATTTTCCTTTATTCAACCCTTTTCCCTTTCCTTTCTATTAAAAGTTATACTATAATCCTCAAAACAAAAGCTATATATTCTTTTAAAATTAGATTTGACCTCTAAACAATACCTAGGAGTGATATATAACACATCATTAGTTCTATTATTAAATTCCACCATTGAAGGATACTTCAAAATTTGATAAAACCATTTGGTAACAAAATGACTTCTTCTTTCAATGTGAGAGCCATATTCTTAAGACAAATTTTTGTTTAACTTTATAATCTCTTTTTGACACCCTTAAAAGCAATATCTTATTTACTTAAATAAAATATCCTTTTTCTATTTTTTTCCAAATATAATTCAAATTAGTGACTTATGTCTTGTCATGCATGTTAAAAATAATTTGCCAACTTAGAAAGCCATAAAATATTCCTAGCATGTTCATACAAGAGTTAATTAAGAAAAATAAAATAAACAGTTAACTTGTGGTCCACACAAAAGAACTCTCTTGCTGACCACACACGCCATATTATTAAACAACATTTCAATCTTGTCTAAGCAGTCGTCTACTTGGAAAGTATCTATAGTGCCTACAAGGTGTTGTGAATGTAAGCTTAAGAATTGCTCCATAAGGCAATTTGCTTGATTAATTCTCACATTCTTCTCATTTTTAGCTTGCATAACAACCCTCCTAAACTGTATCCCTGATATACTCTCCCTTCAATTAATCTCCTTTCGCTTGAGCTACTATGGCCATTTTTTTACTATAATGGTTCTCTTCTTCCTCACACATCTTTTGATTTTCAAACTCCATGTTGCACTAAGAAAAAATTCAAGTCATATTCTAAAATAAATTCAACAAAATTTCAGTTTACATATATAAAAAATATATCCCAAAACTTATAATTCAATTCATCATGTATTTAATTCTCAAAAACTTTCCCAATAAATATAAATATTAAATCTTAAATATCTTCTCATAATATGTCTTTTAAAACTTTGTTTCTCCACACTCAATTAACTATCCCAAAATTTCATAGAAAATTTTTAATTCTTTCAGTAAACTTACATCTAGTTGAAGAGGTATACATCACCTCGACATATAGTATGTTCATATATGGTATTACTCTCTACTATGTGCAGTTCTTATTCTTCTTGTAATGTACAATGAATCAACCTATCATACATAATAATTCACTTATTTTATGCAATTCTCTAGTTGGCCCTTATAAACTCGATGCATTGTATATAAAAATTCATGTATTGTACGTAATCCTTTGTTTTGTCTTTATACCATTGACATATTACCTATAATTCTCTATCTAGTCCTTATACACCCTATACACCATATGTGTAAGGGTGACATACTATACATTAAGTATTATACTAAACAATTCATGTACAACACATGAAACTAGATTTCTATAGTTTCACAATCTTTATATTTTAGTCAATTATTATATAATTACATGCATTGTTAAAAACATTATAAGCATATAAATTAATTCAATCATGCATAAATTATATACATGAATAACAAATAGGTTGTAAAGGCCCCCAACACGACCATCTCTCATATTAATAATAATAGGGATCATCTTCTTTAGTCCCCAATGACTACTGTTCTCTTATGGTTAAGGTTATAACTCTACTTGTAAAGGTTGGACAACCTCTTTTATTTTTAACAACTACATATTTAATTGTCCTCTTATTGCCTTATAGACATAACTTTTCCCTAAATCCAAGCTCTGGACATAAAACTTCTTGGTGACATGCTTGCTCTTTCATTGATCTCTAAATGTCAAACAAATCAAGAATCATCTCTTCATGATTGTATAGTAAATTTTTATTTATTTAGGCACAATAATTATTTTAGCAATTGGTACCGAATTACTATTACTGTTATCCAAGCAAGTAAATATATTGTTAACTAGATGTCACACATATGTAGTTCACATCAAAATTTGTGCAAATTGATTTGCAAATTATAATGCTATTTAGGATAGTGCATTTTGTGATATGCAAGTTTTACCTATTAGAGAAAAATTATGGCTTTTGTTTTAAACGCTCTCCTTAATTTAATGACACATTATAAAAAAAGTTTAACATATACGTTCTTAAAAATGTTAAAATTCATGTAAGGCCTTGTTTTGTTGTAATCATTTATCTTAAGTATAAAGAAAAGTTAGATGAAAATTTTTATGTGATATGTGTACTTGTGATTGGTGTATGATCTCCAAGGATAGTAAACGATATGTTGTGACATATTGTTTATTTATGTTTTTACCTTATTCACATATGACTTGTTGTCCATATTCAATGCATTTGATGTTATAGTTATTTATTTACAATATTAATGATTTATATCAAACTCATGATGCATAGTAATAACACATCATTTAAAATAACTTCACCATTGATCATATGGCCCTGATTTTATGTGGGACATAATGGTTAATGGTATCCTTATGTAGTATAAAGGTTGGTTAATCCAATCAAAAGGCCAAATAGGTTGTGACTCTTCTATTTCAGGATAGTGGTGAACATCTTTCTAACCCAAACCGACATGATAATTATATTTCCTATGAGCTATTATGATTGGATGGCATGATGCATGACTCCATATATGAATATACATATATTATTCTTTGCATTAATATAGTGGATCATGATGCCAAATAGCTATATCATGTGTATGGTTGTAAATGTTGTCTATTTGGCAAGTTTGACAATTTCGTATTGGATAATACTGATGTACATAAATTTTTGGAACATTTATGTTATATTAAATAAAGTTGATTAACATAAATAATCAAAATAAATAATTTTAAATTGCATTTAGGAGTTGATGCACATCTTTACTTTCATTATTCATGAATAACATACATTATAGAATATTCCATACTTTTAGTTTTTAATCTTATTCAATTGCATATGGTCGAGAATTCATTCTCCAACACCTTGTCGTGCATGTTGTGACATGAAGTTTCATCTACTAATTGGTTAGAAGCTCAAACATTGCTTTATATATTTTTTAGACCCAATTTACTTGATTAGTAAATTGTCAATTAAGTATTAGTGATAAACTATCTTTTGATATTGGTATATTCAGTGGTTTTTTATATTACCTTAATTACTTGTCTAGTCATCTTCATAATTTGGTCTATGAATAACATTATATTGTTCACATTATAAGTGCTTATTATCAAGTTTAGTGTAATGATGTGTATATTTTTTTAATTAAATAAGACTTGTTTGCTCTGATTGCTGAATTCTTCTCTAACATATATCTTTTTTATTTTAATAATTGAAAGTCAAATTACTTAACCTTGATTTTTAGCTTGTTGTTAAAGTCATGGATTTTTCTCATATTATCAAGAAAAGACACATAATGACACCACGGTGTTTAGCCTTTTATTTCTTCTCAAATAGAGAAAAACATAAGAGTAGACATGTAACATTCACACAAATAACACAAAAAATATTCAAAATGCAATAATAACCCAATTGACTAATGTGGAGCCAATTGTAGGAATGGTTAATATATGCATGATACAAATTGTTATGGAGGCATGAAGGAGTATATCATGAATAAGTTTCTTTGTTTAATATCAATTGAATAAATCACAAAAACTAGAACAATAAATTGAATCATTAAATTTAATATTGGTTAAATGTCTACAACATATGTTTCATCTAGACATCACTTTTCAATAGTACAAATCTGAACTAGTTGAAGTAGCATCGCACACCTAAAAGAAGTTCGAACCCAACTAGTATATTCTTCAATAAGTGACACCTAACAATTAGAAGAATGTAGCCTTCAACTTGAGGAACATACATTGATTTCTTAGTTTAAGTTAAATCAATTTTTTATATGTAATTCATTTTCATTAAATTATAAAAGTTTTATGTACCTATAGCAAGTACATTTCTTGAAATTGTTGCATGATCTCAATAAGAAAATACATAACATGTTATAACAAGTTTGTTATTTAAATGTTCATTTTATTTATATGAAATTAACTGAGCATATTTACTATTGAACATAATACCTTTTCATTAACATTGGCAGCTCATGTGATACCTACAATACATATTCATCTAAAGATCATGCTGCATAATATTATTACACCATTATTTATAAATCTATGATTGATTATATGTAAGTGTAATTGAATGTTGAATGCCATAATTAATGATAGCATTTTTAATATATGGTTGGATAATGAGGTCAACAAGTCTCAGATGACAACTCTATTGTTTCAAGTTAGTGATAACCTCACTTTCATTTTAGTTTGGCTATAACGTTCCTCATATTTTAAGGTGACCACAATAGATCCACAAAGTGACTATATTATATATGAGTTATGGCAAGTAAATTGTAATGTACATGATTACTTATATATATGTATATGTATTATGTAGATATATTAGAATATTCATGCATACTCACTCTATTTTTTGTATCATAAGTATATTTGAAATTCAAACGATTGATTTGATAAGGTGAAATTTTATTGTTCATAATGTTGATATTCATAACTCATGTGGATATTTATGTTTTTGGCATTAGTTCAATTGTCATGTCTAAAACATTTAAGCAATTGGAAGTAACATTCGAACATTGATGCAAGTCTTATTTTTTATTTAAGAACATTGTGCATAATATTCTTTATATAGTAGTTTTACGTTTCGTTTCACATCTTATGAGCTATGAGACCATATTCGTCTAGAAATTGTTATTATGTATTCCATAAACCCTTGACATTCCCTTGTGTATATCTGCATTCCAATCTTCATTGCTCAAGCTTTATCAAGGGATTTCAGCTATTAGTTTTCTTTGTAAACTTTGATGTTATTTCATATATTAAATTTTAAATCTATCTCACTAATTAGTAACAATCATCACATGCATCTAACACTAGACCCTCTATTGGGATGAATATTTAAGAGTTTAGTTTTATTGATTGTCTTGTTAACATTTAGATTTAGATAATCAGTAATATATTATTATTTCTAATACTATTATATTAATAATATGTATACTTTCCTTTTGAATAAATGAAATAAATTAAGTTTTTATTTACAATATATTAATTTATTTTATCTATATAAATAATAATTCTTATTGTAAAAATAAATCAAATAATTTAACCTTGAGCCTAAACATAAATTGTGTAGATTGAGATTAAATCTCCCTCCATTATGCCTAGGTTATCAAGATGTAGTGCCTTCCAAACCTTGGGTATGCCATTGACTTATATAGTCTTACATCCACCTAGGGGCTCGGTATGCCCTAGCTTTTGGTTGTTTCCTTTTTTCTACCTATGCTTTGAATGACTTCCATGCCCTAACAAAGTGATAAATTGATTCATATTACACAAAAAAATCAGAAAAAAGTATTTTTGTGGAAAATGAAAAAATAAGACAAACATTGTCCTTTCACATCCATGAATGTAGCTCACCACCATTTAGTTCGACCTACTTTTTTGGTAAGAAATTTGAATCTTTGAAAAAACAAGGACAAAAAAGAATTATGCTTTAAAAAAATGTGGGTAAATTTTCAATAAAAAAAATGAGATAACATTTCAAAATGCTTATCTAGGGTGTTGGTGCCCATATTTCCCATACTCAACCTTAAACAAAATCATAGGGTACAAAAAAAATGTCTCAAGTGCTGTAATTAGGCATCTAGGTATCTGCAATATCAACGTACAGACTTCCTCAAGCATTCCTAATTAAATTATACTAAATCATACACAAGGAAAACAAAAATTGACGTACTGTTAAATCCATAAACAATGAAGGAAACAATATCTTTCGCCCGAGCATAAAAAATTTCAACAATCTCACATTCTTCCCCATTAGGTTAATTAAAGAGGTCTAGGTCTTGATGGTCATTGCAGCAACAATATATTTGGAGGAGCGGTGGTGGTGGTGGGGACTTACCAAACTCAAACACGACTGAATGATTAATAAGGAAGATAAAATTCTCAGAGATCCTCCAAGAGCTCGTTTGTGACTCTTCAGGAGAAAGAGGCCGTCCACATAGCGACGTAGGTCCTCTCTATCAGTCATTGGAATAATAAAAAGAGAAGAAAAAATTCGTAGTGATTTTCCCACTCATATGCATCCAATTCGCTGTGATGACTGATGAACTTCTAGAGAATTGGGTTGTCGCCCGATTGGTCT
Source organism: Vanilla planifolia (assembly GCA_023846275.1). Classification (NCBI taxonomy): domain Eukaryota; kingdom Viridiplantae; phylum Streptophyta; class Magnoliopsida; order Asparagales; family Orchidaceae; genus Vanilla; species Vanilla planifolia. The sequence goes on along the minus strand of JAIUJO010000055.1, from coordinate 669,923 downwards.
AGTCTGACTCAATTCGTTATTATTCTGACATGTTTGATCCAGCAGAATGTGACATGATCCAGCACACAATATGTTATGCTAATTTGTGATTGATGATTTAGCTTTTTAAAAAATTAATTAAATGCAACATGTTTTAATTACTTATTATTTTATTGTGTAACATAAATTTATCTAAAAATTTAGAGATCTTTATCACTTGAAAAATGAGATTTATATGTGCCCAACATCCGTTGTGCATGACTAATGAGGCTCACAAATTGTAAATTGTTTTCTAAAAAAATTTATAGTTGTAGGTTGCTAACACTTTGATAAGGTGATAGTTTATTAGGGGACTTTACTTCTTCATTAATAGAATTTTCATAACATACAATACACTAAAGGAGATATGCAACATAATGCAGCTATTAGCAAAGTAACAATTGGATGGTGCATTATGTAATACTGTTTGTGCAAGCTTGGTTGTAGTCTTAGCCTCATGTTTTTGTACTTGCATGTGTGGCAAAACACAAGGTGCACTACAACACCGATAATGCACTATTTGCACATGTAGTAGCAAGTACATGCACTCCTTATTACATCCAATGCATGTGTGTATTGGGGCCCATAAAGTGCAAATTCGTTTAGGATGTTTCCATTATCAAATACTGGTGCATTAACAAGGTGATGTCCTATTAGACATGTTTTTCACATTGATAGAATTATCACAACATACAATTCGAAAGTGTTAATTTGTGGCACGGTGCCATCTATGATGAAGAAAAAGTTGGATGATGCAATATGCACAAGGGTTTGTGCATGTTATGCTTCGTCCTTAGTAATGTGCAATTGCTCATAGTTCTTAAGCATGCTTTGTGACTTGCTGTGCATGTGACTAGAGGTGTAACATTTTTTTGGGATTTTTAGCACTGTCATATGTTGGTTCTTATATAAGGTGATGCCTAATTAAGAGACTTATCTTTGTGCATGTTGAAAGTGTCATTCTTTTTCCTCTGCATGGGGCTTTGTGAAGTACAGTTTTGCTCACTTTATAGTGAAAGTTTGGTAGTGCCATCTACTTTTAGCAATGCCTTTGTCGTCGGAGTTCATGCCATCTTGTTGTATGATGTATGGCAACATCCCAGTGTCCCATGTGTTGGAATTCTTCATATGCAACATTTTGTGCTTGAATTGCATGGCTTTTTCTCACCATTGCGATATCTCATGATAGGTGAAGCAAGAATGAGGTGTCACTCTAATAGGGACTTGACATGGCACAATGTGAAATTGTCACACTTTTCTTACTACTTGGAGCTTTAATTTGTGTGATATTTGCCAATGTCACAGTGAAACTTCGATGGTGCAAGTTACACGTGGCCATTTGTTGGTTCAGTGTGCTATTATCTCTACACGATATGATGCATGGTGGAAAGCCTCAGCTCATGTAATGTATTCCTATGCATGCAGCATGGTGAGGCCTTACAAGTGTGACCTATTAGTTGTGAAATTACAACATTTTAAAGTGACTAACATGGTGTTGCTTCATTGCTAGCAAAATTTAGAGCACATAATGTGCTTGCTATCTTGCCTTGGATCTTGGAAAAGAATTTTACTTTTAGCCATTTTAATGGTTTCTTGAATGGTGTAAGCCATAATAGATCATTTGTATTACTATGCTACTTTTTTAGATCTTGGTGGTTGTCATGCCATGTGTATGTTAGCCAAGGCCTTCATCCATAATTAGGCCCATTGTGCTTTTTTTTAAATCTTTGAATCTCTTTGGGCTAATGGGATTAGATTGGGTTTAGACCACTTTTGCACAATTGTGATTTTTTTGTGGTGATGCTTCTTATGGCTTGGCTACCTCTTGGTGTTGTTAATTATTATTTGCAGGGTTTTGTCAGCTAACAAAAGATTTTTAAGGAGGAAGTTCATAGTTTCCTTCTTTTCCATCAAATTTGTACATTCCCATTCAATTATCTTGTTGATGCCACACTTTTTCATGTCTTTGAACTTCTGTTATTTTGTAATGCAACTCAACATGTTAGCATCCCTACTATAGTGTTGGCGCAATCATTGAAACCATGCATTTTTATCTTCATTCGCTACCAAGGAGGTCATTGAAGAATCTTATTATTGAGTGGCAATGTTTCAAAACTTGATGAATGGCATCAAAACATGAAAGCATTCATTATTCCTTTGTGAAGCTTCACCAGACATGACAAACATGTCAAATATGACATGAGGTGATACCTAGTGCTTTATCTTTGTGTTTCAACCTGGTTGATCTTATCAGAAGTCATCTGCTTATCTAAAAGATTAATCCATGCATGTGTAAATATAAACAATTTTAAACTATGAAATAGTGAATTACTTTAAAATAGTTGTAGTTTTTATGAAGACACAACCTACTTTGAAAACCATATAATTTTAGATCAAATACATGCATCAAATCCTAACTTCTTGATGGGATGCATTTATTAAGTAGAAGGTTCATGTGGGCTTTCACCCGACTCCTCAACTTTTCATGATAAGTTATTGTGTCACACAACATCTGTGTATGTGATGCATCATTCAAATTTCCATTATATCAACTTTTTTTGGTAACATAGGGGCCTACCATGGTAGTAACGTTTGATGGAGAATTAGGATTTGATTCTAAAACGTAGTGTGAGACATGGCTACCACATCCAAACAAGGCAATAAGCAAGCAAATTTCCCAATCTTCCATGGTGAGGTATTGATAATAGATAACAATATAGGCTCCATAAGTCTAGTAATTTGAAAAAGTGTAATCTAAATCACCTAACATTGATCCATTGGAGGGAAAGTCTTGTTTCAGTAGCCATAATAATCTTAGCTCCAATAGCTTATGTTTAGGTTGTAGTTAAAAAGCTCACAGTAATATTATTGTTTGGGTTGATCGGTCTACCCTTTTGCGTACACTGGCTAGACTAATCTTCTTGTCAATGGTGTTGTTTGGCCTTATCTAGCTTGGTAGTGCCTCCAGCATCATTACTTTGTAGAAATTAAATTGCTTAAGGCAAGCCCATATCTTGGATACATTATCATGTTATAATATAGTTGTATTTTTTATCTTTTTATGGTGGCCTTTGTGATGGAAGTAAACATTAAGAGGGACATCGTGGACACAAATATCTCATAGTCAAAGTTAAAATTCTTTAATTTATGAAAAAAATCATTGCAAAAGAATTTGCTTATGTTGTTTTAACTAATAAAGAATGAGAGTTAAGGGCTTGAAGATGATCAGATACCATCGTAGTCTTAACCATAAATAATGCTAATAAGGGATTGGTAGATGTCACTATTTGGACTCCATTAACACTGTATGTGAAAGCAAAGTCATTGGGTTCCTTGGTAAAGTAATAGCCAAAGTGTACAACCTACTATCTTTAACAAAGTTCGTATATAAAATCATTAAAAACACAAAATCGAAGTGATTTAGGAGAGGTATTAGTAGGTCTCAAATAAAATCATATAAAAAAATATGGTGAGAAACTTAGTCTTTAAAATTATTTCCTTCACACATTTTGGTGGATAAGAACTATTATAGGAACAATTATATGCTATTGTCAAAAGTAATTGATTAACTATAACAATGACTATAATGTAATTTGATTCAATCACTATTCCTTGGACATTAGGAAGTAGGGCTTTCAAAATTTCCATTACTTTTAGAATAACAACAATGCCCATGGTAGTAGTTGGATATGAAACCAAAGTTTTTCTAAGAATAGTAATATATCTACCTATGTCATCCCATCTAATAGTACCAAAACTAAGATTTATGTCATCTGCATAACTTCTCCCATTGGACATATTAAAGAGTTGTTGAACTTTGCAACTATAATGTGATTTCTCCTTTGATGTGCAACTATATTGAGGACCTTTTTTTGATTGTGCCTACAAATTCCTATTACTCCATAGGTACAATAAAGATAAAGGAGTACATTTGACTATATGAGAAGTCAAAGCCACCTACACATTCATTGACATCCAATTAAGGAACTAAATAATAGAAGTCATATCCCAGTACTTAATCCTGCCAAACATGAATTAGTGATTTATGAAGCTATTAAACAAGAGTTCTTTCTTGATATACCACTCTCAGAAATAATTTTCACATTTTGATTATCATGACATCACTAAGGACAAAATTTATATGTTTAATCTCTCTTGCATGAAGCCAAGTGTAAGTAGGAAGTAGATTTAATGTTAATCTCTAAAGGAAAATATTTACTTAAGGCTGCACCATCTCTTTCCAAATTCAAATGACCTCCTCCCTTGATGTACATATACATGTCATTGTATATAGTGTCTAAGTCCAACACCATATCCTCACCAAATGTGAAGTATAGAACATTCATTTCATTTGATTTTACCTAAGGATAATGTAGAATCTAAAATTCCAAATCAGATGTGAATTACTTCTAAATCTTTTTGTGATCTGACACCCTATGCTCCTTGACTAGCTCTTCTACAAATATCAAATGCTCCATATCCATGTTAAAATAGGTTGTTTTAGTAATAATAAGATGGATGCCAAGTAAATTAACCAAAAAAAGGAAATAAAATTGCTAACAACAATTCCTCAAACCATATTGTTTGTGGTAGAAGGGGCACCAATTTTGAGTGGCACACATTTATGAGATGCAATACAAGGCATATGAAAGTATTATTATCTTCTCGAGTAACACCACACGTATTATGTTTTGCAATCATCCTTGACACTAGGTCAAAAAACTACAAACTCAAAGTCTGACACATTCCTTAAGAACTATATTTCTCAATAGGAATAGTTTATTATACTATTATCATTTGAACAACTCCATAAATAACGACACAACAATATGTTTTATTCTATAATAGTGCAGCCTAGAATTAAGGTGTAGACTAAGCAATAAGAATACTAATTAACATTGAGTTCATCATGACATTGCGGCCCACCATTAATAATAATTTCAACATCCACCTTGACACACAATTTTCTACTTGATTATTAATGATTTTCAATTCTTTTCTCTAAAGTTTTGCTGCTATAATTGGTTTCCTAGATATTTTAATTAAGCATAAAAAACTTTAAATAAATCAACCTTCTACACTTGTACTTCATCCCTTTACTAAATAACACTCTAAATTTGTTTAGATTGATCAACAACATATAATCATCAAAGAAGAAGGCAAATTCCTAAGCTCAATCGAGACAACATGATCAAACTGATACTAATAAGCCATAAGAGATACTTAGACATTGTTGTAAAGTTGTATGGATTGAGAGGACATCCTTATCTTAGTTACTTCGATCAATGATAGATAGAAAATATTAAACATAATCCTAAATCTATTTGTGGTGATATAAGGCTTAATCCAACCACAACAAAGTGTAAGGAACTACCAATGTTTAAGCATATCCAACAAAAATTTCTAATTTTTCTTATCATAAGCATGATCCATATCTAATTTCCAATTTTCTTATCAATTTTTAACCATATCCCTATCTAAAACCCCTAGTTACTTGCATCAATGATAGATAAAAAGTGTTAAACATAATCCAAAATCTTTGTGAGGTGATATAAGCTTTAATCCAACCACAACTACCAATGCTTAAGAAAATCTATTACAAATTTCTAATTTTTCATCATAAGCCTAATCCATATCCAATTTTATTACCATCAAAACCTTCTTTGAAAGGAGATAGGTATATGTTTTGTTTTCTCATTCATAAAAATATTATCAAATATAGCACGACATAATACAAAGGCAACTTACTCCCTGACAAAGATATCTGGAAGCATTACCCTATCTCTAACCACCAAAATTTGTCACTACATTTTTAATCAAGTTGCAAAGGCTAATGAGCCTAAACTTCTTTGGTTTTGATGCTCCTTAAACTTTAAGGATGAATATGGCCTATGTATCTTTTCAACATATTGAGATAAAGCTATCTTTAAAGAATTATTTCACCACTATAATAATGTCCATCTGTGTGATCTTCTAATAACTATGTATAAACTCAACTGAGAAGCCATCCAAAAGATAGGATATTTTTCTTTTGTTGGACATCATTATAAATACGATCTTATCTCACTTATTAGAGTCACAAGTGTAATCTCCACTTCATCATTTGTAATTATCAAACTATTTTATCTTTTATTATTGTCTAAATTGGTCTTTATCTTACAGAATAAAAGGTATACCACTCAATTAGGAAAGAAACTGGCCAAAGGAATATTCTTTTCAATTAAGAAAGGTATTAATCATTACACTTGAAGCTCCTGATATAATTATCATAAATGATATCAAAATTTTAATCACTCAAAAATAATTCAGATTCAATCTTAATTTTTTTAATCAATCTTATAAGAAATAATAAATATTATATATATATATATATATATATATATATATATATATATATATATATATATATTTGTATGTATATATATATATAAGTACATATATATACACACATAATTAAGATTAGATAAATGATTATTAAAAGATGTATATTTGTTCATAGATATATATCATTGAAAAATTAAGAAAGAACAAGTGTACAAATTAGATGAAAAACATAAGAAAAATATTCATATGAACTATAGGAATGATTATTTTAGATTTTTGAATGGTTCACTTGATAAAGTAGCTTCAATATATTAAATATTTATTAAAATTATTATTACATAGTTTTTAAAATGAAAATATCTTCATATTTTTAAAAAAATTATTTCATTAATGGATTTTTAAAATTTTACATTTTGTTATGCTTTTGAAAATTTAGCTAACTTAAATAACAAGAGAAATAAAATTAATTTGCCAAAAGGTCTTTCTTTAATAATGCATTAAAAATTTGACTAGTTCTTTAGTAGATATTAAACTTTCTACCAAGAAATATTTCTTAGTTTAAACTCAGCCATCATTTGTATATTCTATTAAAAAATCATTGAAACATTCGATAATTGACTAATGGCTAGTTCATTAAAAATTGGATAATCTAATAGCTTGGTTTATTAATCATCATATGGGGTTGCCAAAATCAACCTCTATAAAATTCCTATTATCTATTTAATAGACATTGGATAACTAGTTTAATAATGACATGATAATAATTAGACCATCTAATAAATATTAAGTAAAAATATGCTAAAAATTGAGATCTTTTAGAAAATTATCAAACAATTTGATGGTTAATCTCATTATTAGCAACTCAAAATTGAGCAATATCAAAAGGCTATAGAAATGTTCGATGAACAATTTTGATCAACAATAAATGGTACAACATTCAATTTGATAAATAGTTTGTTAAATTTGGTAGATCAAAATTGTACAAATTATAGAATATGTTCAGATCATATACTGGGTGGTAAAGTCTAGCTTGGCTAATTGGCTATTTATATTTTCTCATTGAAGCATACGTAACAAGGATGAAGGCATTAAGCATGAATAGGAAGATACCTTAGAAGACTTGGGATGTTGGCAAGCTAAATTTGATAGTTTTTTAAGAATTACAAACAACCACATTAGTCCTCTAAAATGATGGAAAAACCCAATTGGCATCATTTTTTAATATATATATATATATATATATATTTAACTCGATTAATTTTTAAATAGTTTATGTAAAATTTTGTTATTGTTTTTGTTGAATTTGGCTTAATCCAATTAGGATATATATAGGTGTTTGCTTTGAGCCTTATGTGAGAAGAGAGAGCCTATTTTAAGAATTATTTATAGAAAAGGTTTCCCCTTTTAACCTCGTGTTGGAAGGTGTTACTTTTGGACCTTGTGTGAAGGGAATTGAAGGCTTAAATTTCTTTTCTCTGGGAAGAAAACTATTGTAAGGCTTCTTTGCCAACACTTACGATAAAAGAAAGGAGAAGTGATAGGCCCAAGAAAAATGTCTAAAGGTTAGATATAAATTTAAGAATAAGAAATTAAATCATCTAAAAATTTAGTATGTTCTTATTATTTTTCTTTATTTTTATTTTACTTTAACTTTTTTTAATTATACAATGATTTGCCTACTTGTTAGAGACACATGTCTCGAGATTGTTTGCTTGACAATAGTATTCATCTCTAAGAGTGAGTGTCAATAATGAAAAGAACATGCCACATGAGTTGTCAACTCAAAAATCTAAAGGCTACTTGATTGTGGTGATAAGCAACAATTTTATTATTTGGAGAACGATATCAATAATCAACAATTCATTATTCTTATCAGGTCCATGGACCCATATCGAGAATATTATTCAGTCTTCCTTATAATTGCACTACTATTAAATTATAATTGGTTAATACTATATTTAAATTGATTTATTTTTTTGAATATATGGTTTTATAAAAGTATTTTGAATAATAAATTTTATTTAAGAATGGATAAAACTTTAATGAAAAGTTTTTATTAGAACACCAATCATTTTTAGCTTAAAAAAGTTAAAAAAAAAGGACACACATAAGACCCAACCTTTACACAAAAAGCCATATTACAATATGTATTTTGATATTCTCTCCCAACTAATTACATTCTTTTAATAACAAACTTAAAATATTATCTTTTAAATTTTACATGATAGATTAATTAAGAAAATCTTGAAATTTTTTTATTAATTATTTACTAATTGAACTCGTGCAAAAATAAATTCCATTTTTATAATCCATTTTAAGAATATCCGTTAATAATAAATGAATTATTATGTTCTTGCATCATTTTACCACCAATCTTCCTAACTCCCAATCACTATCCTAAATTTAAAATTATAATACATGATTTGACTTTGTGATTGCAAATATTATTGGTATCTTTCCTATGTTTGTTGTGAATATTTTTCAAATAAAAAATAATCTTAAAAATATAAAAAATTTGTCATTGACAATTTTTTATTTCTTTAATTATAATTTTTTTATTCATTTTTTAAATCATTTAAACGAATCAACATAAAATAAATGTATCATATTTGAACCAATGTGTTTTGGAAAAGAAATGTAAGACATCACGAGAGGTCAAGCAGGAGAATTCTAACAACCACTTTTATATTATTTACATGATATTTTTTAATACCAACCTAATATTACGAGATTAGGTTAGCTAACTTTGCCGTGGGCTCAATATATTTTTTATTTTAATTGATAAATAAGTTTTTTTGAAGTAGACGATATTGTATATTAGTTATCATGTATAAGTTGTGATATATTATTTTGTCACATTTATTTTGTTATGTGAAATTGAAATTATATTTTCCCTTATTTTATGTAAAGCCGGAGTTTACCAAATAAAGCTAAAGTGGTATACCATTCAATTGGAAAAGAAAATCAGCGAAAAGATATTCTATTCATTGTCATACTCAATTATGTAAATTTGTTAAATTCTAAACTTTTTATATAATTATCCCAAACAATACTATTAATGTCATCAGTATAACATGATTCAAATTTAATTTTAACTATTGCATCTAATCTTATAAAACTAATGATTATCTAATACATATATACAAAATTACGAATGGGTAAGATATATATATATATAATGAACAAGTGTACAAATTTGAAGAGTGAAATAAAAAATATGAGAAAAATATTAAGGTCATCAATGGGGGATGCTTGTCTTAGATTATTGAATGTTGATCTAATAGAGTTAGTTTAAATATATTATGTATTTACCAAAATTATCATTACATAATTTTTAAAACTAAAAACAATTTATCATATTTTTTAAACTACAATGCATTAAAAGATTTTAAAAATTTATGCTTATCATGCAAATTTTGATTTAATTAACTTAAATAACATGAGAAATAAAATTAATTGGCTAAAAGATTTCAATTGAATAAATATGTTTTTCTAAAAATTGATAGTCTATTTGATGAACTCTAAGAATTAATGATTTTTAAGATTGGACAATGATTTTCTTATCTCTAATGGAAAATAAAATATGGAGATATTTTTGAAGTTATTTTTTAAAACAAGACAAGAATATTATGTATTTTTAAAGTTATTATTTAGTAAAATAAATGTATCATTGGCTCTCATGGATCTGATGAACACAATATTTTATAATATTTAGGATATTTTATAATTGTATTCATAGATGATATTTGATTTCTTCAAAATTTTTAAATGAACATATTATATATTTACTTATAGTACTACAAATCATGAGAGAGAACAAATTATATACTAAATACTCCAAGTGTGAATTTTGGAATATGTTGTTTTAATAGTCATGAATTGACCAAGACACAAACCAATATAAAACAAAAAGAAATTTGTTCATTATCTAAGTCATTAAAGATAATTTGTGAAAAGATTATCAAACATAACCTCTCCATCACTAGATTGTCTTAAAAAAGAATCAAATATAAATGATACTCAATTTATGAAAAAAGTTTTTAGATATTTAAAAATATTGAATTTAGTTGCAAAATGACACTTCTAGAATGTATAGATGCATATCTTTTGTACAATGACACATGTTTACAATATCTATGCTATGGGTTGATGCAGAATAAAAAAGTGATTATGTATACAATAAAACAACTAAAGCATTGTGAAAATAATTACTTTGTTCATGACTTAGACTTGGCATTTATAATATTTTTATAGAAAAATAAATGCATTATTTATATGAAATTAAGTATAATAGTTTTATAGATTATTGATCTGCTCACAAGGTATTTTCACGTTAAGCCTTTTGATAGTATACATTCTGTTTTTGAATTGAAAAAATGAAATTGAACCGTAAGAACAGTGGGCACCTATGGAAGAAATGAAGGAGAAGATGGTTTTTGTAATTAGAAGATTAATTTCCCAAGAAGTTTCTTTCAAGTAGTTTTAAATTCACAAGGTTTTAAAATTTAAAGAATCTTAAAATATTTTAGACAACACTCTTCTACATTTATATAGATGTTCGGATATAATATTTTATTACAAAATACATAATATTTTAATTTCTAAAAGAAACAAGTAAATTTTGTCCAAACAAAAAATTCTACAAATTCTACAACACAATGAGACCATCTATGCAAACATGAACTGCCACACCCAAGTGGGTGTTGCTTCTGCACGTGAAAGGATATATACACACTCCTTGACCTATTGTGCACGTCGTAGGTGGCTGACATCTTAGCATGTGATAGGTGGCTTGGAATAAAAAAATGTGTCAAAGTTGATTAAGAAGTTTAATCTATCAATAAATTAAAGATGAATAACAAAACTAAGAGAAATATTGTAACCTTCACCCATTCATAAATAGAAATGAGAAGAAGTAATTACAGATATTATGATAGAGTTATCTCAATCACCAATAAGTCTTAATTCAATATAAGTGATTGTAGATAAATTAAAAAAATATATTTATTTTCTTGTTATTAAGACAACTTATTTAAAATAAATTTTGGCTCATATTTATATGAACCAAATTGTTTAATTACATGGTTCACAAAAACTATTGTATTAGATATGAAACCTAACTTTACTTTTCATGTTTTAAAGATAATAGATCTAGACTTTGAAACAAGTTCAAAATTTAATAGCCATTCATCCTGAAATAGATAAATAAATAAAGAGAATAATTAAGATTCTAAAAGATTTACTAAAGACTTTGTATGTTAGATCTTGGAGGAGGTTAAGAAATACATTTATTATTAATAATTTTTTAATAATAATAGTTATCAGTATAATTTTGAGATTGCATCATATGAAGCAGTATTTGTTAACTCTATGTTGAATAAAAGAAAAGAAAGAGTTTTATTGGATCCTAAGATTATTTAGAAAGCCACAAAAGGATATGAATTATTCAAGATCAATTAAAGATAGCTCAAGATAAGAAGATAAAGTACTTTGATGCAAAGCATTGATTAATAAAATTTCAAGAAAGAGATCATGTATTTATTAAAATTAGTTAAATGAAAGATATTATAAGAATTGAAAAATAAAATGAGTTAAAAATCTAAATTTATTAGTCCCTCTAAGTTATCAAGAGAGTTGGACAAGTGATATATTTGATTAATTTGACTTTTATGTATCAAGAAATCATAATGTATTTGATCTTTTATTTTTATGAAAATGCATTCTAGATCCTTATTATGTTGTTAATTATATCAGTCAAGATATCAAAGTTTAATCAAACTTATTTAGAAATATAAGTTAAGATCTACAACAAAATGGAGAAGCTGCTAAGAAATAAAGCTATTCTAATGATAAATGTTTTATAAAAATAGCAAGCAGAATGAAAAGCTACTTGGAAAGTGGAAGCTTAAATGATCGTCTAATAGCAAAAACTTTTCTAAATTTCAAGGCAATTTTTTTGGAGGGTAAGATTGCAACAGCTCTTAATATATATATAAATGATAAATTAAGTCAATAAAGTTTTAATAATTAATGTTTGGAAGAAATAAAGTCATCTATTTTAAATATGATATTTATATTTAAAAAATTATTAAATTAATATAATATTAAAAAGTATGTCATGATTTTAAATGAATTCAAAAAGTTTATTAAGACAAATAATTGAAAAAAAAAGCTTATCAAATGTAATCCAATGCAATGAGTTAATAATTTTTAAAATTTTAAATAATTATTAATGAATTTTAAGATATATATAAATATATTTAAAATTTTGGAATAATATTTTTGTAATTTCATAAATTAATTCCTCACAGCACAACATTGGTGGGATTGAAGTTGATATTTGATTGTATTAAGCGAGTTACAGAAGAGAGGATAAATAGGGTAGAGAGAGGAAGCTCAAATATATTAAGAAAAGTGAGTGGAGATAGAAGATGAAGGAAATGAGAAGGTTTAACTTGGAGAAGCTTAGTAGGGAAAAGAATAAAAAGAATCAAGATGGATAATGGAAAGCTTTGGTGTAGCTAAAAGGTGAGTGTAGAATGAAAAGAGAAAGTAGTAAAGTTGTAAGAAGCCATTTTTAGCTAGCAAAGCAGGGAGCAACAATTAGTTGAGGTAAAGTATGGATTCAAGAGTTATTTTTATTTGAATTCAACTTGGTTTTTAAGCAATAATAGATGTTTGTTAAGGGGAGAAAAAAACTTATGCAAAGCTTTGTCTGACATCATTAAATGAAAATGATCTTTTCTATCGATCAATTTTTAGCCTTAAATCTTTCATGAAGTAGGCAATTAGATTATAAAAATAAGCAATTTAAATTATCTATTATTAACAAAATCACATATCATCATTTGAGCTAATGAAATCAATAATCGCTATCACTTGATAATGATAAATATTTTAATGTAAAAAACATTAATAAAAAATTATTTTAATATAAGACATTCCTCAAAATATATTAATTTAAATAGACATGATCTCAAAAAAAGAGATTTCTATGTTATGTTAATATTCTATTAGCAAATGACTTATAAATTTAGAAAAGGGGTTTGACAAAGTGGTTTTGAAAAAGACTTTAATATGAGATAAAATAAATTTTGGTAAAAATTATTTTTAAAATATCAGTTTTTTGTGTTTGGTAAAAGTCTTTTAAAAAATAAGAAATGTTTGTCGAGTACATATTTTTCGAATACAACCTAAAGTTGAGAAGCAAATTGATGGGTGGCACATGGCACCCACAAAACACCATTGTGTAAAAAGTCATTTTTGACATTAACCATTTAATTCCATTTTTGTTTTAAGAAGGGTCCAGCAATAAATAAATTAATACACTTTGCATGATAAATTAATAAAAAAATTTTCAAAATCTTTAAATAATTTTTTAGAAATAAAAATCTTACAAAAATAATTTTCTTTTCTAAAATATATTTTATGAATAATTCTTAATGGACCTGCCAATAAAAATTGTTTCAAATATTGTTAAATTTAGAGTAAGTTAAACTCGTTTGTGGAGCTAAAGGTGGGAAAACAAGCAAGCCAAAAAAAGTAGCTATTTGAAAGAAGGGCTCAATCTTCTTCTGCAAGTTTTTTGGTCAAGTCAAAAATATACTATGCATAAGTTCGAAGTTGGTTTTTTAACATAGTTGAAGCTTCCTTATATTTTGTTCAAGAGCTTCATCTCATGTACAGTCTCTTTCAACCTCCCACAGTAGCAATCCAGTTTTGCCTACGTTGACCTAAGCTTTGCCTGCAAGTCATTGATCTATTTATTGCTTACTGAAGCTTCCTATAAGAGCGTTCATCCACACTAATAACAGTTGAGGAATAAGTTATTCATGGTAAGTCAAATAAGAAAAAAAATCGTGGAAATATCATATCAAAATTATAAAAAACTGAAGGTTACATGATTTGTTCTTGTATTAAATCTAAAGTTGTCTCAATAGAAGGAACTCTCATTTCAGATGCAATGTTAAATTAGAAACTGAAAACATTACTTATGCATTTGAAACATAACCCCCCTTTTTTCTAAGGTTGGGGCAATATAAGATTGATATGAACAAATCACCATCTATTTAACTATTCACTGAATATGCCTGTCTGTTGGGTTGGGGTGGAAGGGATGGTTAGGGTTTTTTCAATCGACATTTGTCATTAGCTTTGTTCAGAAAGACTTACTAAACAACTAGATTGAAAAATAAATTGAGAAAAATAAAGGAATGGTTTAAAGTGAGAGAGAAGAGGGGGGACGGGAAAATAGGAGAGAGAGAGAGAGAGTAAAGATGGAATTATCAAGCATGTTCAAAACAGTATCCAGGTCACCTAAAAAGAAGAGCTTCTTCAAAGCAACACTTATGCTAAACTCGTGACAAAACTTTATAAATAATAGCTAACTCCTCCAATTGATGATTCACTGATCTACCACTTTTTTCACCTTATTGATGTGATAACAACCAACTTTACAAATTACAATAATAAAAACCATTCAAGAATAGTAAAAATGACAATTTCATGTGAAAATCCCAAATTCAAAAGAAAAAAACTCATTTTCATGCTTACAAACATCTTTATTAGAGCTCAAATATATAGTTATAAAAAGAAATATTTCTTTTATCACTTCTTCTCTAAGCTTTCCCTCCAAACAAGTGACTAACATCCTCAATATCATGGTAGCTTATTATGCAAAATATAGATTGCAAGTCACTTAAAATATTATGTTTGATTTCACCAAAATTCTGATAGCTTATTCGACCCCTTATAGGCCATTGAGCCATGCACCACCATCCACTTTCATATCAAAAATAAGGACAATAGATGCTTGATCTGCATGTGTACATCAATTACCCTTCAGTTCTTATTACTGAATTGTTAAAAAAATTTGATTCAACCCTCAAGCATCTATTTTCCAGTAGATTTGTATAGTTCACATTGCTTTGACTTGTGATTTTCAAATCCTACAGGTTCATATACAACTTAACTTATATGATCTGCTTAACTTCATATGCATCTATAGTGGACTTAATCAGACTCAACATCTTAATAATCTTTTAGTGGGATAATTGAGTCTTGGACATCTACACAGGTAGTCTCTTCAAGTTTTTAACTCTTTTTGTGCAACTTTCCTTCTCATCATTTTTCTTGAAAATTCTATAGAGTATTGCATATTATTAGTTTGTTAATAGTACTAACTTTGTTAGCATGCCTATTTAAATATCAATACTAAGAATTTTGATAATACCCGATCAATCAATAGCCTGATGTCAAGAAACTTCAATTGTATGAGAAAAGTTCTTCGCAAGGCAAATTACATTTATACAATCATTGAATATAAAAAAATCATACTTTTCCTATTCTCTTAGAAGATATTTTAAATCATGTAGTCTCTTTATATGCCTTTGAGAAGATGAGGTTTCGAATTTGGCTATCGACAGAGCCACATATTCTGAAGTTGAGCCATTTGGCTAAGTGCTGCTAAATAACTAGTATATGTATCCAAGGTACTCTTTTAAATCTCAATATCACATTTTAAGCTACAATTTATGTAACATCAGAGTCCTATGGCATTCCTTCATATACATAACAACTTATTCAATCCTTTGCCAAAGTTTTCGATATGGGTAACAAAACCAACTATATATTTAAGATCAAGCCTTATACATAAATGATATGCATAAGATTCCTACCATAGGTGGGTATGATATCTTGGACAAGTATTTCCACTCATGAAAATTTCATCATCACACTTTGCTTAGTTTAAAATGACATCTAAGTGAAGTACATAATCCATCTATACTCCAACTTGTTCATACTAGATTTGTATCAGCTAATTGAAGAAATCACACTCATTGCACTGTTAACATGGAATATTGTATGAGCATTACCATAATAACAACTGGCTCCATAAATATCGCATGTAGGTTGACAACAGTAAATATGAACTAAAATTGTAACCCAACTAAGACCCAAGATTTTGTCATGTTGTAATATTTTGTTGTTATAACCTTACTTCACTACTTTAAGATATTATTTCTTTTTCATAGTTTTGTATCAATAAAACAATATTTTATCCTAAAAAATATCTCAATATCTTAAAACCTTGGCATTACATATGTAATTTTGAATGTTTCTCTTCATTTTTTTTTAGAATAAGAACTATTGCCTCCTTGCACCTAAAAGAAGCTAAGAATCATGTTTTGCTTAGAGATTCCACCTTTTAGACATTACTCAATAATCATTCATTATCATCTTTAATCCTTGGTGTCATAGGCCCACCATGTTTTGCTTGATTCAACACCTACCACATTGTACTATAAAAAGTATCATTCTAGCACCACAATGTTAGGAGACAATCATATTTTATAAAGGTAGTATCCCTTTTTCGTTCTCTTATATTAGTCAAACAAAATTTTGTCCTTAAATGACATATTTACATTATAAAACTATGTTTCTATATATATAGCTTTGATATGTTTTCAATCTTCCAAATGTATGAATATTCATATACTTATCTACCTAGAAATATACAAGGAGTAACTTCTTAACTAATAATTCTCTATCTAAAATATCATCTAATGATCACTCACATTTTTCTATCAAGGATGTTATAGTCTCATTATAGGAGGTACCAACTTGATACCATAATATCACAACATAACGTATCATGTTAAGATATTATTATTCTTTGGCTTACTCCATACAAACAAAAACGAGCTTAATCCCATAAGGTGCTTCTAAACTTAATTAATATTTTTAGTTACAATAAAATCTATAACACTTTGTTAAATTGGACACTAAAACTTATGAATGTAGAGAAAATTTTAGATAAGGAAATACCAAATTATATTTTTTTGATATTATTATTTAGAAAGCTTTCTTTTTAAATTAGGACTATAAAGAAGAATCCACAATAAATTATTTTTTATTCTCAATAATAAATAAATAGAAAAATATGATTCCTTGCTCACATACTATCGTCGCAAATTGTTCTTTTAGCTCCTTCATCCGTCACTAGAACTTCTTCCTAGGACACATCTGTGACATCCTTCGAGCTATTCAGTTAGTCGCATCCTTTCATAATTCATTAGTATCGACAACTTGTTCTAGTCATGAAAGGAAATTTCTAAAATGGGATTGCACTGTACTCCAACACAATGTTAAGAGGTTGCACCACTAGACTGCATTCAAATGCGATGTTCGAAGGTTTGACCAGAACTATTTGATCTCCCAAAAAAAACTTCTAAATTGATCTCTATATATGGAGAAAGAATACGCAAGAAAACATTTTCCTTAACCTTCTTAAAGACAAAATGGGTCGTTCCACATTGCCATTGAGGTTCCTTGCCTCGCCTTTTAAATGTTCTAATTGATATGAATCCATACAATGTCCATAACCTTGAAACCATATTCCACTCAATGGCTATTATACCTTTTCCTATTATTGTTTTGTGGCTTTTTCATCAACTTTAAATTGTATCCTTCAAATCTTATCAAAACTATTGTGCCCTATGTTGCACTAATCCCTCAATATTTTTAATTGTGTCAATTTGGAACTCTGCATTGAATAGGCTTTAAGGACTAAATCCCAAATTACATATTGAATAGTCTTCAACCAGTAGAAACATGGCCTAACGTGTTCAAAGAAAACTAGACAAAGAAGAGACTTTCATCCTATACTTTAAAATATCATGAATGATAGCCTCATAAGAGTTGTCAGATGGTCCTCTTTATGATACTATAAACAACATATCATTCCACAAATTTATCAAATTTTTATTTCTTATGAGAACAATACATGTTCAATTTGTCGAATCAGGATATTATTTTTTTTTTTCATTCAAAAGTAACCAAACACCATTGAAGTATGAATCTCTTGAACCAATGTCAACTAAGCCCCATTACAAGGCAAGCAAAGTTGTATCCTTTAATAGAGAAGGCCTTCACCTTAGTGAAAATTAGATAGCTTTCAACATTTTCACATTTGATCAATCCCCATTAAAGTAAATATTCTCATTATCTCTCAACACATACTCCTTATGCATCTTTAGCTAGACCCACTTCGTAAAACTTAAACAAAAGTTGCTTATTGCATGTTACAAAAGGAAGCCAACCAACTTATTTTGAGCTCCTTTCCTATATGTGATGACAATGTTGAATTGTTATGGATAGGTCATGTGCTTAATGCGTCATGCCTTTTGAAACTTCTTAGGTTCTACAAGTATTCGAGTGGTTGTCTATTAAAGTGTTTGATGTTTCATTCACAACAAAGATAGCAACCAATATTTCATGGCTTGTTTTAATGCTAAAATCTTCTTGTTGTACGACCATGAGTTTCTTTCAGCTTCTTGTAGTAGCATGAAATAATAAGTTAGAAGATGTCATCAAACCATGAACATGATGCTAATTGCATGTCTTGACACATCTAATGCAATCTTAAAAGAAAGTCATAAAATAGGAAAAATCAAACGTCTGTCAATAAATTTTGTTCTTTCTTCCTCCCTTGTTTTCTATCTCCCAGTTCTCCTGCAAATAACTTGAACCATCCCACATGTACTTCCACTAGACTTGCTCATGCACGTGCTCTTGATACATTCCAATGTTAATAGTACACATATTAAACATATAGCATGCTCAGATTGTGCAAGAATAATGCCAAAAATGAACCTTAAAGAGTTATATACTTTTGAGGAGATCATCAATATCATAACATAAAATTATGATTGTAAAAATAAAGGCAGTGATTAACATCAATCCTAACCAGTTTGATGAAAAAATTAAGAAGTAATAGAAAATGTTAATAAAAAAATCATTTACAAAAACAAGATGCTGTCACTGCACTAAATATAGTGGACATACTTTTACTAAAATTAGTGTACAACATTTCCCTTAAGCCAGTTGAAAATTTGACAAAAATTCATACAAAATTTTGAGTCTAAATATCATGTGTTCACTTTCATAGATTTTTCTTTGTAAGGTGAACAATTTCATCATTTGATATTGAGTTTCTCAGTTAGAGTTTTCACTTCAAAGTCTACAGTGGATTTTATGACCTCAAGTTCTAAAAGAGCTTCTTTAAGTTGTCGATCCAATCAACAAATGAGTATATGAATTAAAAAAAATGTAGTGAAAGAAAGAATAGTTTCAATGCCATATGCATTATTTGAATAATTGTAGCACCAAGACAATGTCTTCCTTTTATTTTGATAGATAGCTGAGAGAATCTTCTGAACCTCTAGATGCAGCTTTTGAATCAGATAAACTTCATTCCTGCAAGATAAAACAACTTCAATTTCGAAAATATGATATCAAAACCAATAGATGGTTGAAGTACAATGGCAGGGAAGCTTAGAAGAATTGATAAGAAACTAAGACTAGTTCAAAAATTAATTGTTCTACAATTATAAAGATTTATACAGTTCTAACAAGCTCCTCTTTCAACACTTCTACATCAACTAATGCAACCCTCAATGTGCTTGACATAACATCCAATTTAGTTTCTAGAATTTCAATTTTAACACCCACTTCATCCTTTTCTCCAATTGTAATTTCCAAAGCCTCATTCATTGAAGTGGTATCAGCCTCCATCTCAAATGCACTAAATACAAGCTTTTGATACTCATCCTAAAACAATACATGTGACAAACAGAATGTACCAAACCAAATCAAATCTATTCACTTAATATAAGGTATTGAATATCAACCACAAGTATAAATTAAATAGACAAAGATCATAGAGAAAATAAGCTTTGGAGCTCAAAAACCTTGTCCATATGATAAGGCCTAGCTCACTAAAGTTCGTGATTTGGTGAAGCATATTAAAACATTAAGAAACAAACCTTTGTTCTTCTAGTTGCGTCTCACATGTTTAAAATATTATATCTTGTGTTATTGCTTGTTATTAACTAGCTGATAAATTAACTAGGAATCGGTTAGGGCCTAGTATAAATAGAACACAAGTGGACTTCCATATCTGATATTTACCTGCAAATTGTTTTGAGATACAACATTTGACTCATGCTTCAACATATTGCATTCTAGTAAAGCTCGTTGACCTTGCAAGCTCTTAACTTCTCGTTCAATCAGAGCTTTTTTACTCTAAAAAAGCAAATGGTCACCTTTAATAAAGAAAATAAAAAAACTCAAATTTGCTCATCTATGACAATAATAATTACATCAAGATTTACATTGTCCTAGATTGTATTCTTTATTTTTCTTTCAATATCCTTGAATTTTTATTGTCTTATCAAGTTCCTTTCTCAGAGATTCTTTCTCTCTAATAAGAGAAGAAGATGATAAGCATGACACTTCTTTTTGAAGAGAATAAATCTGAGAAAGGAGTTCTTCCTTCTCCATATCATCCTGAAGGCCTTGTTCCTATAGCATTGGCATGGTCAAAAATAGAATAGAAACATCATCCTAAAAAAATAAAAATGGAAAGAATTGATTTAGCTAACCATAGTAATCTTCTCCTTGTTTTCAAAGAAACACTTGAGCTAATAAATTTGTTTTTGATGTTGACATAGTTGGTTAAGCAATAGATTCTACATTTGAGTGATTTGTTTAGATGAGGAATTGTGGTATATTTTCACTAGAGAAATAAAATCAAGATCATCATATCATACCTTCTCAAACTTGAATTCCTCAATTTTCTTGAACATAAATCTATTGACATAGTCATGCCCTAAAATGAGGGACTTAAATTATGCCACACACTCCATGGGAACAGTGTTAAGACTCCAAAAGCATAACATAATATAATATGAAATTAAGTAGTTTATGGGGACAAGATCATTAACTCACATGGGGAGAATTAAGTAGGTATTCAAACTAATATAAATTTGTTTTTTCGTTTAAGGATAATACAAATGCAATCATCACAATCTCCACCTTTCCTTAATTTCATGTCCATCTCTCCCTCGTTGTTTCTCTTTAAGCTATTGCTTTGTTTTTTCTTTAACACCTAATTGTACCACAACTCCCGACCTTATTCAATAATGATGAAAAACAACATCAAGTAGAAGAGAATAGGTCTCTTACCATATAATTTAAAAGAAACTATTTTTCATTTAGCATTAAATTATTATTTTAATTTAAGTTCATATACTAAGTTTAGTCCTTAACCCCCAAAAAACCTCCAATTCCAATAAAATAATAGCCTAGGATTTGCCTTATTAAGACCTTTCCAAATCTACATTTTTAAAATCTAAGTCATTCATTATTGACATAAAAATGTCACACACTTGTCACCAATCAAAATGCCTACTTAAAACTAAATAGTTATTCTCATATAACATACAAAATCATATTTAATCATAGCATTTCATACAAATACATTGGACAAAATCATTTTCAGCAAGATTATTTTGAACCTACAAAGATAATAAATTAGCCAAGTATGAAATCTAATATAGAGAAGTTCATTCAAGAGAATACATTCTAAAGCATTACAAAACCAACTGATATAAAGTAAGGTCTATACATACCACTACCGATACCTAATCAACCCTAGAAGACCATCTTGATGGATTTTCTTTGAGGCTTACCAGTGATAAGTTGATTTCACAATATCTTATTGTGATTAAGAAAACCATTCTAAGATGATAGAGTGTAAATAGGATATCAAGGGTTAAAAGTAACACATTTTTCTCAACGAAGGTATGGATACATCTTGAGTTACCAACAAACACTGTGTGGAATTGAAATACTCATTTTATAAAAAAATTGATAACTAGACAAAGGTCATTAACATGGTAAACATGAATCCAATGAAAGGATATAACTCCTACCACTCAAATACATAAGATCATAATGTATTGTGTGCCCAATTTTCATAAAATCAAACAATCCATAGTTCAATTATTTAGAGCTCTTGGTGGTGTGTCTAATGTATCTACCGTAGTGACCATTCAACTTTGGTTTTGAAATAACCCCAACCAATAGAGTCATAGTATTAATATAATAGAAGGTATAAAAGATTATCAAGAATATTTATATAGTTCAAACGACTTAAAGATGTAGTTGAAGCTCTTCCAACATAAGTAAAAAAAAAGAGACATGATATGCCCAAAATGAATGCATACTCAAATAAATTGTTTGGAGCCCATTTAAGGTGTGTCTAGTATATCTACCATAGAACCCACTCAACTTGGATTTCTCAATAAACCCATCCAATAAAGACAAATAAAAGGTATAAAAGATTATCAAGATTATTTAAAAAATTCAAATTGCTATGAATATGTAGATGAAGCTCTTGAAATAGTACAAAAAGAGAAATGATATGCATCATCAATAAGAGAATTTTAGGAGATCTAGCATGGTTTTATATAATAAAAGAATAATTAAGGGGCTAAGAAAGTTAAAACCAATTTGATATATATTATTTCGAATCATAAAGAAAATCACGGATAACATTTATTTGCTAAACCTATTGCCATAAAAAGAAATCAATACTAATAAATCTTGAGAACTTAAAGTTAATTGGGCATTCCATAATTGATAAGGAATTTCATGACGTATTATCTCATATGTATGACCTTATCATGGGAAAAAAAATTCAATTATCAAAGTATATGATTTTTGAGGATTATTCAACCACCCCTAGATGAGGGACATAACTCCCACTTTACATCATCTGAAATGGACAAATGCCATATGCGACTAATTAAGAAAAATTTGTAACAAGAAAAATATGAGTTTCGTTATCTCATTTTCTCTATTTTAAAATAACCAAAAGACTCTCCAACAAATCCATTTCTACATAAAAAATATTCAAAGAGACTTAAATCCTTGAAAAAAAAGACAAATGATCAAGATAACGACAACAAAAGTAAACAAGACAATCTTGACATGTCCCAACGACATTTGTCGTATGTTTAAATGACCTTGCAGAAAAGTTCTACAAGCCACAAAAGGTATTAACCCATGAGGAAGGGATACGAAGAATCCTTGAGAGAGTATAGCACCCAATGAAGATTGCCCCAAACTTGAGATAGTGAGCTCAAGCATAGAGCCACTTGTGAGGATGAGCTTGAAAGTTTAAGACACATGAAGTAACAAGCACAAAGTTCCACCAATGGTTCCCAAAGATTTCCTCAAGAATTGACTCAAAGATTGGAGATTCCATAAGAAGAGCAAAGAAGTAGTTCAATTTGACCTGAGAAGCAAAACTACAAAACTTAAACAGAGGTGATACAAAACCTCTAAGAGAAAGCCTTTAGGAAATCTAGCAAAGATGAGGACTAGGTCTTGAGGTATTTCTGCAATCTAAGTGCCAATCTAAAAAAAAGAAGTCTCAAAAAATTTTATAAGATGTTTCCAATCATAAGAGCAATGACCAAATAAGACTAAGTAACACTATTTTTAAACAAAGTAGAGGCATCCCATCAATTATAAGATATGATAAGATTTTTAAATAAATTTAGCACCACTCTAATTTGAAGTTTTTCTTTATACAAGTAATAAGGGTTGTACTATAATATATACTAGGTAGTACTCTATTGAATAATTAGTGATTTTCATATGATTGTGTTTTAAAACCAAGCAATATAAGTAAGGAAGCATAACCTTCAACAAACAATCTTTGTTCTACTTTTTTTCTCTCTCTCAATCTCTCTCTCCCCCACCCACCTCTCTTGCATGATTGCTCTTGATTTATTCAAGGAAAATTCCTATGAATTTCCCCATATAGTGACAAAATTCAATAACTAGTATGGGTTGTTTATGGATCAAGTAGATTAAGTTAGCTATGGTAAGTGCCATTAATTCAAAGAATTGGACAACAATGGTCATGGAATCTTTCTATGTGATGCACTAGAAATTGTTGGAAGAAAAGGATTATATAGTTTTCATTTACACTAAACAAATAGGTAACCATTGACATTATATTGTTGTTAATCACAACAATTAGACAAGTCTCCAATCTTCCTAAGCAAAAAAGCAAAAAACTTCATTCCACAATTTGGAGGCAGAAGTACAAGATAATATAAGAAGCCTTTCCCTTTCAAATAAGGTGAAAGAATTGGTGTAAAAAGAGCACTCGCCTCTCCATTACCATACAAGCGATGCATACTCCTAATTGTGAAGTATCTTGATGATTTATGAAATCACCCTTAGTAGCTAAAGGGATAAAAAAAAAATGTAACTCAAGTCAAAATACAATTTGATTAATGAAGCCATGTTGTAAATATTTCCTTGGAAAAGCACATCCCCAAAATAGATTATATCAAAATACCTAGTTAGGGATGATAACATGACATTGTTTTTGAGTAAAAGAAATATATTCACCAGCTTCCATATCTATTATAGAACTTCTCTTCAAATGTTGCACAGTAAGGTACTTCACTTTCAACATTTGTTTTTGAAAACAACCATGAATAAGACAATAATTGCAATGATGGCCTTGATTCAACCAAAACCAACATTTTCTTGAAAATACATGCCAAAATTCATCATTTCAAGGTTGAAAAAATTAGAAAGATCACTAAATAGAAAATAATATATACCATATCTATTACACAGATCACAAGTAAGCATAAAAAGATGTAAGAATTACTAGAATTACTTTGGAAAAGAAGGAGAAAAGCTGCATGAAGTCTTTGGGACTAGCTAAATGATTTTCAAATGAATCTTTTAAAAGGCCAAAGTGCAAAGAAAGTTCTCCAACTTCATCAAAAAGCTTCTGAGTTGAGTCATTGACTAACTCCTAAAATTATGACAAGATAATTGTTATTTATTTCCTTTTTTCACTCTAAAGAGATCCCTTAAAGAGGTTTTGCAAGCCAAGCAAATTAGAATAGCTAGCATAAAAGTTTTTCCAAAATGAAGACTTCAAAGTTTCGTTATAAAAAATAAATAATAAAAAGGAAATGGCATTTCCCTAACAAAAGAAGAGTAAATAATGCATCTGAAAATTCATGGAAAGAGGATTAAAAACCAATTCGTCATAGACTTCTCTTGTAACTTCTTGAGCATTCTTGACTTCTCGTTGTAGCTAAAAGAGAACCACAAAATATAAGGGAGTTAATAATAATGCGTTGAACACAATTCAAAATACATTAATTGAGTTCAATTATTTTACAAATCATACAGCTAAGAAAATTTTATTTAAAATTTTCACTCGAAAAGGATTGAATGAAATGTCACAATTAACATGACCAAAACCTTATTCTCTTATAAGAAAATAACATCTAGAACAAGGTAAACAATACAAATGAATTGAAGTTCAAGCTAAAGTATCATTATTATGCAACACATAGTTCTCTTGAAATGTATTTAAAATAAAAAAAATTCTTCTGTGTAGCAACCAGCACCATCTGAATATAAACTTGTGGTTAAGTTGTATTGCAAGTTGGCAGTGCACTATTTTCAAGCTGAAAGAGAAATTTCAATATTATTTAAAATTATAGATATGTAGTTGAGGATTAAAAATAAAGGAAATAATAAGGAGAGTTACATCCAGACATATATAGAGGGATTTAAGAATAAAATAAGATGCTAAGCAAGCTCTACCCATAAGCCATTTGTCTATTTTCCACTTGTTGTTGCCAACCATTTCTTCACTTCTCCATTGTAACCATCAGAGAAAGTTAAAGATGTCTGAAGCCTTTACCAAGTTATGTCTTGCTTTCTTTTTTTTCCTAATGTAGTAGATGCTCCAAATTATTTAACATTTTTATTGAATATTCTCCTAGTTTATTTATTTAATGTCAATTATTTGATAGTTTAAGATCATATTTTATGGTTTTATGTCATTGTTCTTATTTATATGTATGGTTTCTATAGTTAATTTGTATTTGCACATAATAGTTCTTAATGTTTATATAATAATTACAAGATAATGTGTCATTATTAATGCTATTTATGTTAAGTTTATCAAATATTACTAGTGACTGCAAGACAAATTATGATTAGGAGAAATCACGTAGATCTAACATCACTACATTTGCATTAATAACCTATAACAAACGTTAACATTCAACTTTCAAATAATTAAATTGGATTTCAAACTTCAAAAAATGAATTCTTAATTTAGTTATTAGATCTATATTTTTAGAATATATTAGACTAAATTAGTTCCTTAAAAAAGCAAAACATATAAAATAAAATGGATTTGATTGAATAGAACTATCACTATTGTGTTAGAGACTTCAGTTAATAAAGCAGTTTTCCTAGCACTTGTGGTATGAACTGGAGTCCAAGCATAAAGCCAAGCATAAACTCATAAATAAATTAAAATATTCATTAAACAATGCACCTACTACATCAAACAGAACTGCAACAAAAAAAATACAACTTCACTCTTCTCCCCAAAGCAAGCATTCTATTCAGTTGCCAAAGTAACAACATTGTCCAAGTTCATTTGTAGAGAAGTCTTCTCCATTTCTAATTATTCAATCTACATAGGAAGAATACTTTAATACAATAATAATAAAAAACTATGTTCAATGGAACATTTTGATTGGTTAGAACCTGCTCCTTGAGCTGTTTGATGACAAAAACTACTCCAATTTCTTGTTCACTAAGATTGCAATGATCTGGAGACACAAATTCCTTGTAATGACATGTTGACAAAGCAGTAATTTTTTTGTAGGAATTGATTCTAATTATACATAGTTATTTTGGAGATATTTGTTGTTCACATCCTTAAAAATCATCAAAAAAGAGACAACTTTCGATTTGTTCACAATAAGGCATAAGAAACAGTTTACAAGGGAGGTAATAGAAAGACAGACACCTTGCTATTATTATTTAAGAAAAGGTCACCAAATTCGGGCAGCTTTGGTGAAGATTGCTCCTCTTCCTAAAATGTAATAAAAATCCATTATTTGCAAAGCTTCTAGACATCTAAATGAGAGAAAGGTGAGAGAGGGTGTTTGTGTGGGAGAAGGTAGAATACATACTAAATATAGACAATATATATTTTGATGAGTTTTCTACCAACAGGTAACATTCAGTAAAGTATGCTCATCAGGAAGAAAAAAGTCCTCAGCCTTATCAGCACCATCAGTAATCTCTGGTAAACAGCTTCCCAAAAGTAGCGTATCCCCATTAAATGCACAAATTTCCCACGCAGGATAGCTGAATGGAACCCGAATGCAAATTCTAGCTTCTCTTCAATTGGCTCCACACTGTTAGCTTCCTCATTTAACTTAGAAGGTAACTCTAGTAAGGACACATTTTAGAAGGCTTGCCAAAAAGTTATTGGTTTGTTTGTTGTGGTTATTACCATTTAAGAAAGGAACAAAAAATTTTCTTTTACATGAAATTTTAATTTTGTTTGATGAAATGTGGTTGAAAAATTATTCTTGTAAAGGTTTGAATATATTATGTGTAATGATTAGATCGTTCCATAACATTTTTGAATAACATGATAAAAAAAGACAAACATGTCCATTTTTTACATCAAAAAATAGATAACACTGGCCCTAACACCAACCTTCAAAAATATTTTGCAACATGGTTTCAGATTTGAGCATGTTTTTTTACCCAGCTTCACAAAGCATAAGCTAACAAATCCATAGTTTTATGAACAAAAATGCTCCCCAAAAACATCAACAAAGAGATTACACTAATACAATCTATTATGTTAAAAATGCTTATAGCTTGATGAATAACTGCCACAACTAATAAATTGTCTAGTGAAAAAAAAATGTCTTATTTAAGATTTAAGGTGTGTCTATGTGATTGCTATAAGATTGTATTATTATATGGTCTCAATGCAAGAGAGTAAAATTTATCATAAATAGAATAAATATAATGAAGAACGAGTGACTATACTTCAGAATATGAGTACAAATAAATACATTTAAGGGAAGGTTGGCTGGTGTTTTAGTAATTGAGAATAAGCTTAGAGTAAACAGGATTTGATGGTTTGGAAATATTTAACCTTTTAGAAGATGTGCTATTTAAATTTTTTCATATGAAAAGAAAAATAGACAAGCCAAATAGACATAAGAAAAAGATAATTTGAGAAGAGAAGAGGTAAAAAAGCTAAAAAAATACATTAAGCACTTGTAACCTAAAACAAAATGTTTTTGTGCATATTGGTTTACAAGTTTCACTTAACTAGCTATAAGATACTAGTCTAATTTTTAATTCTTGAACTACAGTTTCCTATTGAGATCTACTTAACAATTATACAAGCAACTATGACTTATATTAGAATATTTGAATGATATTTAGTAGGAAAAAAAGAGTCAAGATTCTAGTTATAACATTTAAAAAAATTATGAGCTTAGAGGCTAATTTTGAAACCTAAAAAACTTGAAAATTTGGCCAAATTTCAAAAGCCTACATGCAATTTTTCATTTAAAGAAAGGATGTTATTTAGGCATAAAGAAATCATGATTAAGTTGTATAAGGTGAAACTATATATTTCTTTTGACCTTTAAAAAGCTGTTGTACACAGTTCTTCACTATAATTTTTTATTTGTACACCGTTCTTCACTATAATTTTTGATTGTTGTCTTTTTTTGGAATTGTAATTAGAAGAAGAAATAAATGAGAATAAAATTCTATGTAGTTGAAGGCATTTGCATTGTTAGTTTATAGAGGTGCTTAATGATTTGGGCTTCGATATAATCCAAGAGTTGAGTCAATAATAAAGTATTTTAACAAAAGTCAAATAAATAAAGGCTAAATAAGAATGCCCCTTAAAAATAAGATGCCACTAATGTTTATTTAATTTTATTTACTTTAATCAATATTGAAAATACTTAAATATAGAAAAAAAACATCAATGGTCATGTGATAATTAGCATTTTTTTAGAAATTAGTTTTTTATATGAGATTAAAGGGATAGTCATATATTCTCACCAAATAAATGGAATTACTTTTCTAAACCCTTGAAACATATGGGCACTTTAAAAGAGAATTTAAATAAATTTGCACCTCTAAACAATCCAATAAGCACATGCTCCTCCATGTCAATAAAGAAGAAAATTTCTCAATGACAACAAGCACAACTCCAAATTGACTTGACCATGAAAGCTTATAAACCACCTTGCTCCAACATGGATGAAATCAGCAAAGAAATAGTTAGTATCTAAAACATCCAACCCTTCATGAAAAGAAAAGGAAAACTTTCCAATGTAGCAATTAATCAACAAATCTTGCCAATGAAATTAGAATTGTTGGAAACCTAAAGAATGTGAAAATCAACTATAGAAGAGTAGCCAAAAGCAAAATGACTATAACTGTGTTTGTATCACAATTTTGAGGAAGACAACATTACTTCTTTCGATGCAATTTTTCAAAATTGTTTTAATATGCATGCCAATTGAGACCAATGACAACAGGGAGTGATCATCAAATTTAAAAGTGGAATCAGTAATGCAAGGAAAAACTCCTAGTAGACTTCTAAATGATGGAATATAATGATAAATAGCCATACAAAAGAAATTTTTAGTCTATAAATATAAGCCTAAAATGAGCAAAACCTTTATGGAGACCAAATTAGTTAATACCTTATCACTAAGACAGGTCATAAAATGATGGAATTAGAGTCATACTTTTGGCAATACTTAAAGATGAATAAAAAAACTATTGTATCCATTAGGTAATAACTAGATGTTCAGGCCAAAAAGAGATAAGGACTAACCCTAATTGTTTCAAAATACAATTCACTTGTGATAGAGAAGGTAGTCAATGGCTTCATTGGTAGATGGATTTCAATGAAGGTATTGTTGATGGAGAAATGGTTATCGAGTGGAACATTAGCTTGTAAAGCTCAAAGACAATCAGTAATCATTATGAGGATGGCCCAAAAGAACTCCATTTGTTGTTATAAGAGTTGCAATAGCCACTTGTAAATGTAGGGTTTAAACGAAACCAATAGCTTCACAATTAAAGTTGAAAAGGTCTTGGCTTAAGAAAAGGGCATATTCTCCTAGTGCCCTTCAATCCTTCTATTATTTTTATAGATAATGCTAGAAAGATATTCAAGTAGTCTTTTAGAATTTCCTTGATGCAGCTCAAAATTTAACAAAAATTTAACTACACTTGAGGCAAAGGAAAATTGGTCAAACTGGACATAAGAATTAATCCAAAAAGATAATAGATGAAGGATTTTTTTATAACAAAATCTTAGAATAAGGAAAAAACCATCCCATAAATAAACAAAGGTAAAACACATTATCTAAGTAGAAGCATATGGTTCAAGAGACCTAAACCATTACAAGGAACAAAATAATGGTGTTAAATGAGTTAAGGTCTCTAATTAATCCGAAGACTAACTCAATCAAAGTATATTTTAAATATATTTGAATTAATAATGACTTGGACAAATTTTCATATGCTTATTAGTAGTAGCTAAGTCCATTTAAGTTTATTTAGATCTCAATTGATAATTAAAATACTAAAAATATAAAATAAAGATCACAATTCGCTATTATAAGATTAGTTGTTTCTAAACATTGATGTGTTTAAATTGAATTAGATTGATAATTTGACTATTCTAATCTAATAAATAGTATAACCTCCCTTAAAATATATAAGATTTCTAAAATGGCCATTAAACAAAGACAAGTATCTCAATAAACACATCCAAGGTTATGGCCTCAAATTCATAAGAAACAAAGAGAAACATTATTGAGAAAATATGAAAATGGTGGCCCCTATTCTTGAGAAGGATAGTTAGGAAAATACAAGAATGGCTTTCATGACTTAGAAAACTCTTGAGGGTGTATCCTCTAATGATATTTATTTTCTCTATAAATAAGAAGCAATTGGCAAAAGGGGACCCTTCTTAGGCTTGATGTTGGCTTCACAATCATTACACAAGTATTACGACTTGTTATATTTTTATTTAACTAAATAAATGCATGATGAGAACTAAACAAATCAATATAAGTGTTGACATAAAGCATATACATTTGTAACTCATAAAGTGGAAGCTAGAACAAATATTGGTAGTAGATCATTACTAAAGAATAAAGCTACATGACATGCAAGAAGGAAAGTTGAGATGATATTGCCAAGTACTAATTGCAAAATAAAATATCAGAAGGGCATTTGGTTAAGCTTTCTTGGCATACACTACAATATTCTTTAAATATATTAGGTGCATTATTTGATTACATATTTAAATAATATTATTTAAAATTGTATTTTTATTTTGCAAATATAAGTGACATCTAGATGATGAACAACTTCATATTAATAATAATAATAGATTAGTTAGATAATGTTCAGCTAAATAATAAAAAAATATTGATAAATTTTAGGTAACATTAACATTTATATAACACAATGATTTAAATTTCAAAACTATATAAATAACACTTAACCAAATGTCTCCTAAAATTAATGTGTGTTTTTTAGTCATACTATTTCAAGATATGGCACATCATGGAAAATTAAAAGAGACCTAAGATAAGCTCAGTACACACTTTGCTTATCAAGTACATGAAAATAAAGAACCCAATTAGCTACAATGGGTTAGTTATTTCCAATAAGCATGTGATACTTCACATGGAAGCACAAATTGATATCCAAAGAAATCCCTCTTATATTCTCATGTTCTTATATTGCAAATGCAAGACATATCTTTTTCTTACAAAGAAGTGGAAATGAAAGGATGTCAAATAATTAATAGAATTTTTTATATAATCTTAGAAATATTACAATATAAAATGAATAAATCATAAAGAAGATAACATAAATGTTGGCTAATCCATTTGGAATAAAGATCAACCATTGTTTGACCAAGTGACCTTAAGATATTACCTTAACATCATAACATAGTATACTTCTTTCTTCCTTTGAGCCATCCAAACAACTTTCCCAAGGCTCTATTTTAAAAGCTTGAGTGCATTCCTCATCAAAGGGATTGTTTTCATCAGACATTATTCCTAAATACCTCTTTGATTTTATAATTTCAAAAGAAAACTTGTAGCATAAAATAATTTGATTCCTCCATATAATAGTTGTTTATGATTTTCTGTCACTATGCACCCAACATTAATATTTCCAAGAACCAATTTCAAATATACTCCTCTATAATTAACATAAACTATATATCATATTTTTCTAATGTTAACATACCAACTGCTTAGAATTAATATGGAACATAGCAAACAATTCAGTAAAGAAGTAAACAAGTGTATATATGCTTGTAGAGCTCATGTCAATTTTTTGATTTTAAACTACATAATATTATTATAGAACTAATACACTTTAAATGATTAAAGGTTGCAAACTAAATGAGATAAATTGGAAGCCTGTACAAAAGAGTTAGACAATGATGAAGGTATCCAAATCTAGAAATTGTGGATAGAACTCTTCAGAATTTATGACTAAGATCTCAAGTAGTGAATCAAAGGTTTGTTAAGTTTTGAATGCATATCAAGGATTTGTGGAGTTCAATGACTCAGGCATTATATTTCTAGTTTTCTTTCTCTTATTCATTACGCATGGTTTTCCTTCATGCTGCTATTTTGTTTCTACTGCTTTCTTTCTTTGATCTATACTTTTATAGAAAAGATCATCTCCATTGTTTTTTGAACTTCTTACATGTGGTAAGTTCATGCTCTAAAGTATGGACTCCATTTTATGAAAATTTCTGGTCATAGTTATTGTTCACCGACGTTTTCTCGAATTTCCTGAGATCTCAGGAGATCACTTCACTACATGATATGGATTCTAGTGCGGCATGCTTAGTTCATTTTATGGATAACCCTAATTGCTTTCCTAGTTGAAATAATGCCATATAAATCAAATTGTTTGGCATCTTCTTTAAAAAAAAATTTAGATTGACTAGTCACATTTTTGGACATGGATTGGCATGAAACAAAAGTTAAGTAGATTGCCCAATATCATTGAATCAAAATTTCATGGATAAAATACACGCCAGCCTAAGAACTATGCTACCACACATTTCAACTTGTCAATTCAATAGATCAGGCAATCATGCCATAGAATTGCACCTTCTAAAACTGTCTACTAGTTCAATGAGTTTCTTCCAAGTCTAGATTCTATTTAAACAAAGTGAAGGCTTGTGTTATGCAAATAAAAAAACTTTGTAAAACTAACAAAAAAAATGACATGAAGCCCAAACAAAATTGCATTAATGTTAATGCATCCCTTCGAAGGTTTGCATTGTATTGTATGAATAAAGCGACAAGTGAGCACGAGCTCTACACACCCAGATGTTGTCTTAAATGAGCAAGAGCTATGACATTATCTTGGATGACTGAATAAAAAAGTCAATCCAAGACACAAGAATTATCATAGGATATTGAAATATATATACTTTAGTTAGAAAGGTGATGGAGTTTTTGAATATAATTATTCAATGAAAGACAAATGTTGTAAAAGGCTAAGTAGATATGAGACAAGGCAAAAGAATTTAATACTTTAGGATTTAAGTTTTGACAATTAGGTTAGAAACATGATAGAAATAGAATTGTCATAATTTTGAATAAAAATTTAAAAGGTGTAATAGATGTTATAAGGATTAGTGAAAGGATCATTGCTTCAAAGATCATTATAACAAAGCAAGCTATAAATGTTGGCAATGACAACTATCAAAAATGGACTAAATATGTTAAGGAAATGTTTTGATTGATTTGGAAAGGTTAACACTAAGCATCCATAAAAACATTTTTAATTTTAAGAGACTTAAATAGCATATAGGTAAAAAGAAAAATAATTTAAACAATATCTTGGTGGTTATTGATTAGGAAAGTTAATAAAGATAATAAAATTATGTTCTAGTTTGCTTTAGCATATGATTTTATTATTTCTTGTATTTTTTTAAAGGAACAAAGGAGCATTATTACTTGAAAAGAAAGTCTCTTAAACACATTGATTTTTTCTTAAAGAGGAAAAGGAACTTTTAGATTGTAAAAACTTTAAGGTGATACCATGAAATGTTTGACCATTCAACACCAATTAATTATATAAGATGAAAACTTTGAAAAGTACAAGAGATAAAACAAATGAATTACCCAAGAATAGAAAATATTAACTTAAAGATAAAAAAAGAAATTTATTCAAGAATAAAAGTCTTAGATTTATGTTCTAGGGGATAAAGAAAAATGCAAATCATATGCGATATAACGTTGTCAATTATATTGGAAATGCAATTGAGTAAGTGCATAGAGGATCTAAAAAGTGTGCCCAAAATAACAAATCATCTTGTTGATAGAAACAAGTAGAAATTGAGGTAAAAAATGTTTTCTTATAAAACAAGACTCAAGTGTATAAGTATGGAGAATTCAAAGAGATATGTACTAGCAAGACAAAAAGACACAAAGTAATCACACAAAGAAACCAACTTTAAAAACTTGTATTAGAATTTGAAGATTAAAAAGAGAGAAGGGTACATATATCGACCTACCAAAAAAAATTGAAAACCAAATATCTATGTCAACTAAAATGGATCAAGATTGTCTATCAAAAAGTAACAATAGATGTTGATGACATTAAAATCAACAAGAACAAGCTATATTCATTGGTTTTCAATAAAACTTATGACAAGAAAATTGATCAAGGGAAGTACTTTGCACCTAGACCTCAACTTAATATAAGTTCAGCTATATACCTGCTTCTGATCTTGATAACCACAAGTTAATCCTCAAGGACAAACCTTGATAGCTTAACTCAATTTCACGACCATTAACAACTTCCCACTAATGATTAGCATTCATAATCGACACCTTAAACTTAAGTATCAATGGACTCTAACACTCCTTAATAACCAATCGACAAGCTTAGAAAGATCTCAAGACGAAGGATAAGCTTCATCAATTAAGTTCAACTAACTCTCGAAGCAAGCTCTACCACGAGACATGTCATCATGCATTTTCTTCACACTTTGGCTAATTTTGTTCGATGTGTTCATAATTATAAAATATTTGAACTTCCTCATCACAATCCTATCATGTCAACCCTATATACAACCTTAACAATATCAATTATGTCATATACATCAAAGGCATGCCCATTTCGCAGTTGAGACATCAAGTATGGCTTTATTATAATACAAAAAAATATAAATCAACATAAACCAATAAGGCTAGACACTACAATGTGCCTCTGCCTTCAGACAATGATCGCCTACTTAATCAAGAAGAATTTTGATTAATAAATCTCCACTAATTTGACTTTCATTCAAATACACACTCTTCTGTACATCATAATTGCCTTCATCTACAACTCCTTCCACTTCCTTTATTTGTTTCATCATTTCTTAAATCCGTAGCCTCCTCCTTGCAACAAAGGAGCTCCATTACCCACTACCATAAGAGGTCACAATGTTTCGTCATTGCCAATGATTCCACCATAGTCGACTACTATGAGTTCACTTCCTTATCCCTCACGTTGCCATTCTTCCTTTTCTTCTTCACCTCATCTTGTGAATCATCTCATATATTATCTTGTAGTTTCTAAATTTCTTTTTTAGTTAATTGATTAATTAATGCTAAACTTTGCATGTGGAAACAAAAGAAGTCTATGATATTATTTTCCAAGTTCCACATTTACGAGAACAAAAATTTAAAATAA
Source organism: Vanilla planifolia (assembly GCA_023846275.1). Lineage (NCBI taxonomy): Eukaryota > Viridiplantae > Streptophyta > Magnoliopsida > Asparagales > Orchidaceae > Vanilla > Vanilla planifolia. The sequence continues at coordinate 634,088 of JAIUJO010000055.1, read as the reverse complement.
TTTGTTAAATTATTTATTTAGGCCTAATAATCAATTTGATATTTAGTAAAAAAAACAACTAATGGTGTTCGTCATGTATTTTGAATATTTTGTTAACATGAATGTCGTACTTAAGTTGCTCAAATTGAACTTGGCTCGAGTAACTTTGTAAATCATTGGGTGTTTAAATAAAATTTATGAATTCAAGGATAATGAGTTTTACCTAATTGTGCCTTTAATTATTTAAAGCCAAAGTTGCATAATAGTACTATATCGCACATAGCAACACCATGGTTGATTGTATATAGTTGCATTGTATAGTGCAACAACAAAAAGTCAATGGAATTTCAAGTCAAACTTCTTATACCACAACATCCCAAATTGTTTCCAAGTTTAAGACTAACTCATCACCCAACACAAATATGCCCAAGGAAATGAAGCATTTATATCATTCCTTTGAGACAAGAAAAGATGATGTTCAAACTAGCAACAAATGATAATTTGATTCAAACAGAATGGTCCCCTTGGAGTATTTTATGCAACAATTGCACAACTCATTGCTTGACAGTTGTCAACTTTTGCATTATAACCTATCAAAATACTCATCAATAAGTCATGTTTCATTATAATCTCTTTTCTTGAACATGTTGTTTAAATATACTTGCAATTGTTGTATGATTACCATAGGAACAAATAATAAGCCAACAATCTTTCTGTGATATGTCTTCATTTTGAAAATTTTTTTAGCCAAAACAAACTAAGAAAAAAATCATGAGCTCAATAGACAAAAAAATATCTAAGAAAAATACAATGCACTACAAGACTGTGTCATGACATAGGTTAGATCCCAATAACAAAATATATTATATTAATTGTAAGTTATCTAAAATGAGACTAATATTTAAATTCAATTTTTCCATGCTTTACATTAAATCTTTTTAAATTTTCTTTGTAATTCTTTTGACCCTTACGTTAAACTTCCACTAGAACACAAGCCCCCTTTTAATTCAATATTTTCCTTTATTCAACCCTTTTCCCTTTCCTTTCTATTAATAGTTATAGTTTAATCCTCAAAAGAAAGGCTAGACATTCTTTTAAAATTAGGTTATACCTCTAAAAAAACCTAGGAGTGAGATACAACACATCATTGGTTCTATTATTAGATTCTACCACTGAACGATACTTCAAAATGTGATATAACCATTTGGTAACAAAAAGACTTCTTTTAATATAAGAGCCTTATTCTTAAGACAAATATTTGCTTAACTTTTATAATCTCTTTTGGTACCCTTAAAAATAATATCTTATTTACTTAAATAAAATATCCTTTTCTATTTTTTTCCTAATATAATGCAAATTAGTGACATATGTCATGCCATGCCTATTGATAAAAATATTGTGCCAACTTAAAAAGCCATAAAATACTCCTAACATGTTCATACAAGAGCTAATTAAAAAAAATAAAATAAAAAATTAATTCCATTATAGAACCTTCAAAAGTAATTCACATCTCTTTCTCTATAGCCAATGATTCCAATGCATACATGACCACTCTCATCTATCATATTTTCTACAACCAACTATAGCATATAAAATTCCAAAAAAGCTTGATAAAATTCTCTTTGGGATATTTTAAAATGTGATCTTCCTCCAAATTAGGTTCTACATTGCCTTATCACCAATGCCTAGCAACTCTTGATAAAATGAGGGTTTTCGTAATTAGAAGATTAATTTCTCAAATAGTTTCATTCAAGGAGCTTTAAATTCACAAAGTCTTGAAATTTAAAGAATCTTAAAATCTTTTAGATAACACACTTATACCTTTATATAGATGTTTGGATATAATATTTTTTTACAAAATATATAATATTTTAATTTCTAAAAGGAACTTGTAAATTTTGACCAAACAAAAAAATTTTACAAATTCTACATTACTATGAGACCATCTATGCAAACACGAACTGCTACACACAAGTGGGTGTAGCTTCTGCACGTGAAAGGCCATATATACTCATTGACCTATTGTGCATGTGGTTGGTGGCTGACATGTGAGCCTGTTATATGTGGCTTGGAATAAAAAAAATGTGTTAAAGTGGTTTAAGAAGTTTAATCTATCAATAAATCAAAGATGAATAATAGAACAAAGAGAAATATTATAACCTTCACCCATTCATAAAAAGAAATGAGAAGAAGTGATGGTAGATATTGTGATAGAGTTATCTCAATCAGAAATAAGTCTTGATTCAATATAAGTGATTGTAGATAGATTAACAAAATATATTTATTTTGTTGTTATTAAGACAACTTATTTAACATAAACGTTGGCTGATATCGATATGAACTAAATTATTAAATTACATGGTTCACAAAAACTATTATATTAGATATGAAACCTAACTTTACTTTGCATGTTTGAAAGATAATGGATCAAGACTTTGAAGCAAGTTTAAAATTTAGTAGTCATTCATCCTCAAATAGATAAAAAAATAAAGAGAATCATTAAGATTCTAAAAGTTTTACTTAAGACTTTGTATATTAGATCTTGGAGGAGGTTAAGAAAGTCATTTATCAATATAGTTGTTTTAATAATATTGTTTTATCAATATAATTTTAAAATTGCATCATATGAGGCTATATATGATATAAAGTATTTGTTAACTCTATGTTGTAATAAAAGAAAAAAGGAGTTTTATTGGATCATTAGATTATTGAGAAAGGCACAAAAGGATAAGAATAATTCATGGTCAAGTAAAGATAGCTCAATATAAGAAGAAAAAGTACTTTGATGCGAAGCATTGATTAATAAAATTTCAAGAAAGAGATCATGTATTTATTAAAATTAGTTAAACGAAAGATGTTATAAGAATTCAAAAAAAATGAGCTAAAATCTAAATTTATTGGTCCCTCTAAGTTCTAAAGAGAGTTGGACAAGTGGTATATTTGATTGTTTTGACTCTTTATATATCAACAATTGATAATGTATTTGATCTTTTAATTTTATGAAGATGCATTATAGATCCTTATTATGTTGTTCATTATATTGATCTAGATATAAAAATTTAATCAAACTTATTTAGAAATATAAGTGAAGATCTTAAACAAAATGGAGAAGCTTCTAAGAAATAAAGCTATTCTAACAATAAATGTTTTATAAGATTATCATGCAGAAAGAACAGCTACTTGGGAAGAGGAAGCATACATGATCGACTAATAACCAAAACTTTTCCAAATTTCAAGGCAATGTTTATGGAGGGTAAAATTGAAACACCTCAAAATTTGAATATATATATTTAGATATTCTATAAATGATAAATAAAGTCAATAAAGGTTTAATAAAATATGTTTGGATGTAATAAAGTCATCTTTTTTAAATATGATATTTATATTTTAAAATATTATTAAATTAATATAGTATTGAAAAGTATGTTATGATTTTAAATCAATTCAAAAAGTTTATTAAGACAAATAATTAAAAAGAGTTTCTCAAAAGTAATCAAGGGCAATCAGTTAATAATTTTTAAAAGTTTAAATAATTAGTAATGAATTTTAATATGTATATAGATATATTTAAATTTTTTTAATAATTTATTTGTAATTTCATATATTAATTCTCACAACTCAACAAAGGTGGGATTGAAGGTGATATTTGATTGTATTAAGCGAGTTACAAAAGATTGAATAAATAAGGTAGAGAGAGGAAGCTCAAGTAGATTACGTGAGTTGAGAGAGAAGATGATGGAAATGAGAAGGTTTAACTTGGAGTGAATTAGTAGGGAAAAGAAGAAAAATAACCAAGATGGATATTGGAAAGCTTTGGTGCAGCAACAAGGGGAGTGTGGAATGAAACAAGAAAGTAGTAGAGTTGTGAGAAGCCGTTTAGAGTTAGCGAAGTAGGGAGCAGCAATTAGTTGAGATAAAATATAGATTGAAGAGTTATTTTTATTTGAATTCAACTTGGTTTTTATGCAATAGTATAACTTTGTTAGGGAGAGAAAAAAGACTTATGCTAAAGCTTAGTTTGACTTCATTAATTGAAAATGATCGTTTTTTATCGAACAATTTTCAACCTAAAAATTATTCACTAAGTAGCCAATTAGACTATCAAAATAAGCAATTTAAATTACCTATTATTAAAAAAAATCACATGTCATCATTTGGGCTAATGAATTCAATAATCTCTATCACTTGATAATGATAAATATTTTAATACATAAATATTAATAAAAAATTTTAATAATATAAGATATTTCTCAAAATATATAAACTTAAATAGACATGATATTGAAAAAATAGATTATATATTATGTTAACACTCTATTAGCTTATGACTCATAAATTTAGTAAGAGGGTTTAACAAAGAGATTTTAAAAATGAGTTTAATATAAGAGAAAACATTTTTGTGTAAATTATATTTAAAATATGAATGTTTTTTTGCTTGGCAAAAGACTATTAAAAAAACTAAATATGAAATATTTTGCAAAAGCAACCTAAAGTTGAAAAGCAATTTGATGGGTGCCACATGGCACACACCAAACACCATAGTGTGAAAAGTCATTTTTGACATTAACCATTTAATTCCTTTTTTGTTTTAAGAAAAGTCCTTCAATAAACAAATTAATACACTTTGCAAGATAGATTAATAAAAAAAATCTTCAAATTTTTTAAATAATTATTTACAAATAAAAGTCTATAATATAATTTATGAATAATTTTTAATGGACCAGCTAATAATTTTTTTTTCAAATATTGTTAAATTTAGTGTAGGTTAAACCCATTAGTGGAACTAAAGGTGGGCAAAGAAGCAAGCTAGAAAAAGTACCTATTTAAAAGAAGGGCTCAATCTTTTTCTGCACGTTTTTTGGTCAACTGAAGAATATAATGCGTGTAAACCTTTAGTTGGTATTTTAACATAGTGGAAGTTTTCTTATATTTTGTCCATGAGCTTCACCTCATCTACAGTCTCTTTCAGCTTCCCACGGTAGCAATCCAATTTTGCCTGTGTTGAGCTAAGCTTTGCCCGCATGTTGTTGATCTTTTTATTGCTTTCTAAGGCTTTCTACAAGAGTGTGCATCCATACTAATAAGAGTTGAGGAATCAGTTATTCATGGTTAGTCAAATATGAAAAAAAATTAAAGAAATCTCATATCAAAATTACAAAAGCACAACTTAAGGATACATTATTCGTACTTGCATTATATCAAAAATATTCAGGGAACTTTCATTTCAGATGCAATGTTAAATTAAAAACTAAAAACATTACTTTTGCATTTGAAACATAACCACCCTTTTTCTTTTCTAAGGTTTGGGCAATCTATCCTCAGTAATTTCTTAGAAATGAAGAACAAGAAATAAGTTACATTTCAGATTGACATGAATGAACCACCATCTATTAACAATTTATCGAATATGCCTTTGTGCTGGGTTGTGGTGGAAGGGATAGTAAGGGTTTTTAATCGACATTTGCAATTTGCTTTGTTTAGAAAGACTTACTAAACAACTGGATTGAAAAATAAATTGAGGAAAGGAAGGGATGGTTTAAAGTGAGAGAGAAGAGTGGAGAGATGGGAAAGTAGGAGAGAGAGAGAGTAAAGAAGGAATTAACAAGCATGTCCAAAGCAGTATCTCTGTCACCCAAAAAAGGAGCTTGTTCAAAGCAACACTTCCGCCAAACTCCTTACAAAACTTTACAAATAATAGCTATCTCCTCAAGTAAATGATTCACTGATCTACCATTTGATTCACCATATTGAAGTGATAACAACCAACTTTATAAATTACAATAATGAAAAACATACATGAATAGTAAAAAAAGACAATTTCACATGAAAATTCGAAATTCAAAGGAAAAATATGATTATCATGATAAAAATAATATAGAACCAAAAAAATACATCACCACCAAAGTTGAATGAAACCAATTCAAAGGAAGAATGCTAAGGTTGTCTAATCCTAATGCAGAATATCTAAGAAGTTGATCTATGTCAATCATTCCCTCAAAATTTAAAGAACAACAAATACTCTTAAAATTTGAGGCCAAGGTCGATTTGCAAACTTATCACGAAAAATGAATGACAATGTAATACTTAGGACTGAAGAGACCAGAAAGTGATCATCAAACAATGCCTTAGAGATGGAATCATCAAACAATGAATGAATCCTAAAAGATTGCTAGGAGTGGTACAAAAATAAGTAGTTTCAAATAAAAAATATCAAAATAGATTTTGAACTACACACACATAAATGCTTTCTTCATCTTAGCAAGCTCCTCCTTGAAACTCCTCATAGACTTTCCTCGATAAATTCTCATCACAATCTCCACCTTTCCATAATTTCATGTCAATCTCTCCCTCGTTTGTCTTTAAGCTATTACTTTGTTTTTTCTTTAGCGCCCAATTGTCCCACAACTCCCCAACTTATTCAATAAGAATGCAAAACAACAACAAGTAGAGGAGAATAAGTCTCTTACCATATAACTTAAACGAAACAATTTTTCATTTAGCATTACGTTATAATTTTAATATAAAGTTCATATATTGAGTTTAGTCCTCAACCCCCAAAAAAACTCCAATTCCAATAAAACAATAGCCTTGGATTTCTCATTTTGAGACCTTTCCAAATCAACATTTTTAAAATCTAAATCATTCATTATTGACATAAAAATGTAACAGATTTGTTGCCCACCAAAATGCTTGTTTAAAACTAAATAATTAATCTCATAAAACATACAAATCATATTTAATCATAGTATTTCATAGAAATACATTGGACAAAAAATTTTTTCACAATATTATTTTGAAACTACAAGGATAATATATTAGCAAAGTATGAAATTTGATAAAGAGAAGTTCATTCAATAGAGTACATTCAAAAGCTTTAAAAAACCAACTGATCTAAAGTAAGGTCTATACATACCACTACTGATACCTAATCAACCCTAGAAGACCATCTTGATGGATTTTGCTAGAGGCTTATCAATGATAAGATGATTTCACAATTTCTTATTGTGATTAAGAAAACCATTCTAAGATGATAGAGTGCAAATAGGATATCAAAGGTTAAAAGTAACACATTTTTCTTAACAAAGGTATGGATACATCTTGAGTTACCAACAAACACTATGTGGAATTGAAATACTCATTTAATAAGCAAATTGATAACTAGGCCAAGGTCATTAGCATAGTAAATATGAATCCAATGAAAGGATATAACTCTTGCCACTAAAAGACATATGAACACAATCTATTGTGTGCCCAATTTTTGTTAAATCAAACTATCCATAGTTCAATTATTTAGAGCTCATTCAAGGTGGTGTGTCAAATATGTCTACCATAGAGCCCATTCAACTTGGATTTTGAAATCAGCCAAACCAATATTTTCAAAATATCAACATAAAAAAGGTATATAAGATTATCAAGAATATTTAAATAGTTCAAATCATTTCAATATGTAGATGAAGCTCTTCTAACATAAGTACAAAAAGAGACATGATATGCACAAAATCAAACACATCCACAAATCAATTGTTTGGAGCCATTTAAGGGGTGTCTAGTATATCTACCATAAAACCCACTCAATATGGATTTCTCAATAAACCCACCCAATAAAGGCAAATAAAAGGTATACAAGACAATCAAGGATATTTAAAAAATTCAAATTGCTATCAAGATGTCGTTGAAGCTCTTGCAATAGTACAAAAAGGGACATGATATGCATCATTAATAAGAGAATTTTAGGAGATCTAGCATGGTTTTATATAATAAAGGAATTACTAAGGGGCTAAGAATGTTAAAACCAATTTGATATATAATATTTTGACTCCTAAAGAAAATCAATGATAACAATTATCTAGAAGCCACAAGAGGTATTATCCCATGAAGAAGGGATAGGAAGAAACCTTAAGAGTGTATAGCACCCAATGAAGATTTCCCAAAACTTGAGATAGTGAGCTCAAGAACAGAGCCACTTGATATGATGAGCTTGAAAGTTTAAGATGCATGAAGTAACAAGCATAAAGTTCCACAAATGGTTCTCAAACATTTTCTCCAAAATTGCACACTAAGATTAGAGATTTCACAAGAAGAGCAAAGAAGTTGAGCAATTTGACATGAGAACCAAAACTACAAAACATAAATAGAGGTGATACAAAACCTCTAAGGGAAAGCCTTCAGGAAATCTAGCAAAGATTTGAGGACCAGGTCTTGAGGTAGTTCTGCTATCCTAGTGCCAATCTAGAAAAAAGTAAGCACAAGAAATTTTATAAGATGTTTTCCAAATTAATCATAAGAGCAATAACCAAACAAGAATAATAACACTAATTTTAAACCATGTAGAAACATCATATCAATTATAAGATATGATAAGATTTTTAAATAAATTTAGCACCATTCTAATTTGAAGTTTTTCCTTATACAAGTAATAAGAGTTGTACTATAAAATATACTAGGTTGTATTCTATGGAATCATTAATAATTTTCATATGCTTGTGTTTTAAAACCAAGCAATAAAAGAAAGTAAGCATAACCTTCAACTAATAATCTTTGTTCTACTCTCTCTATCTATCTCTCTCCCCCACCCGCCTCTCTTGCATGATTACTCTTGATTTATTCAAGGATTTTCTTATGAATTTCCCCATATAGTGACTGAATTCAATAACGAGTATGGGTTGTGTATGGAACAAGTAGATTAATTTAGCAATGGTATGTACCATCATTGCAAATAATTTGACTAGAATGGACATCGAATATTGTCATGTGATACAATAGAATTTTTTTGAAGAACAGGTTTATATAGTTTTCATTTACATTAAATGAAAAGGTAACCATTGACATCATATTGATGCTAATCACAACAATTAAACAAGTCTCCAATCTTCCTAAGCAAAAAAGAAAAAAAACTTCATTCCACAAGTTGGAGGGAGAAGTACAAGCTAATACAAAAAGCCTTTCCCTTTCAAATAAGGTGTAAGAATTGATGTAAAAAGATGACTCACATCTCCATTACTATACAAGCCACCCATACTAATAATTGTGAAGTATCTTGATGATTTATGAAATCACCCTTCGTAGTTAAAGGGATAATAAGGAAAATGTAACTCAAATCAAAATACAATTTGATTAATGCAACCATGTTGTAAATATTTCCTTGCAAAGGCACATCCCCAAAATAGATTATATCAAAATACCAAGCTAGGGATGATAACATGACATAGTTTTTTAGTAAAACAATATATTCACCGGCTTCCTTATCTACTACACAACTTCTCTTCATAGGTTTCCCAGTGAGGTACTTCACTTTTAACATATTTGTTTTTTAAAAACAACCATGAATAGGAAAATAATTGCAATGAATTACATAGATCACATAGATCACAAAAAATATATATGCATATCTATTACACCGATCACAAATAAGCACAAAAAGATGCAAGAGTTACCAGTATTATTTCAAAAAAGGAGAAAATCTGCATGAATTCTATGGGAATGGCTAAAAGATTTTCAAAGGAATCTTTTAAGAGGTTCAAGTGCAAGGCAATTTCTCCAACTTTATAAAAAAAATCTGAGTTGAGTCACCAATTAACTCCTAAAAATATGACAAGCTAATTGTTATTCATTCCTTATTTCACTCTGAAGAGAACCACAAAAGATGTTCTAAAGGCCAAGTAGATCTGAATAACTAGCATAAAAGTTTTTTCTAAATGATGATTTCAAAATTCCAATATAAAAAATAAATAATAAAAAGGAAAGATCATTTCTATAGCAAAAGTAAAGTAAACAATGCATCTGAAAATTCTTGGAGAGAGGATTGGAATCCAGTTCATCATAAACAACTCCTGCAACTTCTTGAGCATTCCTGACTTCTCGTTGTAGCTAAAAGAGAACCACAAAATACAAGGGAGTTCACATTGAACACAATTCAAAAAACAATAACTGAGTTCAATTATTTACACATCATAATGCTAAGAAAATTTTATTTAAAATTTTCAATTAAAAAAAATTGAATGAAATGTCAAATTAAAATCACCAAAATGTTATTCTCTTATAAGAAAATAATCTCTAGTTCAAATTAAACAATCCAAATGAAATGAAATTCAAGCTAAAGTATCATCATATGTAAAAAACAATTCTCTTGAAATGTATTTAAAATCAAAAAACTTCATATGTGTAGCAGCCAACACCATCTGAATATAAACTTGTGGTTAAGTTATACTACAAGTTGGCAGTGCATTATTTTAAAGCTGAAAGAGAAATTGTAGTTTTATTTAAAAACACATATTTGTTGTTAAGGATTAAAAATGATGGAAATGATTAGGAGAGATACATCCAGACATATATAGAGGGATTTAAGAATAAAACAAGATGCTAAGAAAGTTCTACCCATAAGCCATTTGTCTATTTTCTACTTGTTGTTGCCAACCATTTCTTCGCTTCTGCATTGTAAACATCAAATTAAGTTAAAGATGTCTGATGTCTTTACCAAGTTCTATCATTCTTTCTTTTCTTTCTTAGTGTAGTAGATGCTCCAAATTATTTAACATGTTTTACTGAACATCTTCCTAGTTGATTTATTTAATGTCAATTTTTTGATAGTTTAAGATTATATTTTTTTATATAATTGTTCTTATTTAGTTGTATGGTTTCTATAATCTATTTGCATTGCACAAAATAGTATTTAATGTTTATGTAATGAGTACAAGGTAAAGTATTATTATTAATGCTATTTATGCTAAGTTTATCCAAGATTACTAGTGACTACAAGACAAATTATGCTTAGGAGAAATCACATAGATCTGACATCACTACATTTGTAGTAATAACCTGTCACACACATTAACATTAAACTTTCAATTAATTAAAATGGATTTCAAACTTCAAAAAAGGAATTCTTAATTTAGTTATTAGATCTATATTTCTCGAATATATTAGACAGAATTAGTTCCTTAAAAACAAGCAAAAAATATAAAATAAAAAGGGATTTGAATGAATAGGATTATCACTAATATGTTAGAGACTTCAATTAATTAAGAAGTTTGCCTAGCACTAATGGCATTAGCCAGAGTCCAAGCATTAAAGCCAAGCATAAACTCACTTTCAAAAAATTAAAATGGATTTCAAAATTCAAAAAAGGAATTCTTATTTAAGTTATTAGATCTATATTCCTCGAAAATATTAGACAAAATTAGTTCCTTAAAAAAATGCAAACATATAAAATAAAAAAGGGAATTGATTGAATAGAACTATCACTAATATGTTAGAGACTTCAATTAATTAAGAAGTTTGCTTGGCACTAATGGTATTAGCAAGAGTCCAAGCATTAAAGCCAAGCATAAACTCATAAACAGATGAGATATTAATTAAAAATGCATCTACTACATCAATCGGAACTGCAGCAAAAAAATCATACGTCTTCATACTTCTCTCTAAAGCAAGAGTTCTGTTCAGTTGCCAAAGTGCTCCATTAGATTGTAAAGATCTAGAGACATCAATTCCCTCAATTGACGTGTTGAAAAAGTAGAATTTTTTTTGTAGGAATTGATTCTGAATCCATATAGTTTTTTGGAGAAAATTGATGTTCACATCATTAAAAATCATCAAAAAAGGAACACCTTGCTATTTGTCCACAATAGGGCATAAGAAACAACTTACAAGGGAGGCAATAGAAAGACAGACACCTTGTTATCACTATTTAAGGAAAGGTCACAAAATTTTTGTAGCTTTGCTGAGGAAAGCTCCTCTTCTTGAAAAGTAATAAACAAATATTTGCAAAACTTCTTGACATCTAAAAGAGAGAAAGAAGAGAGAGGGTGTATGCATGGGGGAATGAAGAATACATACTAAATTTAGGCTATCTCTATTTTTATGAGTTTTCTTCCAACAGGTAACATTCAACAAAGCATTCTCATCAGGAAGAAAAAAGTCATCGGCCTTATCAGTGCCATCAGCAATCTCAGGTAAATAGCTTCCCAAAGGTAGCATATCCCCATTAAATGCACAAATTTCCTGCATAGGATAGCTGAATTGAAGCGAAATGCAAATTATAGCTTCTCTTTAATTGGCTCCACACTGTCAACTTCCTCATTTAACTTAGAATGTAACTATAGTAGGGACACATTTTAGAAAGCTTGTCAAAAAGTTATTGGGTTTGTTTGTAGCATTTGTTGCCATTTAAGAAAGGAACAAAAAAAGTGCCTTTTAGATGAAATTTTAATTTTTTTGATGAAATATGGTTGAAAAAGTTTCTTGTAATAGGTTTGAATATATTATGTGTAAATATTAGACCTTTTCAGAATATTTTTGAATGACATGAGAAAATTAAAGACAAATATGCCCATTTTTTTACTACAAAAAATAGATAACATGGGCCCTAACACCAACTTTCAAAAATATTTTACAACATGCATTGGGATTTGAGCTTATTTTTTACCTAGCTTTACAAAGCATAAGCTAACAAATCCATACTTCTATGAACAAAAATGCTCCCCAAAATCATCAACAAAGATATTATACTAATACCATCTATTATGTTTCAAATGCTTATTGCTTGATGTATAGCTGTCACAATTAATAAATTGTCTAGTGAAAAAAAACTCTTATTAAAGATTTAAGGTATGTCTATATGATTGCTATAAGACTGTAATGTTACATGGTCACAATGCAAGACAGTTAAATTTATCATAAATAGAATAAATACTATGTAGAACGAGTAACTACACTTTGGAATATGAGTACAAATAAGTACATTTAAGAGAAGGTTGGCTGGTGTTTTAGTAATTGAGAATAAGCTTAGAGAAAATAGGTTTTGATGGTTTGGAAATATTTAACCTTTTAGAAGTTGTGCTAATAAAATTTTTTCATATGAATAGAAAAATAGACAAACCAAACAAGACATAAGAAAAAGATAATTTGAAAAGAGAAGAGGTAGGCTGAAAAATTATATTAAGGACTAGTGACCTAAAACCAAATGTTTTTGTGCATATTGGTTTACAAGTTTTGCTTAACTAGCTTGAAGATAACTAGTCTAATTTTTTATTCTTAAACTATACCTTCCTATTAAGATTTACTAAAAAATTATACAAAAATCTAGGACTTATATTGGAATGTTTGAATGGTATTTGGGCTTCTATATAATCCAAGAGTTCACTCAAAATAGTGTATTTTAAACAAAGTCAAACAAATAAAGGCAATATAGGAATGCCCTTACAAAATAAGATGCCATTAAAATTTATTTTATTTTATTTACTTTAATAAATATTGAAAATACTTAAATATAGAAAAAAACAATAAATGGTCATGTGATAATTAGCATTTTTTAGAAATTAGTCTTTTTATATGAGACTAAAGGGATAGTATGTATGTTCTCATCAAATAAATGGAATTACTTTTCTAAACAATGGAAATTATGGGAATTTTAAAAGAGAATTTAAATAAATTTGCAACTTTAAAAAATCCAACAAGCACTTGCTCCTTCTCATTAATAAAGAAGAAAATTTCTCAATGACAATAAGCTTAACTTCAAATTGACTAGACCAAGAAAGCTTATAGACCACCTTGCTCTAACATGGAAGGAATTAACAAAGAAATAGTCAGTTTTTATAACATCCAACCCTTTATGAATGGAAAAGGGAAAGTTTCCCATGCAGCAATCAATCAAAAAAATCTTACTAATGAAATTGCAATGGTTAGAAACATAAAGAATGCAAAAATCAACAATGGAAGAGTAGCCAAAAACAAAATGACTATAACTATGTTAGTATCACAATTCTGAGGAAGACAACCTCACTTCTTTTGATGCAATTTTTCAAAATTGTTTTAATATGCATGAGAATTGAGACCAATGACAACAGGGAGGGATCATTAGATATAAAAGTTTAATCAGTAGTGTAGGGAAAACTCCTAGTAGACTTCTAAATGGAGGAATATAACGATCAATAGCCACACAAAAAAAATTTTAGTCTATAAATATAAACATTAAATGAGCAAATCCTTTCTAGAGACCAAATTAGTCAGTACCTCAACACTAAGGCAAGGTCATAAAATGATGGAATCAGAGTCATACTTTCAGCAATGCTTAAAGATGAATAAAGAAAAAAACTAGTGGATCTATTAGGTAATAACAAGATGTTCAAGCTAGAAAGAGACAGGGACTAACCTTGATTGAATTAGAATACAAATCACTTGTGACAGAGAAGGCAACCAATGGCTTCATTGGTAGATGGATTTTAGTCAAGGTATTGTTAATGGAGAAATGGTAATCGAGTGGATCATTAGCTTGCAATGCTCAAAGATAATCAACAATCATTATGAGGATGGCCCAAAACAATTGCATTTGTTGTTATAAGAGTTGCAATAGCCAATTCTAAATGTAGGGTTTAAACAAAACCAATTGCTTCACAATTAGGGTTGAAGAAGTCTTGGTTTAAGAAAAGGGCATATTCTCTTAGTGCCTTCCAATCCTTCTATTATTTTTATAGATAATGCTAAAAAGATATTCAAGTAGTCTTTTAGAATTTTTTTGATGCTTGTCTAAACTTAAAGCATTACAAGGGACTAAGTAATTGTGTTAAATGAGTTAAGGTCTCTAATTAATCCCAAGACCATCTCAATCAAAGTATATTTTAAAGAAATTTGAATTAAAAATGACTTGGATAAATTGTCTTAAGATTATTAGTAATAGCTAAGTCCATTAAGTTTATTTAGATCTTAATTGACAATTAAAATGCAAAAAATATAAAATAAGGATCACAAATGGCTATAACATGATTAGTTGTTTCTAAACATTGATATGTATAAATTAAATTCTCTAAATGGATAATTTAGTTATTCTAATCTAATAAATAGTATAGCCTCCCTTAAAATATAAAAGATTTCTAAAATGGCCATTAAACAAATACAAGAATCTCAATAAACACACTCAAGTTCACAAGAAAATAAGAGAAACATTATCAAGAAAAGATGAAAAGGGTGGCCCTTATCCTTGAGAAGGATAATTAGAAAAATACAAGAATGGCTTTAATGACTTAAAAAACTTTTGAGAGTGTATCCTATAATGATCTTTATTTTCTCTATAAATAAGAAGCAATTGGCAATGGGGACCTTTCTTAGGCATTATGTTGGCTTGACAATCAATAGATATGGATAACAAATTGTTACATATTGATTTTACTAAATAAATGCATAATGAGAACAAAACCAATCAATATAAGTGTTGACATAGAGCATATACATTAGTAACTCATAAAGTGGAAATTACAACAAATATGGGTAGTAGATCATTACTAAAGAATAAAGCTACATGACATGCAAGAAGCAAAGTTGAGATGATATTGTCAAGAGCTAACGGCAAAATAAAATATCATGAGGGCATTTGGTTAAACTATATTGACATATGCTATAATATTATTTAAATATATTAGATGCATTGTTTGATTACATATTTAAATAATATTTCTTAAAATTGTAATTGTATTTTGCAAATATAAGAGACATCTAGATGATGAACAACTTCATATTAATAATAAGAATTTTTTAATAGATTATTTAGATAACATTCAGCTAAAGAATAAAAAAATATTAATAAATTTTAGGTAAGATTAACATCTATATAACACTATGATTTAAATGTCAATAGTATAAAAATAATACTTAACCAAATGTCTCCTAAAATTAATGTGTGTTTTTCAGTCATACTACTTCAGGATATGACACCTTGTACAAAATTAAAAGCAACCTAAGATAAACTCAACACACACATTGCTTATCAAGTACATGACAATAAAGAACAGAATTAGCTGCAATGGATTAGTTATTTCCAATAAACATATCATACTTTACATGGAATCACAAACTGATATACAAAGAAATACCTCTTATATTCCCATGTTCTTATATGACAAATGCAAAGCATATCTTTTTCTTGTAAAGAAGGGGAAATGGAAGGATGTCAAAGAATTAATAGAATTTATTGCATAATATTAGAAGTATTACAATCTAGAATAAATAAATAAAAAAGAAGATAAGATAAATGAAGGCTAAAAAAATTGTAATGGATGCATCAACAAGCATTACCTCATCTGTCATTTTCTTTTGAAATGGCCCAGGACAACTGGTCACCGACCTCCTTGCCTTTAAACAAAAAAGCATTAATTAATAATAATAATGATATATTTAAAGTGAAATATAACAATGCAAAATAAATAAGACGAAATAAAAAAACGTCAAAATATGAAGCCAAGTTCTTATAGTGCATGATAAGCTTAGAAATTGTAAACAACAAACAAAAATATTGCATGATCAGAGGATTAAACAAAATGATAAATAAATAAATTAAAATTAAAATGTTTATACATAACAAAGAATACAACAACCATTTACAATGCTAAGAACTCAAACAATTGTAAGGAAAAAAGGTCACCAATCACTATTGTTTGAGATAAAAAAATTTTAACTATGTATTATTCTCATAAGTCAAGAGTAGGATTGATGAGGAGGGATATGAGCCAAACAAAGCTAACGAGGGCCATAAACATTTTCAAAACTATTAAACGAGGACTTGAGCAATCATAAGATGCTGGCTGAGTGAAGCCAACAGCAAAATGATTAAGGTTTATTTTGGAAAAACTTTCCTTTTGCTTTACTTTCTAAACTTTTGTACTAACAAATATTCTACGACCACATGGTAAACAATGGCATTGTAATCGTGAAAAATTTTGGAGTAATTTGTTTTGAAGAAAAATAAAGGCTATGCTCACATTGAATCTTAGACCTCTTATTTCGAAAATAGGGTCAACTCCAAATGTACTGCAACTCATTGGAAATTTGCAACCTTTTTAAGAGGCAATAATATCAAATTTTTTGGACAAAGACATTAAACATAGGATAGTTCTAGCAAATGAAGTACAAGTCACTTCTTTGCCAGACTTCATAAAGTTCTTCTTTGTAGGTCATGTTAGGAGTCCATATTAAAGCCAGTCTCGTACCTAAAAGGCCAATCTTGTTATGAACATCACCACAAAGAACTACAAATCTTTTGATGTTGCACATGTGACAAGTCTAACACAAGATCTTTCCAGCACAACTACTAATCTAGTAGATTAAAGCCAATCCAATGCTATCCCATTTAGTCTAAAAAATGTTGATGACCAGTTAATTTAATCTGAAATGTTCCATATACCATAGAGAATAAAATACAAGTATTTATTAGGTTTAGAGAAGTGAACATAAAACATAAATTCTAGGAATATTCAGAAAGGCAATCAATAAGCCATGCAAATAACCTAATAAAAACCATTATCTGTATCTAGAAATACATAATATACTATGACTTCCTTTAGCCATGGTAGGACACTAGAAGACAAATTAACGAAAAGGGAAAATTCGATGCTTTAGCCCAAAACGTTTTTGCAGGTTAACCATAAGCAAGATTACAAATAAAAGGAAATTAGCAACTAGCAACAAAAAGTCTGTCTAACCATCAGATAAACAGTAAAAAAGAATTAGATTGCCAATCAACCAAAGAAAAAAGGCACAATCCTTAAATGAATAACTTTTTCATCCCTTTTAGAATATAATATCAGTGAGCTGAGATTCCCAATCTTCCTTATTCCAATAACCTTATCTCTTTACAAGCTTTTGCTTTCCTTTCGTCCTCCAACTCCAAAACTAATTGCTCCTTCTCAAGCTCACTCTATAACAAAAAAAAATTCAGTGCAATCATAAAGAACACTGTCCAAACAAATTAAATGTCAAATTGAAAAACTAACTGTAGAGCTATATACCAGACCTGTAATTAATTATTGCAAAGATTAAGAATTTCTTCATCAAGATGTTCAAAGTGAGAGCTCTATAACATATATGCATAAAAATATTACACTTTTGGTGGTTGGTTAAAAAGGGGACAAAAGTCTTTAGAGTGCGAACATGAAGAACAATGTCTCAGCAAATTAAATGTCAAATTGAAAAACTAATTGTAGAGCCATACACTAGACCTGTAGTAAATTATTGCACAGATTAAGAATTTCTTCTTCAATATGTTCAGAGTGAGAGCTCTACAACATTTATGCATAAAAAGATTACACTTTTGGTTGCTAGGTAAAAAAAAGAGGATAGAAATCTTTAGAGTAAAATAGAAGCACCAACAACTTTGCCAAATGCTCCTCTATTTCCCTTTTTTGCCACTTCAAGAGCGTAGCATTAGTCACAATCTTTTTGCTCAAAGAAATAATAGTTTCAAAAGTTAAAATGATATGAAAATAACTAAAAGCAATCAATTAAAGAAAATAAAAAGAAATAAAAAAATTAATTATAGTCTGCTTAATTGAAAGTTGTTTTTTAGGATGAATAACTTGTACATGAAGCACACCTCATTCACACAGGCACAATTTTTTACTTAAAGAGCCCTACTTGCAACAAGAGACTACTTGTCTCCTCATCTACATGGATCTACCACAAAAAATATTTCATCCAAACAACTAAAAATTCTCTTTGAAATAGCATAACATTAACATGAGGACAAGCCAACAGAAAAATGATATGTCATTTCTACAAAGTTATTTATGAAGTTCTTTTCACTAAATTTAGGCCAAATGCAATAAGCCCCACAACTGCACTACAAGTCTCTGTGTACTGGTCAAATTTGAAAGAATAGCATGGTTGCAATAGTTCATTGTAAGGCATACCACAGTAACTATTTAATGGATTAAGAATGTGAGATAAAATATGAAAAACCTCATAGTGATATACGTCAAACAATATAGGTTGCTAAGTGATTCATTTGTTATTAACAGAAAGCATTGCTATCTTCATCTAAAACAAAAAGAAAAGGACTTCAATTTAATATTACTCTAACGAAACAAAAGTAATCATATATTTACAAGTTCCATACAACCCACAAAATCCATCATAAGAAAGTTTGTTGTTGTTTTATCAACTACTGTAAACAAAAATAGTAGCTATGTCCCTTTACTTAGTTTGTGTAAACACTTATTCTATTACTAAACTAACCTTTACAAATGGTCATAAGAACTTTCATTGTCTATATAATTGTGTAAGTATTTTCATAAAGCAAATGGTAATTTAAGAACAAAAAAAATTAAAAACTACTCTGTAAATTTATGAACCATATACTTTTTGACAATTTTGAAAACACATATTTGTTCACACATAAGATTAAATTAAATGAATCCCTTGGCAACTTTGACAGAACAACTTTGTGACTTTGACAGTGCAACTTCGATAACATCGAAACATTGAGTAGTATTCTGAGTTGCAAAAGCTTGTATTATGACAAGTATTTCCCCCCACTTTTAGTGCTAGCTTTTTAGTATATGCTCTTAGACTGCTTGGCCTTGAGAAGGTTCTCCCATGATGTGTCAACAAGGGTTGCCTTCTCCAAATTCCTCTTCAACTGAGGTGCTAGAGGAAGCAGAGTCCACTTCTTTAATAAAAATCAAACTAGCATCTTCGTATAAAGGGGAACCTAAAGTGGTGTTAGAAGGACACGAGATAAAGAAGATAGTTGCTCCTTTCAAATTCACATTAATTGAGACATTCTCCCTTGGTTGCCGAGGCATATAAATAGTACGATTGGAATTCAAGAAAATTACGTTCAATGCACTATTCTCATTGGGGTTTCCATATTACCAACACATTCTTATTCGATTCTCATTGGAAGAGGATTAGTTTCACTACTAACTACATAGAAGGCAAACTTTGTGGAGCTCACAATATAAGTCTTTAAATGGCATTGAGATTTTCAGCTTAATTCCAAACACTTCTGAGCTCTGGTTTGGTTCTCTTTCAAGTATTTTCCTAGTGACAGCTTCTCTAATTAAACTCCTATACCTCTAAAAAAATATAAAATGTAAGCAATGCAAATCAAGAATTCAAACATATATTTAATTGTGAGCATCTCAAAAAAAGTGCTAAAAACCTATGTCCTAATTTATATTTGAGTATATAGTTGTGAAGGTATCGTTATGAGGAATCTACAGATAAGTGTTTTGTAGTTTTTGGAGGTTAATTGAAGTTTCTATGAATTTAGAAAGAAAGTATTAAAAAAAAGAAGTTGTTTTAGTCCTCTTAACTCCTCCCATGCCAAAGACTTAGTGCATATGTTTGGAAAACTTTGGGAGAGAAGAGTGCAAAAGCACGAAGAGAGAAAGAGAAGATGTGAAGAGGAAGATGGAAAGAAAACAATATTATCATTTGAAAAAAAAAATTGTACATAGAAAAAGGAAGACTACAGGAAAGAAAGGGATTTTCAATTTTTTTTTGTAGATATAACATAGAAAGATAAAGATCTGGCCCACACTCTTTTCTTAAAACATGTATTAATTAATATGAATGTCAAGAAAGTGATGCATATGAGTTCCCTGAGATGTTGAAAATGCTGGAGATCATTAAAATTTTTTAGTGTATTGATCATATGAGACAATCATTTAGATCATACTAGTACAACCCTAGTAGCTGGAGTTGGAAAGCTTTTTGATCTAAGTGTGAAAAGAGAAAATGACAAAAATTGTATTGGTTTGATCAAATGTACTTATAGTATGATGGTTTACCAAAAAAGTCATTATATTTGAAAATTTTGAGAGCTCAAGTCAATTTGATAATTTAAGGTTGTCATATTAGTACAACAAGATGTTTATACCAATATGACACATGAGTAGATGATAACAATGTTACTAATGCAAAATGAAAGTAAAAGAATACAAAAAGCTATGTACCACTTAATCAAGAGATCATCTTGTCCAATGTCTCAGCCAACCATCTTTCCATATATGAGTATGGATTGTATTAGAACAACATATATATAGAGCCAATAACACCAATGCATTGCTATGTTTATAATGCCTTATACTTGTATGACACTATTATTGGCTTAGTACAATCAACATTATGGTCTTGTGCATATATGTTATGAATTGCACAACTACAAAAGGTGAATTGGACCATTATAATTAGTTGTCAAAGATTTTTTATTATCATAGAAATATGAGGATTGAACCAGACTTATACAATCAATTCCTTGATCACTTAATAGAAATCAATTGTATGATTCATATTACAACAAATATAGTAGGCATGGGTTGTGTAGTACAATATGAGATATTGTACCTTACAATAGCATTCACAAATCATTTTTCCTAATGAAAATGTGTCCATCAATAAAGACATGAAAACAAGACAAGTTTTGTAAGTGTTTCTACTTATAAGAGTGCTAAATCTATTCTCCCTAATTGTGTCATCAAGAGTACATCAACATTACACAATGATATTAAAGAGAAAGAGAGAAATAAGAAAACAATGACAAAGCCCTCTCTGCTTAGTAAATAACCTAAAAAAAAGAAACATATATTTTAGATGCACATCTTCATCTAAGCAAGAAGATTGGATAAAAACTTATAATTCCTAGTCTTTAGTAAAAAACATTGTTCTAGGTAGTTAAGCCAAAAGCCTTGGATATATCAATATTTATAAGAAGACCATTTTAGGTTATTTGGAACTAACTTTCTATGCAAGTTTTATAACCAACATCATGTTATCATGAAGGTATTATTGTTGATAAAAACTACTTACACTAATTGGATAATGTTGGGAATGATGGGGAGGAATATATTAGCCAAAATTTTTGTAGTGATCTTATAAACAAAATACTAAATAAAGATTGGTCTATCCTCTAAGATTGATTAGGCAATAATTGCCTTAGAAATAAGCATGATATCTATAACATAAATGTTGCTGCAAACCTTGTTGTAACAAAGGCCTACGTGACAACCATAATGAAATTCCTCCAAATGTTATCCAAACAATCCAAGAAGAACTCAACAACGAACCCTACTGATCAGATTGCTTCTAATTCAAAAAAGCATTGATAGTTTCAAGAATCCCACAAAGATCAATGATTCAAAATCTTATTGATTGTAGATCATCAACCCAATTGAGCATACAGAATAAATTAGAGCCCAAAGTAATCTATGAGGATGTCAACAACAAAGGGTTGCATTCAATGATCAAGACAACAATACAAAAAGTCATTCCAAGTGAATTAGATTCCTTCCGACCATTTAATCACCATAAAATAAGTTCAAGTTGTTTTCTTCAACATGCAACCTACAAAACTTTGCATGTTGAGCAATCCACAAGAGATAAACTTCTTAAAGCTAAAGATATCAAGTTGACATTTTCTTTCCTTATAAAGCAACCAATCTTGCAAGAAGAAAATGCTAAAGTGGAAAAGAAAAAATCAATCTTTTCTTTAAGGGATGTAGAACCCTTTAAGAACTTGCAAAAAAAATTTGATCCACTCTAGCTTGGATAAGTAATGTTTAGGGCCATCTCACATGGTAAAATCCCTTGGTACTCCATAATAAGTTTAAATTTCAATAGTTAGTTCAAAAATTCATGAACTTTAAGAAGATTCCCCTTAGATTTAGACATATAAAAATGATGCAAGTTAAGTAATTAGAGAAGGGGTTTAAGGAGAACTGCACAAAGCAATTTGGAAAGACCATCATCAATCCTCATTGGACAGAGCCCAAGAAAGCTTAGAATGGATCTAATTCCTTTAACAATTATTGAACAAAATAAAGGTGGGGCCAAAGCATGGAACATCATCCACCAAAATATTTATAAGAAGAATTACTACATTTCTCATTTGCTTCCTTCCCATTAGCTCCAATTAAATGTGGTAAAGCCTCTAAATTTATACCAAGAGGCTAACTCAATGTCCAGGTCATTGTACGCATAATTAATTAAAAAACCTCAAGTGAGGGGCCCAAGATCCAACCACCTAAGTAATAATTACAATTATGATAATAATCTTTATTATGAAATAGCCTTAAATTGTGAAAAATGTTGTAGAATTCAAGATCATCAAGTTTGATCCCAAGTAATGCCATAATTGTATACTTAAAGGACTTAAGTTGATCTCTATATTCATAGATCTAGGAGCCATCATGCCAACATCTAACATTCAAATAATGAACTTCTGAGGGTTTATTCTTTTGGCTAGAAAGGAGACTTAATAATTCCTGAGCAAATGAAAGGAAGAGGAACCACCTCTTTTTAAGGGATGATGGGCTTAACTATGTTAAATTTAGTCACAGTCAACCTCAAAGGACAAATCTTATAACTATTGGCTATCACCATATGACAAACTTAGGTTTAAATGATCCCTCAACATAATCAATGGTATCTACAACAAGATGTTGCATGGTGGCCAATGGCATGGAGTCATGTCGAGTACAATCACCACCAACTTAAAGAAGTTAGGAGAATCCATTCCCCATATATCAATGGTGTCCTGCTCTAGCAAGGCCACAACAAGATGCATGTATGCTAAGAACTAGTATTTTAATACAACACCTAACAAGAGACCTAAACCATTCGCTTCATATTCCAACGCCAACTCTAAGAGGATGTCAACACCACCATTCTAGCATGGTTAAAGTTAAGTTGCCACACAATGTTTGCTTGGAAAATGAATCTAGACTTTTAGATAATTACAGATGGCTTTGGAATACCGTTTCATGTAATAATTTGTTAAGTGAGAGGTTTGGAGGGGTAAGGAAAACATGAGTGTTGTATGCATAAGAGGGGAGGTAGGTTAAGTGATTGCAACATGAAGGGCAACAGAAGTGGATGCTAGTGCCATGCTTGTGGGAGGAGAGAGTGGGCACAACTTGTGCCTAATTCATTGATTTAGAGAGGTGAGTTCTGCCCTTCATCCTCAGATGAAGTTGTTAGTAGGTAGCTTGACCGGGGGAAAGAGCATCGTATTGACGACAATGGAATAACAAGACAATGAGATAAGGGTTTGAGAGGCAAAGAAATGATGCATGGTACAATACCTAACAAATCAAACGATGGTTGACGAGGGCATGGTTCAAGTAGATCAAATAGTGATTGGTAGTGATGAATAAAAAAGGAAGCTTGCCCACCAAGGAGGCATTGTGAAGATGATAGAGACATCAAAAGATAAAGATGATGAGAAGAAAGAAAGGAAGCATAGAGTGAAAGAAGAAAAGGTGTGAAGAAATGGTGTAGCTCAAAATGATGGAATGGTGTGCAAGTGTACTGTCAAGAAATGGACATAGATTGCAAGGCAGGACCATTTAAGAATAACAATGATTTAAGCAAGATGAGGAAAATAATTTTTAAAATGGAGAAAGATCATTATGAAGTTCGTAAGTAGTACCTCCATAATCTTTTTTTTATTATGAAAAGT
The DNA here is from genome assembly GCA_023846275.1 of Vanilla planifolia. NCBI lineage: Eukaryota > Viridiplantae > Streptophyta > Magnoliopsida > Asparagales > Orchidaceae > Vanilla > Vanilla planifolia. The sequence goes on along the minus strand of JAIUJO010000055.1, from coordinate 609,886 downwards.
AGTATAAATTTTTTGTCAAAAGGTAGGAAATATGCAAGTAAAGAAATGGCACTTCATAAAGTGCTTATCATTGAACAAATAAAGTTATAGCTTCAGAGTAATTTGCTGTCAATTTCTGACAACTATGAAGCATGAACAAAATCCAAAAGTAGAAAATCAAAAGGATTTGGAAGCTCCAACTAATGTAAATATTCAAGGTACTAATTAGGAGATCACATTCAAACTCATTGAATCAAAAATTTATAAAAAGAAATCAAGGGAGAGATAAAACAATGAAAATGAACGAAACAGCATGAAGCAACAAAACCAATTTTTGGGCCGTACCCAGAGACATGCTACAAGCTATCGAAGCACACATTGCAGTGCACTTGCTAAATGGCACATGTGAAGGAGTATGAGCACATGCAAAAGGAAATGACACACCAGGCAAGTGTACTAGCAATGGGCGGGCACACATGTAAGGACCATCTACATACATGTTTTGCTTGCAAGAATAGAAACCACTCTCCTGGATAGCCCACTGACACAGGTGTACAGATGTAGGGTGTGGGGTGCACGTGAGTAGATAGACTAGAATAGGTATAGAATTTTAAATTTTTGATCAAAATTACATCTTTTTGTTTTTATAATTAAATATTTTTGCCAAACCTTTATAAAAAAGGATGATGAGGATGTATGAAATAAATCATAACATTTATAAAGTAAAAACATGAAAAATTTAGGGAATTCTAAGAATAAGAAGTTCATGAATTCAAAACCACTTGAATTGATTCTTAGAGAATTCAATCTTTTTATGAAAAAAGTCCTCCTCTCCCTTTACCTTGTTCCTTTGCCTCTTGTCATTTTCACACTTTCACTTCCACTATTGCTATTCTAAAAAAAGGTCAACGAATGAGGCCTCAAGCTAAAAGTACGTCGTAGACAAATCAAGTACTTCATTAAATTCAACATGAGTTCATTGTATATGTGCAATTGATTTTTGTCCCTTGAACACGTAGAACTAGATATGGAGAGCATAAAATGATTTAAGGCCACACAAGTTAGTGGATTAACCATGATAATACTTTTAGCCAAAGCTTATAAAGTGCTAATTAATTTTAATTTACATCTATCTTGTTAGTCATCTTTGATGACATTAATACCCCACAGCCTTATATGTTAACTATTGTTAGGTCTATTACACGGGCTGTATAAATTCCTCAATAAATTTAAATCTAATAAATTGAATAAGGAACCTGTGAGGGGATGATGTTACAAATCATACCAATATTTGCATTTCCACCAAGAGAAGGTTGCAAAATGCGAGTTAACTTGCTGTCCTGATATGGTACAAGACCACTAGATCACAATCTTCCATGAGAAACTATGCAATATAATTGACAAGTTAAAGTATAATGATGTAACATACCCTTGGATTTCATCACCATCGCTTAGTTTTTTAATTGTTGTACAAAGGGTCATTAAACACTTATTTATTTAAGAGCCTTTCGTCAAGCACACACCTTCTACACTGGTTTCATCAACACATTCAGGTCCTACAAGATCCACAAAATTATATCAAAAAGTAAAAGAAAACGTTATGCAGACCATCAAGAATTATTCCAAAAGGAAGCATAAGAGATCACTAAAAAACAAAACAAAAGCATGATTATTTTGCCACCAAAATGACATACCAGAACAGATACACGAACAGCATCAAAACATTTAATTGAATCACCTTCTCCACTTCTTTCCTACATTCAACAATTTGGAATTAAATTTAATTAGTTGAGATACTTAAAAAGTTCGACAAAAAGCACGATAACAAACAAATATACATGCCATGCAAAAAATTGTTTGGATGTGGCAACTATAAAGGTTCATGTTAGTCTCCCCAATGTGTCGATGAACTATAAAACAAAAGAAATTGTGGCCTTAAGTTGCAATGCTACTACGATATAACTGAAATGAGGAAATGACATTTTGGCCTAACATTCACCAACTTCCAGGAGTTAAAGTACTTTCCTTAGGGAGATAGCAATCTCCTCATTCAAACTAGCAAGATATATGCCTCTCTTCATAAATAAATTAGAACATATAATTGAAATAAAAATAAACAAAGTTCATAATGATGCAACATAGAACCATATTGAACAAACTTGAAATATAGCTCAGGTGATTCGTGAATTTGCAACTTTCGATGCCTGGAGCCAACAAGCCATTTGATCTCCTCATTGTATGTCTCCATGTAAGACACTCAACAAGGAACTCTATCCTTTTTCTAAATGGCCAAAAAAATAAAGCTAAATAGTTATGCAGACAGTACAAGATTAAATTGATTTTTACATAAACTTTGATTCCTTTCAGAGATGAAACGTCAAGCTAATAATTACAAGCAGATCTATGTCTAATAGATGAAAAACATTTTTAACAGTTAGGGACTTCAATGTTGTAAATGAGAACATGGATGTTAAACTATTTTATTACTTCAAAAAGGGAAGTGTAATAAAAGCAAAAAATTATGATAAAAAATAATCCTTTAAAAGAAACACATTAGAAAATTTTAAAAAATAATGACAATAAATTATTAAAAAATATTAATTAAAAAAGGTCAGAAGGATTTGTTGTTGTAGAGGTAAACCACCTCTTGAATAATTCTAAATAACTCACAAATAGAATGTGGTATGATTCCCAGTTGACTGGTAGACCCTCTCATGGTATAGGTTTTACCACAGCTTGTTTGTCGATATGCAAAAACTGTACCTAGTAGCAAAATATTTTACTGATAAGGAATAGCAAGTAAAGCAACTATTACTCAAAATGCTATCTACAACATATACACTTTACGAAATTCAACCACTGGAAGACAAGATAAACCATAACTGAAATATAAGTCTAAGAAAACTATACCTGTTTGAGTGCATCAAACAAGAACTTATATAAAAATCAAAGAATTGAATTTGATAGCATAAAATTCTTAAGTTCGCATTTAATAATGTCTAAGCTTGTAAGTTAATCCAAAGAAAAAGGTTGACAAATTCTACAATGCAAAATGCATATGTACTGATATGTAACCAAAAGTTCTTTCAAAACATCACTATTTAATTAAAAATTAGAATAGAATTTAGAGAGGAGTCAATTTATATAATTTTATTTGTTTAAGCTATGGGCCATATTCAAGAATGACCAACAACTCAGAACATATTTCCTTCACTATTCTGTTATGCCTTGAAAAATATGAGCACTGAAAAGTAAAATATATATGTAATAAAATTACGTTAAAGAAGAAAAGTTGGCTAATCCATGTGGAAAAAAGATCAACCATTGTTTGACCAAGTGACCTTAAGATATGACCTTAACATCATAACGTAGTATAATTCATTCTTCCCTTGAGCCATCCAAACAACTTTCCCAAGGCACTATTTTAAAAGCTTGACTGGGTTCCTCGTCAAAGGAATTTTTTTCATCAAAAATTGTTTCTAAATACCATTTTTATTTTATAATCTCGAAAAAATCTTGTACCAAAAAATAATTTGATTCCTAAATATAATAGTTGTTTATGATTTTCTTTCACTGTACACCCAACATTAATATTTCCAAGAACCTGTTTATGATTTTCTTTCACTGTACACCCAACATTAATATTTCCAAGAACCAATGTCAAATGTAATCCTCTATAATTAACATAAATTACATATCACATTTTTCCAGTGTTAACATACCAAATACTTATAATTAATATGGACAATAGCAAAGAATTTAAAAAACTAGGAAACACATGCATATATGCTTGTTGAGCTTAAGTCCAATTTCCTTAAGTAAAACTACATAATAGTATTACTGAACTGACATGCTTTAAATGATTAAATGTTGCAAACTAAATGGGATGAATTGGAAACTTAAACAAAAGTGTTAGACAATGATCTTGGCAACCAAGTCTAGAAACTGTGGATAGAACTCTTCAGAAGCTGTGACTAAGATCTCAAGTACTGAATCTAAGATTTGTTATGTTTTGAATGCATATCAAGTATTGGTGGAGTTTAGTGGCTTCGACAATATATTTCTAGTTTTCTTTCTCTCATCATTGTGCGTAATTGTCCTTCAGACTGCTATTCCATCTTTGCTACATTCTTTCCTTCATCTATATTTTTATAGAAAAGATAATCTCCATTGTTTTTCGAAATTCTTACATGTCGTAAATTCATGCTCTGAAGTATGTACTTCCTTCTATGAAAATTTCTGGTCACAATTATCGTTCACTTAACTACATGACATGGATTCTAGTGTGGCATGATTAGTTCATTTTATGGATGGCCCTCATTTTCTTTCCTTGTTGAAATAATGCCAAATAAATCTAATTGTTGGTGATCTTTTTTAAAAATGCTTTTAGATGGATTATTCACATTTTTAGACATTGATTGGCATGTAACAAAAGTTAAGTAGATTGTCTAATATCAATGAACCTTAATTTCAAGGATAAAATACATACCAGCCTAAGAACTACTCTACCAAGCTTTTCAACCAATCAATTCAATAGATCAGACAATCAAACCATAGAATTGCACCTTCTAAATTATCCACAAGTACAATGGGTTTCTTCCAAGTCTAGATTCTATTTAAACGAATTGAAGGGCTGTGTTATGCAATTTAGAACCTATGTAAAACTAACAAAAAAAGTCAATCGATGACACAAGAATTTTTATGGAATATTGAAATATGTGTACTTTAGTTAGAAAGCTGATGGAATTTTTGAATATAATTATTCAAAGAAAGACAAATGTTGTGTGTTCAGAAAGCTAAGTTGATATGGGACATGGCAAAAGAATTTAATACTTTAGGATTCAAGCTTTGACAATTAGCTTAGAAACATGATAGAATAGAATTGCATAATTTTGAATAAAAATTTAAAAGGTGTAATAGATGTTATTAGGATTAGTGAAAGGATCATAGCTTCAAAGATCATTATAACGAAGCAAGCTATAAATGTTGGCAATGACCACTCCTAAAAAAGAACTAAATATGTTAACGAAAAGTTAACACTAAGCATCAATGAAAACATTTTTATTTTTAAGAGACTTAAATAGCATATAGGTAAAAAGAAAAAGAATTTAAAAATATCTTGGTGGTTTGGATTAGGAAAGTTAATAAAGATAATAAAATTATTTTCTAGTTCACTTAGCATATGATTATATTATTGCTTGTACTTTTTTAAGGAACAAAAGGAGCATTAATTACTTCCAAACAAAAGTCTCTTAAACACATCGATTGTTTCTTAAAGAGGAAAAAAGAACTTTTAGATTGTAAAGATCTTAAGGTCATACCGTGAAATGTTTGACCATCCAACATCAATTAATGATCTAAGATGTCCACATTAAAAAGTACAAGAGATAAAAAAATTATTTACCTATAAATAGAAAATATTAACTTAACGACAAAAAAAGAAATTTATTCAAGATTTAAAGTATTAGATTTATGTTCTAGGAGATAAAGCAAAACACAAATCATATGCAAGTTAACATTGTCAACTATATTAGTAATACAATTGAGTTAGTGTGTAGAAGATCCAAAAAGTGTGCCCAAAATTACAATTCAACTTCTTGGTAGAAACAAGAAGTAGAAATTGAGGTTAAAAACACATTTTCTTATAAAACATGACTCAAGTGTATAAGTATGGAGAATTCAAAGACATATGTACTAGCAAGACAAAAAGCCACAAAGTAATGATACAAAGAAACCAATCTTAAAAACTTGTATAAGAATTTGGAGATTAAAAAGAGAGAAAGATACATATAAACCTATCAAAAAATGAAAAACCAAATATATATGTCAACTAAAATGGATCAAGATTGTCTGTCAAAAAGTGCCAATAGATGATGATGATATTAAAATCTACATGAAAAAGCTACCTTCATTGGCTTTTCAATAAAAATATGACAGGAAAATTAATCAAGGGAAGTACAGTGCACATAGACCTCAACTTAATACAAGTTGAGCTATACATCTTCTTCCTATCTTGATAACCACAAGTTAATCCTCAAGGGCATCCCTTGATAGCTTATCTCTATCGCACGAGCATCAAAAACTTCCCACTAATGATTAGTATTCCTAATCGACACCTTCAACAAAAGTATCAATGGAATGTAACACTCCCTGATAACCAATTGATAAGCTTAAAAAGATCTTAAGATCATAGATAAGCTTCATCAATTAAGTTCAACTATCTCTCGAAGCAAGCTCTACCCTGAGGCAAGTCATCATTCATTTCATTCACACTTTGGCTAATTTTGTAAGATGCATTCATAATTATAAAATATTTGAACTTCCTCAATACAACCTTGTCATGTTAACCCTATATACAACCTTAACGATATCAATTATATCATATACATCAAAAGCATGCCCATTTGGCACTTGAGACATTAAGTATGGCTTTTTTGTAATGCAAGAAAGATTGAAATCAACCAAAACTGATAAGGCTAGACACTACAATTTGTCTCTGCCTTCCAACTAAGACCGCCTTCTTAATCAAGAAGAATTGTGGTGAATAAATCTCTACTAATTTGCCATCCATTTAAATACCCACTCTTCTATAGATCATAATTGCATTCATCTACAACTCTTTCCACTTCCTTTATTTGTTTCATCATTTCTTAAAACCATGAACTCCTTGCAACAATGGAGATCCATTAGCTGCTACCATAAGAGGTCACCATTTTTCCTCTTTCCATCGATTCCACCATTGTCGACTCCTATGAGTTCAATTGCTTATCCCTCACCATGCCATTGTTACTTTTCTTCTTCACCTCATCTTGTGAATCATGTCATATATTACCTTATGGTTTCTAATTTTCTTTTTTTTAGTTAATCGATTAATTAATGCTAAACTTTTAGTGAGGAAACAAAAGAAAAACAACTAATGGCGTTATTCAAGTTTTTGAATATGTTGTTAACATGAATGTTGTACTTAAGTAGGTCATGTTGAACTTGGCTTGAGTAACTTTGCAAATCATTGGGTGTTAAAATCAGATTTGTACGTTCCAGGATAATAAGTTTTACCCAATTGAGCCTTTAATTATTTAAAGCCAAAGATACATAATAGTACTATATCGCATATAGCAACACCTTGGTTGATTGTATATAAGTTCCAATGTATAGTACAACTACAAAAACTCAATGGACTTTCAAGTCAAACTTCTAATACCACAACATCCCTCGTTGTTTCCAAGTTTAAGACTAACTCATCACCTAGCACAAATATGCCCAAGGAAATAAAGCATTTACATCATTCATTTGAGACTAAAAAAGATGAAGATGTTCCAACTAGAAACAAATGATAATTTGATTCAGATAGAATGGTCGCCATGGAGTATTTTATGCAATGAATGCACAACTCATTGCATGATTGTTGTCAACTTGTGCATTATAAATTATCAAAATACCATTGTGCTGGTTATTAAGAAAGCATTTCAACATCTTCTTCATATGCATGATCAACATTGTTACAATGGATGTGAAAACAAGTGAACATAATGGTGACACTCTTAAAAGCTAAATAGTTTGCATTTATACAAACCATTGCAACATGAACTCCCTCAAACTTGGCCTTTTTTTAATCTTTTAGAAGAAGCCTAAGGCAGCTATATTTATTAAGGTACTTTCACAGCATTTTCTCAAAATTTCACAACTTAAACAATTAAGAGTAAATAGATTAGTTGATTAGAAGATCTTAACTCTAATAAAAGTTGTAGCAAATAATGTTGGGGAAGCAATTTCAGTCAAAAACCTTTCAGTAAAATTAGACTCATCCTGGCTGCTAATTAATTCTCACGAAAAGACAATATTTATGATCATGAATATCTCATCTCCAAGGAGAATTTGCACTTTCAATGGGTAAACTTGCTACAATATTTTGTGTCAACAAACAAGTTTTTCCAAACAAGATGTTTTGCCTTAAACCCACAAGAATTGACAACGCTTGCACAATATTGTATGATAATCTTAATCAACTTAAGCTAAATACCTACCAATTTTTGGTGATCAAGATGTTTTTTGGAGGTTGCATAACTAAAAAGGACAACATTTTTGCTAACTGTGATGACATATTGTGAAAATGTGGGTTGTCACAATTTGAGAAAGAACGTTAGATTATAAGCAGAGATATTGGTTTAATTTTATGCATCATTTAAGCTAAATTGACCACTCGACTTACACATGATGTGATACTTCATGTTGCTGGACTTAAGAAAGCTACTCTTATGTTAAGATGGAAAGTTACTCTTTTCCAATTGGTTGACGAGTTCATAATTTTTTTGCAAGTTTTTGTATAGAAACTTTGCTTGCACAGTCATGCAATCTTGAGCATCAAACAAGTAGTACCACTCATAAGTGCCCCTTTATGACTATCAAAAATTTTAAACCTTGTTTTTTGAGTAATTGAAAATATTTATTTAGAAAATAAACATTTTTTTTGAAAACCTATTTATCATTTTTTTAAACCAAGACGATTGCTCAAAAAATGACAATTTAAATGTCTTTCACAAAGATATCATGCAAATAATTTAAATTGTTATTACAACGAAAATAAAAATAATAATTCTATCAAATATCAAACTAATACATCTAATTGTCACAACATCTCATGCATCAAATATTAACAAAATTCTAACACAACCATATAAGCAAAAGTAAGAAACTATAAAGCTAATATCACCCTCATTGCTCCCTTATATTCTTGTGATAAGTATACCTCTCATTGTTAAAGACTCCCATTAGTTTATTCATATATGCAAAAAAAAACTTTTTATAAGCTACTTATGTTTATTATATCTTAAAATCATGAATAGGTCATATTTCATTATAATTTCTTTTCTTGAGCATGTTGTTTAAATATACTTTCAATTGTTCAATGAATACCATAGGAACAAATAATGAGCCAACAATCTTCCTGTGGTATGTCATCGTTTTCTTAAATTTTTTAGCCAAAAATCACAAGCTTGACAGACAAAAAATATCTAAGAAAAATACAAGGCACTACAAGATTGGGTCATTACTTATGTTAGATCCCAATAACAAATTATATTATATCAATTGCAAGTTATCTAAAATGAGACTAATATATCAATGCTATGTTTCCATACTTTACATTAAATCCATTTAAATTTTCTTTTGAATTATTTTGATCCTTATTTTAAAATTCCATT